>CM055906.1:49328893-49871393 GCA_029582155.1 Panopea generosa
TTTATTTATAACCGCCAATATGCGACTACCCCACGGAAGCACTTTCCAATGATGGTAATATGCCTATACATTGTAGTGGTAAATGGGCGAGTTAAACTATATACATTGTAGTGATAACATCCACGGATAGTGATGAATATAATGGTCCGATGGCTCTATCGTACAAGGCACTGCTCATCCATTAATCGACCTCTAAATAAAATTCCAACAGAAACTAATCAAACTGTTGATATTCTGTACATAAAATGAACATCTTCCATAATGACGCAACTAAGTCCCTTAGGGACACCAGTACGCCTGTTCCATATATTGCAGCACATGTTAGCTCCTATGCCATAATGTGCCATAAGTAATTTGGGAGAAATCTACAATTAGCTTAATAATTCAGTATCAGATCAATAATCCATTCCATTACGCTACACATATCACAATTAGCGTTCAGATAACATAACAATTTGTGTTTTAATAATAGCTTTATGGCACGTGGTATGAACACGTGGGCTACAATTGTTAAAGGACCACAATGGAAATAATTTTGTATTGATGTGCTTTTCATTGTTAATAACTTCATGTATTTGTTTTATCAATTATTCATCATATTGATTTAACAATGTTTGTGCATCAGTGATACCAAATAAATGTATCTGACAATCAAGCATGAATCTTATAGCTTTGAACATAAACGACTTAGCTGAAACCAACCTGAATATACTCGAATCTGTGATACTAAATAAATCTATCTAACATAAAGCATGAATCTTACAGCTTTGAACATAAACGACTTACTATATAGCTGAAACCGACCAGAATATACTCGAATCTGTGATACTAAATAAATGTATCTGACAATCAAGCATGTATCTTATAGCTTTGAACATAAACGACTTAGCTGAAACTGACCAGAATATATTTGAATCTGTGATACTAAATAACTGTATCTGACAATCAAGCATGAGTCTTATAGCTTTGAACATAAACGACTTAGCTGAAATCGAACGGAATATACTCAAATGGGATAAAATAACGGTTCTAGCATATGCGATAGGTCGAAAGGATGGAGTATAGAAGTGTTATTGTCTTAATCACATTGGCTGTATGCGCTTGAACGAATTATAGTGACAATGTAATAACTAATTTATTACATGTATTTTGTTCCATTGGAAAACTGGTCTAAATTATTAGTAATATACATATTAAACCATGGCATCAACATACAAAACCGTATGTTCTACTTCAGTACTACTTAAAATAAAAAGCAAAAAATTGGGGTATGAAATCATGATTTTTGACCTCTTCTTTCAATATGTCAGCAGTGCACTGGACAGATTTAAATCTCTTATATGCTACATGATCTCTACTTTTCCCAGGATATATTGGTAGTACAGAGGTTGACAAACAATAACATGTTAGTTTAACATTTATTCTTTGGTTCTTTCGATGAATGAAAAATCTTTTTTATTTTCTATAGAACAAAGAACAAAAATCAGTGGTGGGCGTACACCTTGAAGAATATTAAGGAATAGCAGGTGATTTTCACAGAAACACCTACTTATAGTCTATGGATCATGAACATTTAGATCTGTTAAAACGATGGAGGTAATAACCATTTATATTTCTGTAAGACCAGCACAAAGACGTTTTTCGGTTGCATTTGGTTAGGTATTTAGGGGAAATATTGAATTTTTTGTTCGATTTTGTAAATTGTGGTATTATACAAATACATACAATAAATGTCATGCACAGACGAAACAAAAAAAAATTAACGAGTGTCTCTAAAATCTGAACAAAAATAGTAGGCATTTTCTTCGATGGTAAGGCAGACAGGGAACGATAAAGCATTATTAATTTCGGCCTGATCTATATTGGTTTACTAGGGTGAAAGTTAATATCGACGTAAATCATGGTTAGTAGCTATATTCTGGTGAGTGCAATACATATATCTAATCCGGCCCATTGACGACTCGACAGATACCTCATTTAAAATTGTAATTTTCTGATTTTCCTAGAATATATCCGAAGACGATATATCATGCCATTAAAGAAGTACGGAAAGTCAGCATAATGGCGTAGATATATTGTATGCGAGAGTATCGCCTGTGTTTGTGTGATTTCTTCTAGACCGACAGATGCCATATTAAACATCATACGGTCTCCGTCCTTGCTTATTTATTCGTAAATCAATTCCAAATTTCATTATTTTTGCTGTTTTTGATATATCGCTAGTTCTCACGCAAGCAAAGCAGACGGTCAAGAATATTTAACGTTTAACGTTCCAAAACAGCAGACGATAATAATGGATAACAATTGTATGTATGTTTATTTTTATTTTATGTTTTACCCATGTGCGTTATGTCAGATTGATAATCAAATCGTCTGCAAAGAGAAATAAACATTATCAAATATGCGTTGTTGATTACTCATGTAAACAAGGATTTATATACAAGAATAGGAAACTTTCATCTCTATACCTAATGTTCACAAAATAGCAAACAAAAAATTAGTAAATTTTAGAAATACTAAATTCTGATATCACAGGCAACTGATTTCTTACTATTACATAAAATGTAAGCTGTATGTGGCCTTAGATGTTTAAGAATGTTTTTTTCTATTGGAGTTTGAAGAATATTTCTATTTCTTTACTTGTTTTTTAGCTGCAGTATACACATTTTGTAATCATAAATTTAAAACAATTTGCTGGGAATGGTCTTGCTTGGGAGAAATTTTCATTGTTTGGTATTTCTGAGATGAAGGATAACTGAGTAGGATAAATACATATGGTGTCATTGTATCTTCGTGATCCAATGGGTTTATATGTCTGTCTTTTATATAGTAGTTATGGTCCTACTCATATAATGTATATTAACTACCTCTCAAGTCCTGATGTGTTACATGTAAAACCATAGTATATAAATCATGGTTGACACCAATTCTATTGGGTTGGTAGATGCCTTCATCAACAATTTCGGTATTTAAACAATCTTGTTTAAACATTAGTTACAAAGGATGTATACATCTGTGCAAAGGAGAATATTGATCACATTTTATATAAACAACCTTTATTCGAATATACAACCAAAGATATTAGTATAAAAATGTCCAATCAAAATCTGTAGAAAAACATTTTTAAATCTTCTACTGGAAAATTGAATGTTGAACTACTTTCCAATGTTTAAAGAACAGTATGCAATATGTGCTTAAAGAGAATATATGGAGAAAACACGCTATGACTGTCTTAAAAAATAAAATAATTATTAAAATGGATAAAAAGCATCTAATTATCATTAATAAAATCCGAATGGTTTGGTATGTCAAAGCCACCAAAATTGACAAAATCCATATTTTAATTGGAGTGGTAAACTTGAAGCGAAATCTCCATTCTAAAAATAGACAGAACTTAAATACTACTTGACATTCGGACTCTTTCTACGATGAAACAATTTGACTACTCGCAAACCTATATCAATGGCAAGTCTACTCTTTTAAATACCCGACGTATGCTCCTCCCCATATTCTATTAAAATCCACTATATTTCTACTGAAAACCATTTGTGCACGTTCAGATTTTGTCTTACGCACACTCTAAACTGAAATCATGGATCTGTCCCTGTGTACAACGGATCAAACTGAAATCAAAATGAAACAAGTGACTCATTTGATACGTCACAAAACATGTATTACTTTTAAACGGGGAAAATATATTTTTGTCTAATCTAGGTGCGTAGCCCAAGTTAAGAAATCTCTTTTAAATATATTATTTAAGCATATTTTAATATATATTCGTTTGGCAATACGGGGTCAGTGAGTATATATAGGCATGACATTTTTGAAAATGATGTTTTAGCCAATTTTAAAAAATTAAAAAATCCTGATAAATTCCCTTTAAAGTCTTTCTTAACTAAATATTTTATGACGAAAATACAAAACAGAACAGAACAGAACAGATATTTTATTTCAGACTTGTACATAAATACATCGTCATAATAACATATTTACAATACATAATATCACGTAAAATATATTGTTAATTAAAACATAAATTGTACCGCCACTTTTCATTTACATTTAAACAAAGTTCATACTTTTTTTATCAATATCGAAATAATGCATGGAAATTTAAGTCAAAAATTCATAAAAATAAGAGGATGAACAAATTTATTAAATATATAAATGATTTTTCTTTCATTGATTAAGTAAATGTTTCCAAAAATAGATAAAATATATTCAATATATTTACATAAACTATTAAACGTTTAAAATGCTTTTTCTTAATTTCAGAGATTTCTTAATATACTGAGCAAAACTGACTAAAATACTTTTATCATTTATTTTAAGCAATTCCATAAGCTTGTACATAGACGGTCTTTGAAAAACATGTTTATTTACATACGTCTTTTTAAAATCACTGTAGCAAGGACAGATGCAAATAAAATGGTATATATCTTCTACCTCAGTAGTGTTACAACAAAGACAATATCTCTCATTTCTTGGAATGTGATTTGCATAACGACCTGTTTGAATTCTAAGAGTATGTGCTGATAATCTAATTCTAGTAATAAACAATCTTAAATCGTTTTGGAGAAAATCTAAATATTGCTCGTATGCAAAACTAGTTTTGAAATATTTATACTCTTCTATAACATGACTATTGTTAACTGAGCCATACCATTCTTGGATAAAACAATCAATAACACGCTTTTTGAATATACAAGGAAATGTTTTTTTATCAAAAAAAGCATCTGTAAATAAGTAAGAAAACCCATAATCATTTAATAGTTTCTTAACATTGGAAACCCAATTTTTACATCCTTTTGCACAATCATTTACACCTTGTTGATATAATAAATGTATAATGATATTGTCAGTATTAATAATGTTACACCAATACTTTACAATTCTACTATATCGGGTAATGTAAAGCGGATAACGTCCAAGTTCACCGCAAACCCCTGCTGTACATGTACTTAACGTAACGTTTAAAAGACGTTTACAAAATTTTAAATGAAGACGTTCAATTATAAAAACGAAAATACAAGTTTATTTCGTATTTATTATTAATGAATACTCATTGTACTGTTAATCGACTAATCAGGTTGAGATAGTTTATGTGTGACGGAACCGGTAGGATTAACAATTGTGTTTTTCATGATTTGCACGTGCTCGATACCCAGCATAACACATCTTAGAACACATCTATAATTATTTAGTAATTACCGAATTATTTAATAACTTGTTGATTAAATATTCACTTGATTACTCGATTTATTAATGATTCAATTACTTTATTACTTAATCACGTTATTACTTAATCACTCAATTGCCTAAATTTTCAAGTATTTATTTAATACATTTTTAATCAAACCCTGGCTTATAAAAAATACTTGCTTAACTGATCATTTACTTATTCACTTCCCGTTTGCTTAATTGTTTGTTTAATTAATTTTCATTGGTAACTTAATCATTAAGTTGTTTACTTATTTATTTACTTACATTGTGTCTTCTTGTGTATAAACAACATAACGAATAGATAAGCGTTGTGACCACACGGTAAGCTAAATTAAACATTCATTTAAGCAACAAGTGATAAGTCTCGTGCAAAACATGAAACTCACTGATCCAAGCACGAATGGAAGGTATTTCTAAGTGTGTCGAGGACGCATCTTATTTGATAAGTAATATATACCCGTGCCAATATTACACTGATTGACATTATAAATTATTTTACAACGTGGACAGACATTTGATTAAATATTACGAATTATACTAGTGTTTTTGTTTTTATCAGAGTAGATCAGTGTACGCGCGTGTGTGTATATTCACTAAGCCCATTGGATTAAAATACTGAGTTCTCAATAATTATGACATAGACATTTTACATGGTATTAACTATTTCACTGGAAATTCAAATAGTCTATGTGGATATAATTTACTTGAAATTGGATGGCAGGAATGGATATTATATCATAGAGTTGGTAAGTCGCATTATATATAAACTAACGATCTAATCTATCTAACTGCCTTTGAACACAATTGTCAACAATGAGATGCATCTGTTTATCTTATTATTTTCTATCACATGGGAATACATTTGCAGATTACGATACAACTAAGATTTACAACTGATTCAATGCACGCAGGTAAACAATAATACAAAAAAAAACAATAACATCAACAGTAACAAATTCATAAGGAGTACAGTTTGTGAAATGATGTTTTAGTTGACGTTTTTTATTTTATTATAGGTGCGACTGAGAGTAATTGCTATATATTGTAACAGATTAATTTTAGCGCTTGTTTCGCGCTTATTATTTGTTATGTTAATAATTTTAGCTAACTTAACAAGGACACTTTTTTGTTTTGATTGATTGCATCAAGCGACTAAACTAAGATATTTTTGGCCACGATCAATAATATTTTTGTTAAAATGTAAATCTTAAATCTCTGCAAAACGGAGAGAGTGGTATTCATTCTCAATCATATCAACATTTTTGACAGATTCTATGTTCTCTTGCTATGCGTCTCACACAACAATTAATTTTGTACTGATCTTCATATAGCGACATGCACTTCTGCAACACTGGATACATTACCAATGGTTCTGAAAGTGCCTTGTTCCCATAGCTAGTCCTCTGTTGGTCCAAATATGCAGAAAGAAAAACATGAGGTTGACCAGGAAGCTTTTACATAATTTCGATGGTTTGATGGCACCCGTTTATTTTTGACAATTATGCACATTTGTTGTAGTGTATCACTACGCATATTTAAACTGTTATAGCATCAACAAACAGTTCCCAATGTCATCCAAACTTGGCAGAAATCATGAAAATTTTCCAATGTTCACATATGCACAAAGACATATGACATTTTATGCATTTTTAACAAAATAATTTGCCCAACCGCTTTACACAGCTCTAATGACTTGGGCGTAAAATCTTGCTACCGTCATGTAAGGGAGGTAACTCTGAAGTGAGACCTATATCTGCTTTCTTCAATCGAAAGTTTAAGTGCTGTGCATCTCAGTCTTAATAGTGCTGTTCTATGTTTAATATTACTAACATAGCTTACGTAATATTCATATTCAAAATAACATTTAAATGAGCAATACGCGTCGAATTTACTAGAATTTTTCAGCTCTGAAAAAACAGTTCTTGATAAATTGACCGAACACTGGTTGCTATGGCATTTAATTAAATGTGTGTAACAATTTCGTCATACCATAGACTTTCAAGAAGATTTTAAACATATTTTACCATCTGTTTATATGATCCCTCATATTAAATGACATAAAGAATTTGATGATTTTATTTTATTTTAAGTTTATGGAGATTTTTAATAAGTATTATTGGAAACCATCCGAACTCTTCATTTATTGATATATTTACTGTTTATTGTCTAACAAAATATTATAAAACCTGTTTAAAAACGTAATATGAATGCGCTCAATATCATGGGAATTATGGAAGCCCCATACCTCAGCATCATGATGAAATATTGGTATAACCATTGAATCAAATAACTTGAGTTTTTCAAATACATTTAGAGAAACAACATCGTATAACACGTTTTGAGAAAACAAGGCTTACAAAGCCTGTCCTGGCAGTGATTTATGAAAAACATTTGATAATAGTGTGACATCTAGATATACAAGATATTCCACAACCTTAAATGTATCATCTTTTAAATTATATAATCATACATGTCATTTATAACGAATAAAAACAACAAAGGAGGCAGTGTTTCACCCTGTTTTACACCCGAATAACTATCGAAACAGTCTGTTTTTCACCGTTGGCTCTTACACAAGAAATAGCACTGTTATATATAAATTAAGCCTAATTACTATCTTATAAGAACATCTGAACTTTAATAATTTAAACCAAATACTATTTCTTCATACAACATAATTGCTTTACGGAATTCAATTGAAGAACACTACCGTTTCTTATTCTTACACTGGAAATCCGAAAAAAAATTTGTTTGCATCCGCCCATGATCTTATTATAAAAATAAAGGGTTATCTAATAAGGTTTTTAGAACATATATATATGGGTGATTCCTCTGTAATTGTTCAAAGCATTAGGTTTACCTTTTTTGGGAACTGAATCAATAACACCTTTTGTCCAGCTTGCATATGGTTGGAGATAAGATCTGTAGAACTCTGTAGAAATATTTCGGGGATCAATTTATCAACACCACTACTTTTACCCTTTTCATTGATAAAGTTGATGGCCTCATCAACACTGAACTCAGCATCTCATTTATGTTACAGTACATGTTGGTTTAAATTACGATTAGACATTTCGCTTTCAATATCATCATTACAAAATGTGTTGTCAATTAAATAATGATTTAAAAAAGTTACTATTTTTGGTGTTTTTCTCATTAGTTTTTCGATATCTCTCTCTCTCTCAAAAACGTTCGTGGATGCGATACAGCTAGATTGTGTAGCCTTAATCTCTGATATATTTACTAGATATATTTAGTAGAACGTTTTGGCACCACGCTTGATTGCATTATGAATGCAAATTTCAGCAATCATAACATTACTATTGTCTACTGACCTACATTTTCTCAACGCCCTGCAAGCAGCGCGGAATTTTTACACTCACCATTAAAATATTCACTTTTAAATTTGCGTTTGTTAACCTTTTTACATGAACCATTTTCTAATACAAACATAAGGTTAAAGTATCAGTTCCAATATAATTCCATCTACAATATCATTTAGATTTAACAATTCACTAGCTATGGCTTCTTTACAAAATATTTATAAGTTCATTTCCCCAGTACAACTTATTGCATGGACATTTGCTTGTTTTACTAGCATACACATCGAGATAATAGAATCAGTAGATATTTATTTTTTTCTATTTTTATTCTTGGTTAATAAATATTCGATAACACTGTTTTGCGTTACTGTTTAATGAAACCAAACACCGTACTAGTTCCGCGCTTGTCATATTCAATTTTGTTTGTACATTTATTTTAAGTACTTAAGGTTGCTTTGCGCCGCATTGAACAGACCATAAACTAGTTTTATCTATTAAACAGCCACGATGTTTCTGATATGCTTCAGGATTCTCGTGTGTGGTACATACGTGGGCTTAATTGGTCTATGCGAGTTCAGATCAGCTGCAGGCAGTCATAATCAACGATCTAGAAAACAGTTTATCATAAACTATAAAATCCATTGCTAATCTAAACTGTTATGACATTTACCTACATTAACTAGATGTGTTACATATCAAATGACATTCATATTTGCTTTCCTTGAATCCAAAATGTGCGTAGACGCACATACTAGAAAATGTATGATATTTCACAAAAATTATTTAATATTTGGGGAGCAATACTCTTGCTACCGTCGCTTAGTTTTTGTTCAAATGTTCTATGAAGTTTAATCAACTTCAAGGTTACATCAGTGAGAAATGAAGGTCTGCGCTCTAATTAGGTAGTGGCTTATAAGCCACCTATATATACCACATATAAACGACGTTGATATGACACGTGTATGTGAAACTGATATATAATTTACTTATATACGCATATCTTTATATTACTTGTACTTAACTACTCTCAAGTAAAATTCTTATAAGTTCCATGTATCTAGATTATATGTAAATATTATATAATATTACAAATGACTTTGTGAGGTAGTTGGGTCACAAAATTAATATTTAATATTAATATATATATATATATATATATATATATATATATATATATATGATATAAATATGATATATGTTATAGTAGCTATTTCCTATCAGAAAGAGTACACAATTGTAAATAGCTACTTTGTATATATCGGAAGACATACATATAAAACAAAAAGGAGAACAAAAAATATATATATAGAGTTTGAAACCTTTGAATAGATAAGACTTGTGCGTCAGTAATTTATGATTAATTGTTAAGAAACTATTATATCCAATGCAAAATCAGTAAACCACTATGTTACATACCGTATGTCAATTATATTTACACAATGTTCGTTTAATGATCCTTAATAAAAATATGTTGACATAAAACATAATTATCCCTAATACTGCATGCTTTAGATAGTTTTATTGCATCTCTTAGATGTCAGACGAATATTTATTAAACTTCTCCAGTAACAATAGCTACGTAATATATGCAGACAGTCGGGACTACAAAACTAATTGTATTAAAAGTGAAATGCATCAAGACAAATGACACAAAGAACGTCTGCCAGAAGGTTGTTAAATGCAAATAAATACAATGTAACTCATTCATAACGATATTTCCCAAGGCTATTATCAAATATCGCAGTCTATTTGCAGATTAGTCATATTTTGAGTTTACCATGGCAGTAGAGAACCGGTATAACGCAGTTACTGATTATGTATATAGCGACGAATTCTATATATAGAGACATATCAATTAAGTTCGTCTTTATTGGTAAATCTTTTTAAACACCTCAGTGCCGATTATGCTATTGTTCTTTCCAAGACAACATGCCATATTCAAACTTAGTATCATGTATGTTTTATACCATTATCATAGTCTTTATTACGGACCCAGTTCCTTGATTGGTTACGTTAAAAAGCAATGTTGGGAAAGCCATATTTCAGCACGTTGATTGGTCAGTTGCTTCAACTGAAAGTTACAATGACGTCACAGTTAGGTTAGCATTCAGTTGCTATGAATTGTGGGACAGGCGTAGAATTCCATGCGTTATCATTGGAGGTTAATAGACTTTACTCGGGAGATATCAAGTTCTATACTTCCTTATCCTGAATACTATAATAACATTAAATAAGCTTGCTTGTGCTATTCCCATAGATAGTCCTATGTTGGTCCAATTATGCAGAAAAAAACATGGGGTTGACCAGGTTGCTTTCTCACAATTTCGATGGTCTGATGACACCCCTTCATTTTTGACAATTCTGCCCATTTGTTGCAGTGTATCACTTCGCATCTTTAAACTCTTATAGCATCATCAAACAGTTCCCAATGTAACCCAAACTTTGAAGAAATCATGAAAATGTTCCCATATGCACAAAGAAATATGACATTTTATGCATTTTAAACAAAAAAATGCCCAACCGCTTTACACAGCTTTAATTTCCCAGGCGTAAGAATCTTGCTACCGTCATGTTAGGGAGGTAATTCTTCAGTGAAACCTAAAGTCAGTAGAACTACCGACATATTCGTCAACAAAAATCGGAAAAGCCTATATTGTCTTGGCCGTACATTATTATGTTTTGATATATACTTTCATGTATTACTAAGACAATAGATAGACGAGAGTAGAAAACTTTAGACTAGGGAAAGTTTTCAAAAGGGCCAACATCTAAAATGGCTGCCAAAAAACATTAACTTCGACATTATGAGTTCTCAATACTTAATTTGCAATAAAGATGCAATATTTTGGGTTTTTTACTATGATATATGATTACTCTGAAATGAAAATAATTTGTCAAGTGATTTTCTTTTTAAACTTTATAGTTAAATGTATTACCTAATAAGATTTCGTGTTGGCAAAAGAAAATGTCACCAATATGTATCATGCATTGCTGATTATTAAAACTACTAGAACCACAAACATGACCATTTCAATAGCTGTTAAGTGTACGTGTAGTATATCCTTTTTTACATACGAGTATACAGATATTAACCAAAATGGCAAAAAAACAAGACTACCACAAATGAGCAACTATATTCGGCATACTTTATTTAAATTAAGTATTTAACACATTGGCATCTTATCGAATAAAACTATTAGACTTCGAGTATAACTGCTGTTTCAAGACAAAAACTACAAAGAGATTAATATTTTGGTGGAGGAAACTCCAAAATGGCCAATTTTGTTTTTAAAAAAAACAGCATTAATACTTAAAATTACATTGTTTCTATAAATAAAAACTAATCTATATATAAAACATAACCATCAGTACTTGTTCTACCCAGGAAACGGACGTGAGTGCGGATCATACAAGCTTTGAATTTTATTTCGATGTCTAAAATAAATTAGTATAAACGAATCATGGTACACATTGTTTCTCATCATAAAGTGCTAAGTCTTTCAATCATCAAAACCAGCCTTGTATAGACACGAGAGCAAACAGTACATTTAGTAATTGTCCCATATCCTGCTGGTCTAGACATACAATCTTTTAGCTCTTAAGCTTTATTGCACGAGTTAGATTCTGTCGGTATTTATCAGTACTTGACGTTAGATTCTATTAAATTACAGAGTGCTCAACGTAGGTAATATTAATACTTAGTCTCCAAAACGGGGGCTGCTCTCCCGACTGGGTTCATTGGATAGCAAAGAGTTTGAGCACGTTGATTGGTCAGCTTCAATGGAAAGTGTGAATGACGTCACAGTTTAATTAGCGTTCAATTGCTATGGATTGTGGGACCGGCTTAGAATTCCCTGCTTATTTTCAATGGGAGTTAATACACCTGATTCGGGAGATATCAGGTTCTGGGATAGACTACTTAATGCTTTAACATTCGGTATGCAACAAGAAGCATCATGCGTGCATGCAGTTAAAGTCATAATGTACAGTTAACGCCTCGCGAAACAAATATTCTACTCTTAACGAGGAATTTCGCTGAAACGCAACAATCTGCGTATGGAACATTCCATTACATATAACAACACTGTGTTAACTTTTTTTAACAGTTTTACTGTGAAGAGATCAAAGCTGAAGTGTCACCGAATTCATTAATATCAAGCTATATCGTTAAATATATATATTACCATCACGAACACAGCTGTGGAGCAGTTAACTTTTCAGAGTCGTTATGGTACTTTAGAAAATTAAATACAGTTCAAATGAATCAATGTTGGAATACGTTTCACTGTGCATGTTATAGTTAAAGCCTTAACTGTTATAATCATAAAAGCTACAAGATATCCCTGGGGCAGGTTTTGTATAATTCCGTAATGATGCAAATCAAAAAACTCTTTTTTCAAAATTTCACATTCAACACTGCATTGTTTTTGTTATAATTTTGCATCCTTCTAGATTATTGTTAATATAGTTAAATGGCAGAACAGTATTTTCAAAATTGTTCGCGATATACAGTTTGAATAAAAGTCCAACTGCCAAACATTTGGCATTCAAGGGAGGAGCTTGTGAGTTTGTGCACTCTGAATTGTAAACAAATACACATGTATCTGTGTTTATTGTGTTTATACATTCTCTGCAAACTTGAAACAGCTGCTGATAATGGTCTATTGTTAGCACACGGTACCATAACTGCCATGTTACGCCACTCCTACCTAACTCTCTGCCCGGGTACCATAACTGCCATGTAACGCCACTCCTACCTAACTCTCTGCCCGGGTACCATAACTGCCATGTAACGCCACTCTTACATAAATCTCTGCCCGGGTACCATAACTGCCATGTAACGCCACTCCTACCCAACTCTCTGCCCGGGTACCATAACTGCCATGTAACGCGTATCCTATCCAACTCACTGCCCGGGTACCATAACTGCTATGTAACGCCACTCCTACCTAACTCTCTGCCCGGGTACCATAATTGCCATGTAACGCCACTCCTACCCAACTCTCTGCCCGGGTACCATAACTGCCATGTAACGCCACTCCTACCTAACTCTCTGCCCGGGTACCATAACTGCCATGTAACGACACTCCTACCTAACTCTCTGCCCGGGTACCATAACTGCCATGTAACGCCACTCCTACCTAACTCTCTGCCCGGGTACCAAAACTGCCATGTAACGCCACTCCTACCCAACTCTCTGCCCGGGTACCATAACTGCCATGTATCGCCACTCCTACCTAAATCTCTGCCCGGGAAGGAAGATGTGGGCCTCTAAGCGAAGTTGCTAGAGTCACAATACAGCATTGTGCTATTAACTTCGAGCAAGCAACGGGTCAGAAACTTAAACAATAGTTTTCAACATTAGATTAGAAAAAGTCAAAGTTACAGTCTCTTTAACAAACATTTAATTCAAAGGAATACTTACATTTACTCACAAATTAAAGTAATTCCAAAACATTGTTTATTCCTTGTTTATTCAACATTTTTGTCAGCATTTTATAATGTATGCCCTTTGTTAATCATCACGAGATTTTGGCATTTATTTTAGGGTTTTTAAACTGTTAAACAAACAATCCTCTACCAGTACGTATACATAATAAAATATTAATGAAACTATTTCAATTTCACCGACATATACATGTCGTATCTGATAATCCAGTTAAATATTGTTGCGTGATGAAACGGAAGCACGTGTGGGTCTGATATTCTTAATTTTGTAAGCTATATGTTGTTTGATTTTACTATGTGATAAGCATACCTTTTATTGTCCGACATTTTTATTTTGTATATTCATTTTTGAAATTATTACAGCTGACGTTGCAGAGCATAGATGTGACAAAAGCATTACATCTTCTTTACCCAATATACCAAGTCCGATTAACGCGTCTATCAATGGAGGGGTCGATAGTTTGATTACCGACCGGGCCACAGTCTCGCTGATGACTGATATACGGCTTTGCGTCTCATTTTGTGTCTACGTTGATTCAACCGTTATAAATGTTACCAGTTATTTGTGGAACTGAGTGTGGTCTAGTACTGATTAACCCTTCCAGGAAAGAAATGCTAGGTTAGCCCTCAGTGGCAATAACATTACGCTAAATATTCAAATAAACAAGCAAATTGTCGTCCGAATAATTTTGCATATACATGTATAATACAATACCTTTAATATGACAAAAGCAATATATCTTCTTAACCTAATCGTTTTGACCTATAAAAACAAACTTTATTTATATATTCGACTGTCATGTTAATACATATATGTACATTATACCGTCCAGGTGTGTTATATATCAAATCCTGATATATTTGCTACGACTGAAGCATTTTTAATAGAGATAAAACTACCCTGGTATATTCCAGATCTATATTTTGGAATTGCACTATTATCTAACTTTATTTGTCCCATTTGTAGCTTAATGAACACGAATATTTTCTGAATACGTATTATTGACCTCATTTTGATGGTACATTATGGCATCAGAGGTATTAATACAATCGCAGCATGGCGGGAAATATATAGAACAGACATGCTGCAGTCCCTGAGGGATTTAGTTGTGTTTTAATGGATAGTTCTTACATGCATCTACTATACGAATTATATATAACTTGAACTATCGAACTACCATCAGTTAGTAAATAAATGCACCACATTTGTAATAAACGTTCACATACTATAATATGAGTTTGAGGAGTCTATGGACTTCTTAACAAACATAATTTGAAATTAAATTGAATCTAGGAACATTTTAACACATTCAACCGTAACAATAACACAAATATAATCGATGCAGTGTTTCACTAGACGGTAGCAAGATTTCTTAGCCCAAAAATCTATTTTTTCTATTGACGAAAATGCTTAAACTGGTTTCTTTGTTCTCGTGCGACAATTGGAACATTTTGATGAATTCTGCAAAGTTTGGATGACATTGTGTGGTGAAGGTACAGAGTGATACACTACAGCACTTGGACGAAAATACCAGAAATGAAACTTTCTTGAAATTGTGAAAAAGCAATTTGGTCAAAGCATGTTTTTCCTGCATAATTGGACCCCAAAATTGATGATGGCCTATGGAAACAAGACACGTTTCTAACATTGGTAATGTGTTCAGTGGTTCATACGTGCACTTTCCCAGAACCGGATATCTCCCGAATCAGGTTTATCAACCACTAATGGAAAAGCAGGGAATTCAATGCCTGTCCAACAATTCATAGCAATTGAACGCTTACTAAACTTTGACGTCATTCAAACTTTAGGTTGAAGCAACTGATCAATCAACGTGCTTAAGTGTGGCTTTCCCAATATTGCAATTTAACGGACACAATCGGGATATGGGTCCGGTCTACAGACTAATATCTCTATGTGTGGAACAGTGCAAATTGATTGTTGTGTGAGACGTACAGATTCATAGAATAACCATAACTACTGTTTTACAAACGTACAGACGAAGTGACAACTGGGGATATCGCCTGGGACCGATCAGTAAACAATACTGGCACTAGAAAGCTTAAAACTGGCTTATGATGTGAGAAAGTTGGTAATATGAGAACACACCTTTTATACAAGCACATTTTGTTATACGTATTGTAACGGAACATCGGTCCTAACTAATGTTGTTAAGTTGTTCAATTGCTCGTAGATACAGAAGAAGACAATGTTTCTGTTTTCCCAAACGTAATATCCAAAGTAAAGCCAATCTTGTTCAAAGTCCCATTTTCAGGACATTTGCTTTAAAATAATTATTTGTGTTGACAAAATTGGTTTATACTGGCGTTGTGCCACGGCAGAGAGTCATTATCAAGGCAATATTCTATCATAAACATAATATTGATGGATGAAGTTGTTATGGCACGTGCTAAATAGTTAAGTTACATATAAAAGCACATTCATCATTTTTGTTACTAATATAAGTTTCTAATTGTATGTCGTGTTCAAGATGAAAACTCGTATTTAAGAATTAAAGCCTAATTTTGAGTTTTCATCGGATGATGAAAAACATTAGGCGAGTTTAATGTTCGTGAAGCCCAAAGGGATTTTCGGCAACATTAAACTAGCTTAATGTTTTTCATCACTCGATGAAAACTCAAAATTCGGCTTTTAATCCTTATATTTACATTATATTCTCCAGCTATTTTAGATAAAACTGTTACATTATTTTTGTAATTTTGATATTTAAAAAGCAAATTATACGTATTAAACCGCAAAGCAAATGTCATCAATGTAAAAACGATGTTGTCAACATACTGAATATGTGCACGCATTTATAAGACAACATACGGCAAACGTCACGTGAAACTAACGGCAACGTGAAGTCTCACCAGCAAAACAAAATCGTGCAACCAATGAAATGCAAACTGGTATTTTTAGCTCCGCCCAGCTGCAAGTGTTTTTCATTGGGAAATGAAATGCAGTAAATCTATATAGTACATTAAGGCTGATTGCAGTGGGAATGTAAATATAATATTTTACAAACTGTTTAGCAATTTCGGATGTAATATCCTATGAGTGTTGTAGAAATGTTAATTCATGAACATACAACGTGTTTGCGGATGAGTTTCATTCAATCTGTATTGTAGGAATGGGGGAAAACAATGATTCAATTAAGAAACAAAGCATTACAAATGTATCTCATTTCAACGCTTAAAGTCCCAATTGTCATACAAAAGCCGTAATATGGATCTGGGGGCAAGGTTTAATATAATTATATACATGATTTAAATAGGAGAACCCTTTTTCAAGATGTCACAGTCACCACTGCATTATTTTTTTATATATTTTACATACCATTATTATAAATGCATTTAATTGGCAAAAAAATATTTTCCTAAATGTGTTTGCCAAATACAATTTGAAAAAATATTTAAGTTTGACTCCAATTTCAAAAATTATGAAATTCTACTGACATGCAGGAGGATATTGTGAGTTTATGCACCCTAAACTGTAAATAAATACACATGAATAATTCGTTTACAAATGTCTATTTTAGCACACTATACCATACATGACAGGTAAAGATTACAGATATATAACATACTCCTACATAATTCTCTACCCGCGCAGAAAGTTTTGGGCCTTCAATTGAACAATTTGTCTTTGAATATCATATCATTTACAGCATGCATATTTCTTTGAACTTGTAGTTTAATTTTTGTGTGGTAAATATTTGTGTTTCCCACCTAGGGTAATGCATTAGTTTTATACATATTTTATGTTAGTCTAAATTAATGTAATACTTATTTCGATGCGCTTGATAGCCAAATTCTTGAACAGTTTCTTTTCAGGTTCATATCGATGTTCTGTTAATATTTAACTCTAAACTGAGCATAACCTCTTTAGGGCGTTGTTGAAGCAATAAATGTATGCAAAACATAATTTATATACTGAGGTTATTCAAAAACAAATAAGTAAAGTGGTGTTATTGGGTGCGTGGTCATTGGTAGTGCATCTGACCTAGGATCGGGGTTTCGATCCTCCGTCATGGCGCGTAGTGTCCGTGAGCGAGACACTTGATCCGCCTAAGCTTAGTACTGGTTCTACCTAAGAAGACTTCGAGCGTGATTTGTCGGAGTTGTAAGAAAGTACACACTAGATGTAAAATGATATAAGCTTTAAAGTAAATAACTCTCCGAAAACGACGACTTTCTACACACCATAACACACCGTATGTTGGCATCGTGATAGTTTGGGTTGAATGCAGATCATTATATTTTTAAGAATACTTCCTGCATATCAAATCAATTGATCAATTAGAGCTTTGTTATAACTTACTAGGTTGTTGACGTGTTCTGGATGCATATCTAGTGGAGTTTTCTATCATTCAGATCAACTTCTAATTTACCTTTACGTTTCGGTTGACTGACTCTTGGTTACCTGACCAAATCTGATCACTCGATATAGCAGAAAATTCTAAGTAATGGAAAACTTCACAAGATAAAACTGCGACGTAAAAGAGAATTTTGTGCACTATTTGGCCGCATATAACTTTTAAAACAGTGAATGTTATAAATCAATTCCAGCACGCATTAATTTTGTTATTTTGACATGTAACCAGACGCAAACGATAATGATTGCTGTTTCAGATAAAGCAGACGGCAATATTGGATTACGGACGTATGTAATGTCGTTAAGGTGTTATTAGGTTTCTCCTGCAGAATGTATAAGTAGATGGCTAGCTTCATCATCAAAAAATTTTTTAGTGTTTTTGTCCATATGTCTAATGCCCGTTTAATTTATGATGAATTTACCTTTGTTATGTAAAACATAATCACGCAATAATGTATTGGAATCATTTATAACACATGCATTAATTGCCTGTACCCGTGATATAGAGGAGAACGTTTTGATCTTAAAAATGGCTTTCAAATATATATTTGAATGCCAAAAATACTTCCTTTAATTATGAGTCAAAATAAGATTGGTGACTAGTTTCCCTTCCTTTTATTTTTTCGCTTTCGGAAAAAAGTTTAACCAAACGGGATCAGCTTTTAATAGAGATTGCTACACAATTAAAAATAGAATTGTTGGTGTAAATGTAATGTTAGCAAGGCTGTAAATGAAATTCGCATATTTAATTTCAAAATATGCGTAGAAGATTCATATCTATTCAGCAACTAAAATGAAGGTAAACTATATAAAATGTTTGCATTTTCATTGCACGATATAGCATTTGTTAACTTTGCTTTATGTAATTTGTAAATATGGTATAAATTGCCCGCATTGTATGTTTTTTGTTCGTTTGTTTTTGTTGTTTTTATTTAAATTTCAATCACTGAAAAGTGATCCATTTAATCACCCCGTAATAGGTCTGTGAGGGTCGGGGTGGGCCATCCCTCAACAAACCGTACAAATATATGTATCAGTCAAGTTGTAACATACATTCATATATATATATATATATATATACACTGAAAAGAAAAAGAAAGCATACAATTTGGTTTTAAAATTATTTCATTATTGACTAAGTTTATTCATGTGATGGAAAATGAACTGATTTTTTCTTATTGTTTTGCTTTGAAATGAATCAAATGTTTTTTTTATTCAATAATATGATGAAATATATATATATATACAAAATTATATGCAATAAATTTATTGTTCTTTGACCTGTCGACGTTTATAGGTATGTATACTTTCTTTTTCCTTTCACCGCATACGCATATATACATTAATCTTAATGGGACACAACAGTCTCAACAAATTATAGAGAGTAGCTCGAGCTAAAACAAAATATCAAACAGAAATAAAATATAATTTGACACAGCAGATGGTAGTATAAGAAAATAATGTTGTCTAATGACTTCAGGAGATTTTTCTCTCTTAAGACTATAGTGATAAGCTTGGTGTAGGACCTTACTAAATATTAAATATGTCTTTTGGTGTATCCCTTTTTACAGAAAAGATATAGTGGCAATAATTACATAAATTTTATTATATTGGGGTTGTTTTTGTGTGTTTATATTTATTAGAGGTATCTATAATTGGAATGGTTTACAAACACAATTTTTTGTGTGTTAATTGATGGTGTTTATTGAAAGCCAGGAGAAGACATTATAAAAAATATATATCAAAGAGACCTTGGTTCATTTTATATTTTTCTGGTAAAATTTAACTATATTTGAGAATCAGAAAACACAAAAGAATCACCTATTTCTCAAATTTTATAAAGCATGTGTTTTCAGTTTTTGGATTGGTTGAATATAAGTGTAATATATTTGCATATATTTCATAAAAAAATAAGCAGATTCACATACAAACTAAAATATTATGTCACTTATATACATGTATATAAATATACAGAAAGAATAAGTAACAAACTTATATGTGAATTCAAGAGAAACAGGTGTGTAAGGGTCTTTTAAGAGGAATGTACAGGTTCCATAACAAATCAAATTTTTCCACCTCAATGTTATTTTGGTAATACATCGTTCTGTTTCATACAACATTTTAATATAGTGTTTGAATGGTTCAAAAATAGGAATATTGTTTTTCATTTTTTGACAGTATATGAAGTGTTTAGCAGTATATAGCAGCCTATTCAAAACAGTTTCTAATTTCATACTGCCAAAGATTATGTCTGAAGATGACCAGTCTGTATTTATTGTATTGCACTTTTCATTCAGATAATTTTTAAACTTTGAAAAAATTGTTGCGTTACTATGTATGTTAATTTTGTATATTAATCTCCAAAGAGGAAGAAATAAAGATATTCATTCATTCATACTTCATTTATGAAGACATTCATTCATTGTCTAAATAGTTGAGAACTCCAATCGTTAGTAAATTATTGAGTTTATTAAGTTTATCGTGATTTTAATGTTTTATAAATTACTGCAATGATTTTACTTTTCATTGACGTCGAAAGAAACGATTAATATAATTGAAAGTAAACAACGTGACAAAACAAAATTTAATCATGCAATGAATGTATAACAATTTTGTTATAACACATTCTTATAACTTACACCAAAAACAAACGCTGTAACATAATCAGTGACATTTTACGGAGAAAATCCGGCAAATGATGATATAATTATAATAGCAAGTAGCTGTCGTATACATTCCTATTAGTGAATGTTAATTACATTAAGCACTGGTGGCTATACATTGGAAGCAAATATATTTGTAAAGGTATTTCTCATAAATCAAACGTTTTACACAACACTATTAAAAGATATAAAGTAAAACTAATTTTAACGTTAAGTGTTTGTTTATTATATTGTCACCCCTATTGAAAGGGCTATCCATATTGTGCTTATGAGACACCTTTATGTCGAAAACAGTTACTTCCCGGAAGCTATCATTGCCAGGCGTCAGGCTGGTAGTCATTCGGTAGTCTTATACGTATTAGTTTAACTAACTGATGGGTGAGCAACCAGCAGCATCAGAAACAAGCCCAGTGCTTCCATCGGGATTCGAACCTTCGATTTCCCGATTCCGAGGCGGACACCTAAGCCACTTGGTTACAGAAGACGATATAGTTGATACTTGTTTAAAGACCTCTACATTTGCCAATTATGTTGTTGGAATGAATTCTTCCAACGGTCGCCAATACAAACCATTTAAACGTCTTCTCCGTACAGGTATCCGTGAATGCGATATGAACCCGATTTATATATGTATATCAACAGTTACATTACTATCTATTTACGTTTGGACACCGGAAATTAACTTACAGATAAACACGGAATATTCATATGTTCCAGGTAAAATCGTACGGATACTATTAGAATGTATTTCAGATGAAATGTTTGAAACAGTTAACATACATGGTAGAATCAATTTTCAGATGGGAATCTTCATTCAAATTGTTACAAACGTCGAAGTTTAAATTCTCATTTTAAATTCATATTTGTTTATTGCTAAGCAATATGATTATTCATGATCGATAAAAAGCATTTCAGCTCTAATGTATCGCTTTAAATTGCGTATAATAAAGTTTGTCTGGATGATTATCACTTTAAATTATTTTCTGCTATGATTAATGACGCTTTAAGTTATTAAAACCAATAAAATAAACAGTGTGTCACGGGATTAACTTGTTTGCATACCAAATTCACATTACAATCAATCAAACTATTTTTGTCAAATCAGTACAATCAGTATAATTGATTTTCAGATTTTATGGGTGTCTTTGATGTTTCTTGACATATCTAGATATTAAGCTGGGGTCACACTGCATAGTGCTCAATGTGCGATCTAAACTATGACAATATGGTTGTTGCTTTGATACAATTAAGATTAACGGACTTGTTGTGTTGTATAATTTCGTTCGTGAAACTTTATATCATGTGCATCCCGCAGCCCATGCACTCATCTCGATTGGGTTTGTTTTTTGTTCTTAAACAAATAAATCTCATATTGTTTTAGGTAGTATTGTACAAGATTATCACATCTCATCATAAAATCAGTTTGGTCATGTTTATTATTGTTGTTAAATTACTAACCCCTGTGTGGTTCCAGTGATGGCAAGAATAGGATTACTGTGACTCATGCATGTCGTAAGAAGCGACAATTTGAGTAATACGATAGTATTTGCTGAAACTCTGCAGTTCTGCAGGTATCATGGTTCTAAGTTCATTCTGCATATTCATTTGTTGGTGTATTTTTTAATCTGTTTGTTAGTTTGTTGTTTTTTTACATGTAGAGTAAACCTGGAATCTTCCTTCCTGTTGGCGTCGAATAACCTACAGTATGTGCTAGTACGATGTAAAAACTCATTCATTCATTATATAATGTCACCTGGTTACTGCATGGTTGCAGCCATATGACCAGCACACATTGTAACTGCTGTACTTATTACTATTCAAGTATCATACATGTAACACCGGGGGTTATTCTAAACTTGAGCGATTTTAGAGCAATACGAAATACATCAATGATAACATGAATATTAACAATGACTTTCAGAACATGTTCTACCAAGAAAACGTTTTAATCTGAGCTTCCAACGCTATTGAATTTGAATTAACTAAATACCTTTCTATATTAACCATATTGTACAAAATGAAATCTGATTATGAAATACAGAGAAAGAAATTGATCATAATTTCATATAATTAGACTACAGTTCTATTTCAGTAACGGAGAAGAGATGTGTCATTTGTTTAATGACACTTTCTATTAATCATGTGGCAAATACAGATAATCAAAGATTTTATATTCCATATTTGGAACGTGGACATATTTTTTCGGTAGTGCAATTTCACAGATTATCTGTTTTATATTCCAAATTTGGAATGAGGTCATATTTTTTCAGCAGTGCAAATAAACAGATTATCCATATTGCGTAACGTTGTGTTTTATAGCGATTTTAATAAAAAGATAATATTCTATACAATTTCCCCATGCAAATTTAATTTAAAAAACGTTTTTTACTATCGTTATGCGTATTGCCATTTCATCCAGCACGTTGGTCTGTTTATTTTACAATATACGTCTCCCAAATTCCAATGACTTCTACATCACGATTGGTATCTATATTTAATAAGTGGCATATACCAAAATTGCAAAAAATAACATACATTCTGCATATTCTATACATAATTACTATCAATTAGCATAATATTTAACTTTGAATTTGTATTTACTAATAGTAGATATTCGTATATTTGATTTAATGCAATTAGTACAGATAAAGGGAGATAATTCATATCAACAGTGGACAATCTCTCCCAAATTATGGATATGTGACGAACACCTATGACAAAGTATAATGTGGATTAAGTTATTTAAATTAGGCGTTAAGGGCAGAATGCTTAGGATTATTCGATCAATGTATCATTCCATTAAATCTTGTGTTAAATTATGTGGATCTTGTTCAGACTTTTCAATATTTCAGTAGGCTTAAAGCAAGGAGAAATAATGTCGCCGACCATGTTTGCTCTGTTCATGGAGGACATTGAGCTCTTTTGACAAAATAGAGTTAACTGTGGAATGTCTTTGGACTATATTACTTTAATATTATTTCTTTTTGCTGACGACATGATTCTCATAGGTTAAAGCCCGGAGGATCTGCAAAGAAGTATTGATAGATTACATGATTATTGCGATATTTGGGGTCTCCAAATAAATACCGAAAAGACAAAAGTCGTGTTTTTTCGCAAAAGAGGTAGAATAAAAGAATCCGAACGTTTCCACTATAATGGAAAGTTGTTAGATATTGTAGATGATTTTAATTATCTAGGTGTTGTTTTTAATTATACGGGTACATTTACATTGAATCAACAAAATTTTTGCGGTAAAGCATTAAAAGCAATAAATCTTTTAACTTCAAATATAAAAAAATTTGAAATTCGTCCAGAAACATCTTTGCAATTATTTAATGCTTTTGTTTCATCTATTTTTAGTTATGGGAGTGGGGTATGGGGATTCACAAAGTCTAAGGATATCGAGAGAATACATTTGAAGTTATGTAAGAATATTTCAGGGGTTAAGTTAACAACAAGCAATGTAGGTTTCTATGGAGAACTTGGCCGCTATCCGTTTTATATATCAATATTCAGTATACAGATAATGAAATACTGGATAAGGCTAATAAAGTCGGATTATATGATTTTAAATTGCGTATATAAGAGTAAATATGAAGACTGTGAAAATGGGAAAATAAATTGGTTGTCAAGTGTAAAGTATATGTTACATAACTATGGGTTTATGTATGTTTGGGATGAACCAACTAATTTGTAACAGTAACGATATTGAAGACGAGTTTCATTTTGTTTTATTATGTTCTATGTATACTGATATCAGAAATAAGTTTATAAAAATATATTATATTAGAAGACCAAGTATGATCAAATTTGTAACATTGCTACAATCGTGCAACAAAATTGAACTTGCTAAACTTAGCAAATACATATCAGAAGCTTTAAAAATTAGACGCTCATTTCGAACTTTATTTTAAATTATTGAATTAAAAGTACATTCTCATGAAAGCTTTGTCAAATGTTATGTATGTGTTATTAATAAAAAAGCTGAATTAATTTATTATAATTGGGTGGGTAAAATACTAAGAGTATATGGGTAATCATATGTTTTTTGTTACTAAATATATTTTGTTTAACAGACACGTCTATATACAAAACATTTTATGCTTTTTCAAAATTTAATGTTTATAATGCTTATATCTGTCATGTGCAAAAATATTGTCAATTGTATGTATAATGATGAGAAACTATAAAATTCAAGACAATAAAAAATGTCTATGTCTATAATAAAGTGTCAGTGGACCAAACAAATTTCCATTCATTAAATTGTAAATTCTGCACCACGATACCGAATCATTTACATGTTTCCAATAAAACATATATACAGTACTCGTGTTTGGTGATTTCCTTTGACAAGTCTATGGTTCGGTAAATGAACGAGTGAAAACGTGAAAGTGACCGATTATATTTCTGTAATATAGGTTACTGAACGTGTATGGATAAATATTAGTTGGGACGAGTATTGGCAGGGGAATACGAGCTTGCGAGTATTCTTCCGCCAAAACAACGAGTCCCGACTAATATTTATCCATACATGTTCAGTAATCATTTTATTGTATACTTTCATATTGTTTAGGCCAGTTAATCTCATTTAATGTTATATTTTCTATAAATTGTTCATATAACTTATAATTTGGTTACACACTACCTAACGCTATCATATTAACGTAACGTCTTGGGAAATAGTATAACGTCATTTCGCAATTTAACGTTGTGACGTCTGGCATAGAAATTACTTTCATAACTGTCATTTGTGTCAGAATTATTACAATTAATGAGATCTACGTAGTGTCTAATTGTATTTTATTCATAATGAAGACCCATTGGATCGAAATATAATTTGTAATCAAATTGATATTTTTATTTATATTGCATGTTCTTTGATCAGATAGCAAAAGTAGTTCCTACTTCCGTTGCATGTGTTAAAGTTCCCGTGCAATATCAATGCGTATATTGCCTTAAAATACTGCACGCTCGTCATCTATAGAAAACAATAGGTGTAATATGAAAATATACAATAAATGTCTATATTTCTTTCTCGTTTATGATAATTGCTGGTTATTTCTTATATTAATAACTATGGTAAACAACGATATTTTGGTGTGTGCAAGACACATATAACTAATCCGGGCCACCGGTGCATCGAAACATACTTCATTAAAACTTGTAATTTTCTTGCTTCCTATAATATACATAGATGATATATTACATGTATGTCACTAAATAGCATAGGGAACCAGCGTAATGACATAGTTACATTGTGTGTAAGACTATCACATGTGTGTGTGTGTGTGTGTGTGTGTATGTCAGTGTGATATCTTATGGAACGAAGATATCATTAAACTGGCATAAGCTACTGTGATACGATCAACGTCCTTTCATGTTCACTGAACAATCAATTCCAAATCTCATTATTTTGGTTGTTTGATATAACGCTACACGTAACCAGACGGCCCGCAATATTCACTCTTCAAATAGCAGACAGTTATATTAGATAGTAATTTTGTATATGTTGTCTTGAGAGTATAATTATGTTTGGTCTGTTTTACGAGAATTTTAGATATTTTATCAAATAAGTCATTAATAATAGCAACACTGTACTTTTTTGTCTGTGTGCGTTATGTCAGTATAAAACATCTTAACGCCTGGAAAGAAACGTGACTGGAAAGTAAATCAATTTTAATATTTGATTTATATTGTCAGATTATGCGTCACAATGATCATTTATGTCTTTATTATTTAAACAGTGTCTAACACACTCATAGACAGTTCGCTACTTAATATACAGTTGTTTCTAGTTGGTAAGTTTTCTTTTCTTAAATGGGGATTAATGCCATTTTAAACACCTGACAACTTATATATTACATTAACTGTAGTATTAATGGAAGAAGACCTCGAAATGGTTCTTGTAGAGTAGAACCAAGGACATTCCGTATGTTATTGGCAAACTATCTCGAAACTAATTAAGAACATATCAATTTGTTCTAAACGTTTAGAACAAAACATTTGACGGATATTTTTAAATGTTGTATTTGTTTACAATCATATATCTGAGGAAATTGCTTAAATTGCAATTAGATCATCCCAAATTACGTATAATAACAAAAACAATTTTGTTGGAAAGTGTCATATATTAAGTTACTTCTTACATGTTGTGTGATGCTTTCAAATATTTAGTGCTTAAAATATATAGCAGTATGTATTATTTTTAGTAAAATTTAATAAATTATTGGAGCTCAATTAGTATAGATCGAATTTATTTGATATGAACGTGTTTTGTAATCCTTCATTTGAATGTCACAACAATCAATTTAGCACTGTTTTACATATCAGGAAATGCGCTATTGTAGCTCTTTAAACATCTTTATTTCTGATACTTCCGTCCATGTGTTATATTTCATTACTACACCCCTTCAAACGGCCATATTTCCATCTATCAACACCTATCAACATCTAACTATCAACCGTTATCCTTGATATAAAATTCGATGAACAAGTTGGGTCACATACTTGCTTGCAAATATGCATCGCTCATTTGTGTGTCAAACAGTTGAAATCATAAATTGTATCAGGTTGTTTGTTTTATAAATAATGTGTAATCTTTTATTCAAAATCTATATTGTTTTCTAGAAGTACTTTTTTTTCTTCTAATTGACACCACATGTTGTCTCCAGCATATAAAATGAACTATGCAATAATTTCATTTAATTTATTATTAATATGCAATATCATGAATACACTTTTACTAACGGCTATACTAAATTGAGAAGTTTATATCTATTCGAAAAATAACGAAGACTACATATTATATGTTTTGCTAGATTTGCCTATTTATATTGCCTTTCCAAGAGTTGACATTTGTTCATGACTTTTGTCCTTTTTTGTTTTAAGTGACTATGTAAAGTCAAAACTTAGCAATAATTATTAAACATTTTTTTAAGAATGGTCTTGTGTAGTCGTATGTGTGTAATATTAATAAAAGATCTCCTACTAAATATTTAGTATGTGAAACCCAATAAATAACAAGTATATTAAGGCAAAGACTTAAACCGAACGTTTGGTTAGTAGCTTATACGAAATATATTTTACAAAATGTAGTAATAAAGTAAAATACTATACCACGGGACCGATAATGAATGCAGGAAAATATTTGATCTTACACATACTACGTCTTTGTTTAATTAATGGCACATTAATCATCAATCTGATTGATGGCACCTTATCACTAGGTATGTGATACACACATACTACCAAATTGTGTCATCCATAGTAAAATTGGTTGCAACGTGAATAAACATACAACCTATATTGCCTGATAATGTGTTTTATTCTGATGTTGTTTGAGTAATTTATAATAATCTACACTATTGTCCGTTGCAAACTGATTTCAACAAGACATAAAGAATCATCACAGACTATCAAATATGACATTGATTTTTCTAAAACTCTATTCCTATATTTGATATTAGATAAGTAACTTCTGTGTTGTCTGCAAGTGATATTCCAACAATACGATGCAGAACTGATTGCTAGATTAATGGAACAAACGTAAACTAAACACAAAAAGCATCTTATTACGACTGAATATACCACAGCAAATGTACATAATACTTTAAAAGATGTTGAGAAACCATGGAGGACTAATGTTGATTTGTGATATCAAATTAAATATATATTTAAAAAATACTGGTCTGTAAGAAATGCAAAAGCTTTTGATAAAACAGAACGATTTTTTCTTTAACATGATTAATGATATTAACATGTCTTCGAATATTTAGTGTTAATGAAAACAATATTGTCTGGAAATAATTTGTAGATTTTCTTGTAGAATCACGTTTACATTACAGTGGAATTGAGTTTTGTTTTACCAAAAACTAAATTGCACTTACATACAATATAAAAATATGTTTTATCACACATGTGAAATTCAAAACAGATTCACATATGCTTTCAATATGTATTACGTATAAAATAAAACAATTACCATGTGAACACTATACAGTTTTACTTAGATATCGGTTCTGATATATGGTATCATATTATTTCTGTTCTGTAAAAAAATAAAAATGACTTCAAAAAAGTTCAAATTTATTGAAAACATCCGTTTAGTCTATAAAAAATATTGTATGTTCCAAGCAATGTATATGTCGGATTTTGCATTGCATACTCGATTAAAAAGAATATCAGACTATATCACAATCCAAGCATCCATTCATCCATCCATCCGTCCTTCCGTCCGTTAATCCCTTCGTCTGTTTGTCTGTATCCGCCCACCTACCCAATATCCTGCTTTATCCTTGATCTTATATCCACTTAAAGATGCTTGTTCGATTTCTAATGAATTAAAACATTCTTTTAGTAAAAGAGCCTGTTTTACATGGTCTATTAATCACATCTCAGAAATGACAAACGAATGCAAAATATGAATTAAGATATTACATTGTCGACAATATAGTTACGCAATACACGGACTCAGATACCGAAATTATCGTTAAAACGTTGAATACAAGTCATGTGACACCAAGTACGTCAGTTATAAGTGTAAGAAATATATATATATATATATGTACACACATTACGGTGTTGTTAATGGCTATTATCAAGTATCAAAACCTTTTCGCAGATCCTTCTTAATTTCAGTATATTTTGATAACTGAAAAACATATAGAAGGCATTTTAAGATATTAAGATCAGACTTCGTGTTTGTGATAGATAAGTTGTTACATTGGTTTAACAAAAGCGTCTTGATCAACTGCAAACAGTCGTTATCAAGTAAATATAACATCCTTAACTATGTAAAGGTTAGAACTTATACTACCAGCGTAGAAAAGTTCATGTAACTCCTGGCCGGCTTGAATGTTGATGTACTTTCTCGTTCCTGGAGCGGTTTCGTTGGCTGGGAAAGTAGGTAAACATCTACCGACGGTCATGACTTTCCATGTAAAATGGAATGTTCTGTTTTGAAAAAAAATTAGCGATTTTATTGGCTAAGAAAGAAGGACAACTTTTAAAATATTCATGGATGAGATAAATTGATATTCCACTTGTTCGTTGTCAATTTCATAACTTGTGCAGAAGTAATCATGGATATCACTCAACTATGAGTTTAGTTATGTTTAAATGCTTTATACATTAATGCCTGTGAGTATCCATGAACACAGACTATGTATAAGAATAAAAAGTATTTTGTTTATGTATTGTCTTAAAAAATCTACACTAAAAGAGACTTGAAAATTACTATAATGAAATAATCGATAAAAGGATCATCTTATACATGTAACTACCGTTGTATCATTTTTAAAATATGACAACCTGAAGTCATTTAATAAAACAATGGCATATACCAATTGTACAATTACAAACAACAGGATCCTCGGAAAGAGTGGTCAGGTGATCGTCTGTTAGCACTCGATGGGATAAAAATGACGTTAAACCCTCAAACAATCTGTGTAAAGGAGTATGGAAACTCAGCGTGTCATAATATAGTTATACTGTTTAGGAGACTACCGCATGTGACTCCTGGGTATCTTCTAGAACGACAGATATATTCAATCAGTATAATCTGCATAATATATTGTACTATATAACAATCCAAATGCCATTATTTTAGTTGTTTAATATAACACTACTTTACACGTAAGCAGACGCTCAGGACTTATCAAGGTTTCAAAACGGCAGACGGTTATACTGGTTGTATTTTTGCATATATTTTCTTTCGAATGTTATTATAAGTTCGATATGTTGATCAAGAAGTCTACGTGAAAGGTATTATTAAATCTACAATTAAAAGTAACAACATTGTTTCACTGTGTTTGTGTTTCACACATAAAATAATATTGTACTGTTCTACATATAGAGAAATACACTTCAGGAACACTGAACACATTGCCAATGGTTTCACAAGTGTCTTGTTTCCAGAGATAGTCCTCTCATGGTCCAAATATGGAGAAAAAGACATGGGGTTGATCAGATTGCTGTTTCACAATTTTGACACCACTTCACCTTGACAATTCTGCCTATTTGTTGCAATGTATTACAACGCATCTTTAAACCGTTATACCTTCATCCAATAGTACTTAATGCCATCCAAACTTGGCAGAACTCCTGAAAATATTCTAATATTTTCATATGTATTAAGAAATATGACCATTTTAAGCATTTTCAACAAAAATGGCCAACCGATTGACCCAGATCTAATTTCTTGGGCGCATCTTGCTACCGTCACTAAAGGGAGGTTATTGGTAAGTAAGACCTTTACCTATGGAAACAAGATATATGTGTACAGGCATACTTCTGTGTTGAAAAGCCAAAAGGCTTCATTAAACAGGGATATCGATTAAACGATTGAAAAAAAGCTAATGTCAGAATGTTTCAAACAGTCTTCACAAAAACGTTTATTGTCTTTTGGCAAAACAATGATATTCGACGACGTATTTAGAGGCCACAGTATTACTCCTGAATAGAAATATATGAAGTTATGAATTGTTAAAGGCTACAATACTTGTTTGTGTGTTTTAAGTTTTTAACATGTAGTTTCAGGTTCGGATTCCTAGGGATAACTGTTATGGCGGGAACGACGCCGAGTTCCCACGAAAAAAGCAGCCAATTCTATCCGTACCAATATAAGCCTTGGCTGATCTTTCTTCTTGCATGACAATCATTTTTAGTTATCACTTTAAAATGTACAGACCATACACACTGCCTGGTAATGCTTTAAACGAGACAAGTGAAACAATAGACGTATCACTGGCTATAAACGGTATTATTGCCCACTTGTTTTCCCCGTACCAGATAAATTATTTATGAATATTCAAAACGCAATTCATAAAATCCGTTTAGTTTTTAATGACGGAGTCTACATTGCCATTTGTATTATTAAAAGTAAATTTTATTTTGTGTGAAGAATAACTATTTTCATTTTATTTTAAAGTGAACCTATTTAAAAGAAAAAAGTATTTACATGATATGAATGTAAATAAGCTTAAACTTATTTCTACTGAAATTAACTAAACCGTTGGTTGCATGCAAGAGATATGTTATACGAAGTGGTTATGTTTATGGAACACAGTTTATTAGGCGAATATTATATTTAGATTTAAAGAACAAACAAATAACAAATAATTCAGGTGAATAGCGATTTTAGTTAATCAATAATAGACTTAAAGCCTTTAAAGGGGCAAACATGGGTACCGCCTCATAGCAAAAGCTGCCATGACTGAAAAATAAAGACCAAATTGTATTACATTGTTTATCAATTATATTCTAACATTGCATCGATTAAAACACTGTTTTACAAATTATTTGATTTTGTTACATATATGAACCGATAAAAGTAATAGCAGATCAGGTCTAAAACAAATTATTTGATATTTAAAAAAAATAAGGTCTGGACAGAAAAAAAATCCCAAACGAATTTTGTTGATAATAACAAAGATAAAAACTTTGAATATAAGATTTATGTTATATATGCATAATGTAATGATTGGACGAATCTTCATCGCGCATTTTACCTGCCATCAAGTTGTTCCATCCTTTTATCATAGTTTGATGTGATCATTTAGGTTTGAACATTTTAAATAACGACCATGATTGAATAGTTGGACTAACATTCATAATGGCATTGTCTTGTTTGTTTTCTTTAGCAAATTATAGAAATTTTCTAATTGAATTGCAAATTTTTAATAGCAATTTCACTTTTTTCAGTCATGAATTAAAGAATGGGTTTCAATGAAACAAAAAAACATATTGAGATTTGTCGTAAAGACTGAAATTAGCATGCTTTGTGCCAGTTACTGTTTAAACGATTTTAACATTCGGATGTTTGATTAATGATGTCAGTCAATAGCGCTGCTAGGTTTGTTTTTCGGATGGAAGAGACCACCTTATTCGTGACTGAGCCCATCATAGTGCTCACTCGGTAAAATCGAATTGATTTTTCACTTAAACCAACAATTATTTCCGCTTCCACAATTAAATGCATCACCTTATTATATGATCGAAAAGTGTCCGTGTGCCCTTTGTATCTGCAAAACATGTTTTGTTATTTATTTTCATAAACTGAAATATCAATATCGTTTCAGAGTTCGCCTAATTATAAAATAGTTTCATCATATTTAAGTTTACCCATTATACTTTTTTAAATGAATTATATGTTCAATCTTTTCATACTTTGTAATATACAAATGGTTCTTTTATTCTTCTTAGGGTGCAATTAATAAAGATTAAGCTTAAACAATTGACGATATGATTCACCATATTACCATATTTGATTAGGATAATAATACTTAAAAATCAAGTTTGGACAATCATCATGACAAGCCTTGTATTATATTTAGTACATCAATTCAAGCACTTGGAGACATTACAAGTTTATTTAAACGTTACAGAACATCATGTTTCACTTCGAAAACAGTCCACGATTGATGGGACAGATCTGAGTACATAGTTCGAGGAACCGAAAGACTTTAGAAACGCAAAAATCAGATAAGTAGTAATTATTTATTTATTTATACAACCCTTTCCCAAAATCGGTATCTTGTAAAGCCTCATTCTGCGTTGATGCACCGGGTTATATGTTTTAATTCAATTAAAAGAAAAGATAAACGTAATAGATTTTGATGAATTTTCCAGGAAAGGTAGAAAGATGTTAAATTTTATTGCAAATATATTGATAAAGAACTTTATGTTATATAGCTTTTTTATTCGAGTATATGTCTTTCGGTATTAACATTCAAAAGAACTAAAGTGTACTGACAGAGGGGGAGTGTCATACACTAAATCTGCAAATCAATTAAAAAAATTAGCAAAATTTAGTAATTTAGTAATTAAGTAATTGCATAAGTGAGCAATTGAGTAATCAAATAATTAAGTAAGTAAAACAGATATGAGAAAGTAAGTAAATACCTCGCAATACTATAAAATATGCACAATTATGCATACATAATTCCTAATATGTATACTACTTTATTTTCTTGTTTTTATCTCTTTTAAGCTCACATGAGCAAAGCTCAAGATGAGCTGTTCTGATCGCCTATTCTGCCGGTCGTCCGTCGTCTGTCGTCCGTCAACTTTTTTGTTGTTTGCACTCTAGTACTCGCATTTTTCAATGAATCATTCATTGGAACTTTAATAGTAGTCATTAGTCATGTTATATAACCATAATATCTCGGACATGTTCTTGAACTGGCCAAATCGGATTATAAATGTCAGAGTTATGGCTCTTGAAACATTAAAACATGCACTATTTGACCTTGGGTGCACTCTAGCACCCGCATTTTTCATTTGATCCTCACTAGACTTGCACCGTAGTTATATAACTATAATATCTCGGCCAGGTTTTTGAACAGGCCAAATTGGATTATCAGTGTAAGAGTTATGACCCTTGAAACATAAGAAAATGCACTGTTTGACCGTGTGTGCCCTATAACACCCGCATTGTTCATTTGATCCTCACCAAACTTGCACAGTAGTTATATAACCATAATGTCTCAAATAAATTATTGAACTAGCCAAGTTGGATTATTAATGTCGGAGTTATGACCGTTGAAACATTAAAAACTACACAATTTGACCTTGTGTGCGCTCAAGCACCCGCATTTTTTATTTGATTCTCACAAAACTTACACAGTAGTTATGTAACCGTAATATCTCAGACAAGTTTTTAAATTGGCCAAATGGCATTGTCGCCTCTGCCACAGGTGAGCGATTTAGGGTCATTGTGACGCTCTTGTTTTACTTGCATTGTAAATACTCATAGCACATGTTTTCATGTTTTTATTCTATTAACCGCTGTAAAGTATAATGGTGATAAACATACTAAAATATTGAATTGAACTGAATATCGTCTAGTTGTTTAAATTACTTACAACCTTTAAAAACGGAAGCCATAAATGTTAAATTTTAAATTTGATACATTTTGATGAGAAACCGTTGTCATTAACATAACGTGTGTTATTTTCATTTTCATTTTCAAATAGTTGAGTTGTTATTTGCAGAAAATGTACTTTACATTAATATATAATATTTATACTAAATATATATTGCATGCAATTTATTTGTGACATGTATAGCGGTGAAGCTAAATGGAATCTGAAACATTTGTTGTTGTTTTTTTTTTTTTCAAGCAACACTGGATTGTGTGCTGAAGATATATAATAAACCAAAATAAAGCCTGGACTGTTAAATCAAACAGGCAAAATCAGTTATATATCATATCTTTAAATGTATTAAAATTTGAAGTGTGTTTTTGCAAAGAGGTTTTGCAACAGTTGTATGCATATCACAAAACGTGTATAAAGAAGTAAATCTACTTTAAATAGATTATCTCATACTCAACCCGAAGATGATATCAGGAAAAAAGTAAATGTTGTTTAAAATCAACGAATATAATATCTCTTCCAATAATTGTTATATAAACTGATTAAGAATTAAATAAAAAATAGTATCGTATCTGATAGTATACACATATTGAAAATTAAAAATTCTTAAATGTCAGTTCATATAATTACTAATTACTTTTAACATAAATAAGACATTGAAACTGGTTAAAATTCACCAGTGAAAGCAGCAATTAATAACATTTTTTATCCGAAAACAGTTAAATTATATAATAATACAACATATATAAAAAATACTCAAATATGCTTGAGTTTAAATTTGAACGTGTAATCACACTTTGGGTTCTATATCAAATTTAAGTTTAATACATGGCCTGCATGTCAGACATCGATGTCAGACAAATGTATTGCTGCATCCCCCTATAAGACAAGTATAGAAAAGACAGGACAATTTCAAGATATCGTGTGTAGAACACATCCATGAGAAGAGACCAACCAATCATGTCCATAAATATTTTTGGTTTTTCCGTGTATAGCCTTACTTACATCGGTTCCATAAAACTTATTTTGGCATAATTTGAAAATTTCTCTTTCGAGATTGGTTCGTATAATATTAAATGATTTAACACTCGATAATAGAAATTTGTGCTGACGAAAACTATTGTAGAACTGGTAAAAGTCCAGTTATTTCACATTCTATATACTAAATATGGTTTTCGAAATGTGACTTTCGTTTATTAGAGAATACTATCAGCATGTAATTCTGTGATATATACGAAACGATGTTCGGTTGCATAAGTAATCTGCAAAAGAACGTATAAAATCAGCATTCCCATGGTCTCATTATCCAACTTACTCCCCTTAGTGACGGTAGCAAGATTTGTGCGCCCAAGCAAACAAAACTGTATACATCGTTTGTGTATATTTTTTGTTGAAAATGCTGAAAATGGTCATATTTCTTTGTATATGAAAACATTGGAACATTTTCGTGAGTTCTGCCAAGTTTATATGACGTTTGGTACAGTTGGACAAATGTAAAATAGTTTAATTATGCGTAGTGATACACTGTAACAGACGGGCAGAATTATCAAAAATGAAAGATCTCAGTAAACCATCGAAATAGAAAAAATGCAATCATTTGTTTTTCTTGCATATTTGGACCAACAGAGGACTATCGTCTGAAACAATACACTTTTAGAACCATTGACATTGTGTTTAGTGTTCCAGAAATACATTTCTTTATATGTAGAACAGTACAAAATGATTAATTGGTGTCTTCATGACTTTAACAAATTTACAGAACATGAACGTTCCTTACAAGTGACCGTTGTCTCTTTTATTCAGCGTAACCATCCGGCCAATATATATCTTAGGTAAATTATAGGCTTCAATGTCTTTATTATGAATTGTACTTGTTACTTATTTTGTATAGCAAAGAAATTATATAACATGTTATTAATATTCTAGTTAATGATATGATGTTATGTTTTCCATCAAATGTAAGATTTATATACTGTTTTTGCCATATCTATATTTGGCATGATAGTTATGTATTAAGTCAGAAATAGATTTATATGACTTAGCCTGTTTTAATAAAAATTGCTTTAACACAGCGTGGCGGTAGTTCAGTGGATAAAGTTTATGCCCTAACGCCAGTGTTCATAGGTTCGATCCAAAGCTCGACCCATGACCTCTCCAGTACAACTCAGTACTGATTCTGCTTAGGAAACGAACTCGAAGGCGATTCATATAAGCTTTCAACTGCCTCGGCAGTCGAGCACAAATGAATAACTATAAATTAAACAACATATAGTTCAATAAATGTTTATATCACGCTACAACGACCCGTAACTTTCACCCTTTAACCCTGCAACCTTAAGCAAGTTATTTGCTAAAACAGGGAGAGAGCCTACAGTTTCTATATATTACGGTAAACACAACTTAATGTGTTGATTTACATAGCTTACAGTAAAATTAATTGATCTAAGTATATAAAAAATGTTTAAATATAGCATGAAAAAAGAAAACCAACGTTATGACATTCCCTTGCACTATATAAATTCCACTTCCTTTATAAAATGTTCTGTTGTTATTTTCTCCTACGGTTGGTTATTAGTTTAACTAATGAACAATTTAAATCTATACTTAGAATTATTTATCCATTCTTAATTAGAACGTGTTGTGATGGCATTATCTGATATCGCCCACCATTTTTATCGTTATTCCTGTAACAGAGGGTTAAAATATGTGGAGCACATTCAAAAGTGTTTACCTTAATAGCTTGGGAAAATGGATCAATGAAACATCAATTAAAGTACATTGTCAATTCAATTTAGCAGAACGGAGTTATGACAGTGAATTGTATTTTATCACATAGAAATACGAGTCCGAACTCGTAACACGAATTATATTTCCCGTAGCAACATTTTTTCCTATAGTTTTCCACAAACGGCTTCTTACATCAAACAAACTTAATTCCAACAAAACAGAAATGGCTCACATATATGTTTTATGTCTTTGCGCATATCTATCAATCATTCTAACACTGATGGATGACGGAATTGGCTGAGTATAGACGATTGAATTGGAAAGTTTACGATAATTTCTGTCAGTAAAGCAGCTAATTTGCATATTGGAATCACTGATCAGTAAATATAGATTAAAACACATTTTATTCATGTTTAAGGGAGGTGTCAGCAGATATTAATGCATCGAAGGTGATAATAATTCACGAAAATATTTGTCATTCGTGAACATGAGTTTTTTTACAAGTTTTGTACTGTACATATTTTCTTAATTTTAATATTAAATTTGTGTTTTAAAAAAGTACCCACTCTTTTGTTATTGCATTAATCAAGCAAACCCAATCACGTCAGCTGATACTAGTTATATTATTTTAAGTATATTAAGATAGTAGTTTTAAAATACAAATACAAAAACACGTGTAAAGAATCCGTTTCTGAGTAAGGCATTGTTTAATACCCGTGCTTAGTAATACACAGTGAAACAACAAAATCTGTAGCACGTGTTTTGGTTTAAATTCTTAACTGGTTCAAGATCTGCAATAATAATGAAAAATAAGAAAATATTGACCATTTTTTGAAAATTAAATGGTTTTGTGATACCTAAACAGACACAAAATTGACTAAAATCTGGTATCAGCATCAAATTGTAGTGGTGACTATTTAACACTTGGTAAGAAGAAATAAATCACTGAAACACAGATCACTGAAAAGAGAAGAAAAACTGAACTAAAGATTTATTTCGACCTCCATCCGTAGGTCCGAAGTGCTCAAGGGAGGCAATAGTGGTGTGAGTAAATTATGCTTCTTGGATGTGCATAATCCTTCACTATTACAGTCGTCTGCAAATATTCGTTGGATTGCCAATGGCAATGCGTAAGTAATAAACATGTTTAAGAGTGAGACTTGTTCCATTACTACTGCAGACACATTTGATGGATAAGATATAAATGTAGGCGATAGCGGATTCCCTAGTAATAAAATTGTTGATAACATATTAAAGCCCGACAATACTAATCTTCGTGTAATAATAAAAGCCAAATAGTCAAACATTGCTCTCATTACTAATCAAGTGCCAACCAAACAATCGAGTATCCTTATTCCGCGGTTACAAACTGAATCATCATCAAGAAGTTTCAACAAGTACACAAGTCAAACAGCAACAAAAGCTGTTGTATGATTATTAGCGTCGTGTTCAACAATTGTTCTTGTCATATCGCGACAGTGTCTACTAGGGACAGTATTTATATGATAACCCTTCTCCCAGTCACATTATACTGACATTGGGATGACCATACTTAGAACTGTCATAAACGCTGATCGCCAAGCTTCTTGTACCCGCCAAGCTTCTTGTACCATTTTTTCAATCTTTCGCATGAGTCGCTGGTCTAATCCGCGACCTTCCGCATGCGAGGCGGACGATCTACCACTAGAAAACCGCTGCGTTTTATGATACAAAGGAGATGATATATAAAGTAATAGAAGTATTAAAAAATGTTTTACTGTTTTAAAGCACATAACATTTCTAAATAGTATAAACAATTTTTTCGGAATTTAATTTTAAACCATATAAATCACATGCTACTAAATGTGTAAGACTGCAGTCAAGATTGGCATGTTTTATTGACACAGTTTCGTCTGATGATATATGACGACGAGAAAAAAGAGTGTTTGTTTGTTAATCTCCCTTATGTTAAGTTTGCTACTGACCTTTCCGACGCGATGACCCCTGAAGCACACAACCTCTCTCTTATTACAATCACCACATCGACAATCGAGATGGTGTGCATAAAAGTAGCTTCACCAGAGTAAGGAATTGATTACAAAAAATTGCTTTCTATTTTATTTTTTTTTTTTTTTTATCTCGGTTGTGATTGTTTTGCGTTCAGATTCATCTGCTTTATTCGTAAAACAGCATATGCTACAAGTCATCACTATTTTTTTCAACGTATCGGCAGAAGTTACAAACAACAATTTAATCTGTGATCAAATCAAATTCCCACTCGTGTTTCTCATGCTGATGCAGATATTAGTGTGAGTGCCATTGAAAACAATGCAATTAAGGAGCTTGCAACATTTTATTAAACGCTATAATTATTTCCATGATAGGGAACACTTACGAGTGCGTCTTAAGTTGTGCAAGATACGTGTCTAAACTGCAAACACAAGAACGGAAATAAACATGCAACAGCATTTATCCATTAATAAACATCGACAACACTTATCCATGATAAACATGCTACAACATTTATCCATCAATAATCATGCAACTACACATATCCATCAATAAACATGCAACAACATTTATCCATCAATAAATATGCAACAACACTTATCCATCAATAAACATGCAACAACATTTATCCATTAATAAAAATGCAACAACACTTATCCATTAATAAACATGCAACAACACTGATCCATTAATAAATATGCAAAAACACTTACCCAACAACATTTATCCATTAATAAACATGCAACAACACTTATCGTTCAATATACATGCAACAACACTTATGCATCAATAAACATGCAAAAACACATATTCATCAATAAACATGCAACAACACTCATCCGTCAATAAACATGCAACAACACTGATCCATCAATAAACATGTAACAATATTTATCCATCAATACATATGCAACAACATTTATCCATCAATACACATGCAGCCACACTTATCCATCAATAAATATGCAGCCACACTTATCCACCAATAAACATGCAGCCACACATATCCATCAATATACATGCAGTCACACTTATCAATCACTCAACATGCAGCCACAATTATCCATCACTAAACATGCAGCCACACATATCCATCAATATACATGCAGCCACAATTATCAATCACTCAACATGCAGCAACACTTATCAATCAATACCCATGCAGCAACACTTATCCATCAATAAACATGCAGCCACACTTATCAAGCAATATACATGCTGCAACACTTATCAATCAATAAACATGCAGCTAAACTTATCCATTAATAAACATGCAGCCAAACTTATCCATCAATAAACATGCAGCCACATATATCAATCAATATACATGCAGCCACACTAATCCATCAATAAATATGCAGCCAAACTTATCCATCAATAAACATGCAGCCACACATATCAATCAACATGCAGCCACACTTATCCATCTATTAACACGCAGCCAAACTTATCCATCAATAAACATGCAGCCACACATATCAATCAATAAACATGCAGCCAAACCTACCTATCAATAAACATGCAGCCACACATATCAATCAATAAACATGCAGCCACACTAATCCATCAATTTACATGCAGCCACACTTTTCAATCACTAAACATGCAGCCACACTTATCCATCAATGAACATGCAGCAACACTTATCCGTCAATACACACTTATCCATCAATAAACATGCAGCAATACTTATCCGTCAATAAACATGCAGCAACACTTATCCGTCAATAAACATGTAACGACACATATCCATCAATAAACATGCAGCAACACTTATCCGTCAATAAACATGCAACAACACTTATCCGTCAATAAACATGCAGTAACACTTATCCGTCAATAAACATGCAGCGTCAATAAACATGCAGCAACACTTATCCGTCAATAAATATGCAACAACAATTATCCGTCAATAAACATACAGCCACATTTATCAATCACTAAACATGCAACAACACTTATCCATCAATAAATATGCAACACCATTTATCTATCAATGAACATGCAATAACACTTATCGATTAAGAACATGCAACAACACTTATCCATCAATAAACATGCAACAGCACTTATCCGTCAATGAACCTGCTACAACATTTATCCATCAATAAAGATTTATCCATCAGTAAACATGCAACAACAGTAATGCAACAACATTTATCCATCAATAAACATGCAGCAACACTTATCCGTCAATAAACATGCTACAACACTTATCCGTCAATAAATATGCAACAACAATTATCCGTCAATAAACATGCAGCAACACTTATCCATCAATAAATATGCAACAGCACTTATCAATCAATGGACATGCAACAACATTTATCGATTAAAAACATGCTACAACACTTATCCATCAATAAACATGCCTCAGCACTTATCCGTCAATGAACCTGCTACAACATGTATCCATCATTAAACATGCAACAGCACTTATCTGTCAATGAACATGCAACAGCTCTTATCCATCAATGAACATGCAACAGCACTTATCCATCAATAAACATGCAATAACACTTATCCATCAATAAATATTTATCCATCAGTAAACATGCAACAACACTTATCCGTCAATGAACATGCAACAGCACTTATCCATCAATGGACATGCAATAACACTTATCCATCAATAAAGATTTATCCATCAGTAAACATGCAACGAGACATATCCATCAATAAACATGCAACCACACTTATCCATCAATAAACATGCAACAACACTTATTCACCAATAAACATGCAGCCACACATATCCATTAATATACATGCAGCCACACTTATCAATCACTAAACATGCAGCCACACTTATCCATCAATAAACATGCAGCCACACACTTATCAATCACTAAACATGCAGCCACACTTATCAATCACTAAACATGCAGCCAAACGTATCCATCACATAACATGCAGCAACACTCATCAATCACTAAACATGCAGCCACACTTATCGATCACTAAACATGCAGCAAAACTTATCAATCACTAAACATGCAGCCACACTTATCCACATTGAACATGCAGCCACACATATCCATCAATATACATGCAGTCACACTTATCAATCACTAAACATGCCGCCACACTTATCAATCAATAAACATGCAGCCAAACGTATCCATCAATAAACATGCAGCAACACTCATCAATCACTAAACATGCAGCCACACTTATCCATCAATACCCATGCAGCAACACTTATCCATCAATAAACATGCAGCCACACATATCAATCACTAAACATGCAGCCACACTTATCCATCAATAAACATGCAGCCAAACGTATCCATCAATAAACATGCAGCAACACTCATCAATCACTAAACATGCAGCCACACTTATCCATCAATAAACATGCAGCCACACATATCAATCAATAAACATGCAGCCACACTAATCCATCAATAAAAATGCAGTCAAACTTATCTATCAATAAACATGCAGCCACACATACCAATCAATCAACATGCAGCCACACTTATCCATCAATAAACATGCAGCCAAACATATCCATCAATAAACATGCAGTCACACTTATCAATCAATAAACGTGCAGCCAACCCTATCCATCAATTAACATGCAGCCACACATACCAATCACTTAACATGCAGCCACACTAATCCATCAATTAACATGCAACCACACTTATCAATCACTAAACATGCAACAACACTTATTCATCAATAAACATGCAGCCACACATATCCATCAATAAACATGCAACAACAATTATCCGTCAATAAACATACAACGACACATATCAATCAATAAACATGCAACAACAATTATCCGTCAATAAACTTGCAGCCACACTTATCAATCACTAAACTTGCAACAACACTTATCCATCAATAAACATGCTACAACATTATCCATCAATGAACATGCAACCGCACTTATCCATTAAAAACATACTTCAACACTTATCCATAAAAAAATATGCAACAGCACTTATCCATCAATGAACATGCAACAACACTTATCGATTAAAAAACATGCTACAACACTTATCCATCAATAAACATGCAACAGCACTTATCCGTCAATGAACCTGCAATAACACTAATCCATCAATAAAGATTTATCTATCAGTAAACATGCAACAACACTTATGCAACAACCTTTATCTATCAATGAACATGCAACAGCACTTATCCATCAAAGAACATGCAACAGCACTTATCCATCAATAAACATGCAATAACACTTATCCATCAATAAAGATTTATCCATCAGTAAACATGCAACAACACTACTGCAACAACATTTATCCATCATTAAACATGCAAAAGCACTTATCCGTCAATAAACATGCAACAAAACGTATCCGTCAATAAATATACAACAACAATTATCCGTCAATAAACATGCAGCAACACTTATCCATCAATAAATATGCAACAGCACTTATCAATCAATGGACATGCAACAACATTTATCGATTAAAAACATGCTACAACACTTATCCATCAATAAACATGCAACAACACTTATTCATCAATGAACATGCAACAGCACTAATCCATCAATAAACATGCAACAGCTCTTATCCATCAATGAACATGCAATAACACTTATTCATCAATAAAGATTTATCCATCAGTAAAAATGCAACAACACTTATGCAACAACATTTATCCATCAATAAACATGCAACAACACTTATTCATCAATGAACATGCAACAACACTTATCTGTCATTAAAGATTTATCCATAAATAAACATGCAACAACATTCACCCATCAATAAACATGCAACAACACTTAATGCTCTCCAAAATAAAAAGAGAAAATCCAAAAGTGTGTTTTACCCCTACAAATCAGCTGAATTGGACTTAAAGTACGAATGAGACCAATAAAGTGATATATTTTCGAGATATACGCTGCCGTAATGCAATATTTTACAAGAGAAATTTTCTCTTCTAGAAATATTGCTTAAAACTGCACTCGTTTGAAAGAAATACTTTCAAAACCATCAAGTAGAAAGGAAATGTCTGTTCAGTAGTGTATGTAAAAGCAATGCCCTTCAAGACGAGAAAATTTCTCTTCTCGGAAAGTATGCAGAACAAGAGAAATATCTCGCTAACAACACGAGAGACGGTTTCTTTTCTACCGGCAATATTTTACAAGAGAAATTTTCTCTTCTAGAAATAATGTTCAAATGCACGCGTTTGAAAGAACGCATCTTTCAAAAGTGTCAAGTAGAAAAGTAGCATCTCCTCAGTATTGTATGCAAAAGCAAGGCCCTCCCAGAAGAGAAAATTTCTCTTCTGGGATTATCTCGTTGTAATCAAAGTTACAGGACAAGAGATATATCTCGCTCGCATAAGAAGAGAAGAAATTTCTCGCTAGCAACATAAGAGAAGTTTTCTTTTCTGCACTGTATTCGATACGTGCGATTGAACACGACAATTTTCTAGAGAAGAAATTTTCTCGTCTAGAATATAACTTCTGAAATTGCCATAAGTACCGATACGTTTACCAGAGGAGAAATGTATATCTCCTCTGGACTATCATAAAGGTGAACGCTGATTCAAGCTTTTGCACTTAAAAATAACATAACTTTTCTCTTCTTGTAATTACTCATTCTAATGAAAAACTATACATAAGAAGAGATATTCCCCGTGCTTATTATCTTAAATGTGTACGTTTGAGCATGTCTATATTATAATGAGATATATTTTCTTGAAAGACATTTCCAAACTTCTTAATGTTTTTCGTTGTTAAATCGATAATATATAGATTTGATAATCGGAAATATTTCAACATTTTATACACACATTGCAGGGAATTGCGACCGGTTCCAAGGATTAAGAAATAAAAGCAAATGAGAAGAAGTTCTTTTTTACCGTTTTCTGCTATTAAAGTTCATGATAAAAGCATAAGAAAGTAGTTGATTATTTTTGTTGCTTATAGTGAAACTTAGTTTTTCGGGAAACTGAATCAAACGGTGTTATCTTAAATTAGATATGCATATATAAATTTTTTCTTCGTGACTCGAGATTTTCAAAAAAAACAACAATTAAAATACATTCCATACTGAAATTGAAACGAAAAATTATGTTTCAATCATGCATACACTTGTTGTTTCGTTTCAATTTCCTTTCAATAACAATTATGTTTATTCAATGGCAAATGTTTTATCAAACCTAAAATAATTAATGTGATACTTAGTTTAGCTAACTGACTTTTCCAAATGGAGCTTTTAGTGCTGTGAAATGATTGTAAAGTTTCACGCCGTATGTTGATTGTGTTTGCATGATTTATTAAGCCAGTGATCGCGTGTGAGAGCAGTAATGTATTTATGACCCCTCATAATAATACAAACTTAGTCAAACATACTATTTTTTGTTTCTTTGCTTTCAATGGATCATGTAATCAAATAATCACATCTATACGAAAAATATATATTTTCAAGCAGCCTATTAACAACTAAAAAGGTAAGACAAAGTAAAGGAGATATAACATATTTTTAATATTTTCATCAATCCATGAATAAGTTAAACAGCCAAAAATGTAAAACCATATCATGCAAGGGAACTTAATTGTCAAAGACTATAGATATATAACTCTGAAATGGTGCAATCTTGATACGTGTATATGTACGTATCATGTTTCTTAAAATAGCGCTGAAACATAATATATTTAAAAAGACAAAATGTTATTTGTTCAACAATGTGTAAAACTGTAACATGTAATATCAAAACGGTAACATGTTCACATATTTAATTTGAATGTGATTGAAATATGTTTCAATAAATATTTTTCTTTATTTTATATGCCATAGAAAATGCAATTATTAATTATCAATATTATTTATATTTGTCATTTTTTTCATTACACATAGTAACATATTAATATCGCATAGTGTGTCCTAAATTTCTTACTATAATGAAATATTACAACATCATACATTATAAAGACATAAAACATAAAAAAATCATATCTAATCAAAACGAAACATGTTTTAATACACAAACTGGAATTTTTGGACCAGCTTACAATTTGTATTCAATTTTATAATAAATCTGACAGCATACTAAGTAACACTTCTTCAGATTCTTCTTTCCATATGTGTCTACAACTTTTATAATTAATTTTGAATGAGTGTCTGAGATAATCAGTTGGTTGTTTATTTTTATACCCCGAAACATTAATATAATCGTCATCTATATCCATAGTGTCGTTAAAATTTAATGTGGTTGAACCATCTGTGAATTAAAATGCTGTGCTATTTATTTTTCCACAGGGTATTTTAGCAAAGGTCATCTTTTATTCTCAAGTACCCCAAGGTATATCGTTTTGTTGTTGTATTCAACAACTCCGATTGTAACCTGCAATATAAATAATATAATCATTAAAACTGTATTAATTGTCAACATTTTGTTGCAAAAGTTTATAGTAACAATCTTCACGATGTCCCTAAATCATACATCTATTGCATGGGAGACCGTGTCAAAGTGATATTTGGATCATAATGGTTACAAAATTTCTAGTTGTATGTTTGATAAAGATCAATGATATTGAAGGTACAAGACCGCACACAAAGTCACATGGTGCAATATTTGATGTGTCAATGGTTATAACTCTAGCAATAATAATCTGATGTTGACAGTTCAATATCTTGTTTTGGGTATTACTATTATTTAACTAATGTGTACGTCTAGTACATTTGGTAAAGATTAAATAAATGTTGCATGTGCAAGAGTATACACAAGAGGATTTAGAGCATTATTTGATAATTGAAGAGAACGGACATAATTCTAACATTAATTATACGATTTGACCACATCAAAACCGTGTTCGAGATTGTTATTACCTTTTAAGTCTTGGAAAGACAATTCAAGCGTCATAACTTTGATAAAGATGTTTGATAAGGTCATTCTAAGATTATATACATTGAATGACAAATTAAGGCGCTATAATGCACACAACCTCATATGTGAGTGTGTATGACGGATAATAGATACAGGACGACCAAAATAACTTTGTTCAGGTGAGATATGTCTTCTTTTCCGAAATGATAGAGCATTCACACATACATTAAACACGCATGCAGTTTAATTTAACATTTTAAATGATTATTGATGTAAAAATAAAAAATGTTATAAATGAATACTTACTTCAATTGTTTCATCTGATACGACTGTTGCGTGTTGTCGCCCATTGCTTATATTTTTCTGAAAGTAATAATCACAACTTCATAAGATACCTAATTCAACAATTCAAAGTTTCCTTCATTATAAATATTGAAACTTTGTTAAACATGTAAAACTCATACAAATATTATACGGATGCATTTGAAAATCAAAAGAACAAATTAAACATAACCATCTAAATAATCATTTCTGATTGCTTTTAAAAATGAAAAATACATCTGCAATTAATCCTATTCAAGATGATTTTTCAGCACATCTCGTTTAGTTGCAGATACTTGATTGCAGGTTATTATACATGTAATTTGCATGTTCAAAATGAAAATGAAAAAATCATTTTAAAGACATAGATTAAAAATATAATTTGTACACATAACGAAATCCATTGAATAACAGTGTTTACAAATATCAGAATCATAAGACATTCAAATAGATATACCATTTTTTCAGAATGATCCTTGGTGACCGCCTCTTCAATCCTTAGAGGTTTTGCTTTTCTGAAATATATTATTGTTTTATCTTATTCATTCCGTTATAACATTTTAAATGATAATGAACTTACTGCAATTGACACTTCTCTTTCACCTTCCATGCTTAGACGTTTGTTTTCTGAAATAAATTCGGTTATTTTATGCTGTAACAGGAAAATTAAGAAGATAATAGACAATTTCAACAAAGTAACTTACAAAGTTCTAATTGCTACACACCAATAATGATCTCATTGCAATGAAAAGGTTGTTTTTTGTTAGAGGGTTTCTAGAAATAAATGTTTGTATGTATGGGGATGGGGGGTCAGACGGCAATTATTTTTTTTTACCCACAGAGCATAAATTTTAATTGTGATATACACCACCATGAATACAATTTTCATTTGATAAAATACCACCATGCACAAAATAATAAATAGGCTAAAATCCGCTTTCTATTGTTTTCTTATTGTTAACCTTGCAAAATTACTAGTCTGGGCGGTTGCCTACTTTCTTTGAAGTACGCCGACATAACACTTTTGATCTAATGCCGATATGCAAGTGTTTACATCACAATTTACCACAGGTCGAAAATTAAAAAAAGGGGCACTACAGATAACAAACGAAAAACAACAACATAATAACAATAATAACAAAAGGTTGGTGTTTGTTTGTAACTAGTCGTCTTCTAAAGTGTTTATTTTCAGTATACTAATTTCTTAAAAAAAACCCGAATTACTATGAAATTGATACAAAATGTAAAGAGTCTTTATAAATACACTTGCCTAAAGTAATGTATAGAATGATCACGCTGACCCTTTCACTTACACCTTGTGCCAATGCCCGATGACGTCACTCTGACAGTAAAACAAACATTATTATGACACATGTTATTTTGCTAAGTGGGTATCTTGGAAATTTTTGATGGATACAAAAGGAATTACATCGGTGTAATGTGCATAAGTTCTTTGAAAGTGTCAGACATCTTTTGAAAATTTTAAACACTTGTCAGACTTCGTAGGAAATATATCACAATAATGAATTAAAGTTAAGTCGACGATAATATACCGTTATAGAAATTTTATTTTAATTTCAAATGCTATGCGTATATTTTGGTTACGGTGAGTATGCAATGCACTTGTGTCTGTGTGGTATCAAGGCTTGTGTATCAAAGAAATTACTGACCAAACACATGGGTCACTCATCATTCTAATACATTTCCGTGTTAATAATTTATTCACGACCAAGTATACTTCTTTACAAACCAATTCAATCATATGTTGTTGTCGGATGTTGTTATTATATATTATAGGGGTCATAATAAATAAGATTAATCAGTTTGAGATGAAAAAAAATAATTGAAAATAATCCCTAACATAAACAACACCAGTGTATCGAGTGTCCAACTGTGCAGTCGCGTGTAACGTTACACTTGGTCCTGATGGCTTGAGGTTGTGTATTTCAATCGTTCCAACACGCGTGTTAGCGGCAAACATGTAGGTCAAATCAAGATAAATTTAAAAGACCTGCTGTTTCTGCTGCGATACAGATAAGACGCTCGCCGAAATCTAGACGCTGCGGGATATTGACTTTGGAAATATAGGCGCTGCAGTACATGGGGAAGAACAATTTATGTTTTGTTTACGATCGGTTGGAAATTTTTGGACAGAAAATGTATACAATTTCTAGAAGAACAACGGTCTTGAAGAAAAAAATCGGTTCAGAGACGGAAGTTCCGACAGGGTATAAATTTTAATAAACCTTTACCCCACTAGGCATATTTTTTTAATGAAAACACCAACCAGGCATAGTATAAAATTGTAATATTATACTGCTGTCGGACCCCACCTCCCCCCCCCCCCCCCACCCCACACACACCCATTTAATTCTGGAAAAGCCCTTAGATATAAATAGAAGTCCTGCATTTTATTTTTTTTTCAAAAGTAAAACTCAATAACACATATATCTTACTTTGGATGTTGTCGTCACTGACTTTGCTTTTGGAGCAGGAGGCAATGTTCTGTCATCTGATCCACACTCTCTTCACCAGTTGTTTGAATTTGTTGCATATATTTCTGATGTAGAAAAAAACATACATAAGTGGTTAAATAAAACACCTATTGTATTTCTTTGTCTAAATAAGTAAGAATTAAGATATAATAGTTATAACAGTTTATATTTCCTACATTCAAGCACCGAATATCTACTTTAACAAATTATAATACTGATAAATCAATATTGATCTCATTGTTATGGAAGCTTTACTGCTCGCCTTAGTGCTACTAAACGATTAACTCAACTATTCTATGAATTGGGACAGAGAGGTGTACTCGCCCCGATGTCGACATCCCAGCTGAGTTAAAGTTTTTTTTTTTTAAATTTTTCATAAATGTGAATTGCCTGCAGTTATATAGATGAAACTTAGATAGTACAAATGTTCTGTACAAATAAAATACCATACACTAATAATTGTTAGTATACGTGTTTGTATATTAGAATGTAATAAATATATTTGAAAAAACAATCAAACGTTTATATTTTTATCTCTCAGTAACGAAACTATAAGTATTTGGCTTGTTTTCATTCAGGCAATTTTAAAGATTTTTTCTATCAAACATTAAAACTATAAATATGAATATATTTAGTGTTCGAACTTATATTAATCTGATTATGAAAATGTATACATTAATACATTTTGCCAACGAACGAAGACAGAAGAAGTTCTACGCACCATCGTATAAGCTCTTCTGGCCTTTTGCCAGAAAACATAAGGCTGTATATGTCGTATTCATTTTTATTTGTGGAGGAAGACTTCAGAATAAATCTGAGAAGAACCAACGTCTCTCCGCAAGTAACTGGCAAACTCATTCACATGATATTTTGGACTGAGCGAAACTCGAACCTACCACCTTAGCGGTGAAATGATCTTGGGACTGCGTCTTAGATCACTCGGAGGACCCTCTCGTTTTAGATTTCAAGCATAACAATTAACTGGATACGAAGGGACGCATGTGTATGCCTATTTTGCATAAATGATACTGTTTTCATCAATTAGTATTCTGAATAAATAGACTAAGACCATCAACTTATTTAGATCATGTTTATCTATCTCTTTTGTGCAAGACATCTTATAAAGTAGAAATCAAAACACACCATATAAGATCGATTTATTTAATGATACATACATATGATTTTGATATAATAAAATTGACACAGTTTCGGATTTAAACACATATTGCCATTTAACAATATATTATACCTATTTAAAACATGGCAATGGTAGAAAATATGTTTACCAAACAATCGCGGTATGCAGGTTAATTTAGTAATACTGATACACATATATTATTCTGATTTATATAAAATTTTGACACAGTTGCGTGTTTAAATACATATTCCTATTTAAAAACATACTAGAACTATTAACAATATCGCGGTATTCATTTACCAGCGAATAAAACAATAAATAAAAATAGCATTTACGCATAAATATAAGTATACTAAAATGCTATAAAATTATATAAGCAAAAGTTTACATCAACGACTACATCATGCATATACCGTATTTGTAATGTGATATTAAATTCAAGGTTACCATCAAATTTTCGTCCATGCCATGAATGCTGTTCTCTATTTTAAAATGCTTTTATCAGTAATGATGTCATCTGTTGCACGAAAGTATTTCAAATTCAGCGCATGACTTTCACCACACTTTGTAGTAATCTTAAAAAGAATATTACATTAAAATTAATCAAATTCTGATATTAAATGAATGTTTTATTTTTTTTAATATTGGCATTAAATATTTGTAAACATAGTAATTAGCTTGTCAGATTTTGAACATTTATATAACTGCATAGTTTTAGTTTTATGACTTTAATTATTCTGTCAGATTTACTTTGTCGATTCAATATATGGTGCATGTACTCTCATAGGAAGGTTATTAGACAACGATCAACTATAAAAAATGTTAACTTACGTTCACAAGGTAAAACTGACTTCCCGCGTGAATGTTTTGTATAATTTGACTTTTATCACCTATGACAAGCTGTCCCTCCTCTGAAATGCTCCATGCTTTCGACATTTCCGCAAGTGTATGTATAATCTTATAATGATTTATTTAAGTGATAGAATTAATTGTCCCTCCAGAAACAAAATAATGCTCACTTTATGAAGACGTTACGAATAGAACGCAGACTGTAGCAGCTAAACTCCTCCTATGTTTTATCAAAATGGCAGAGTGAATCATATTATAAAGTATTCGATGTCTTTCCAAATCATACACTCCACGTGACCGTCTCACGGATGTTCCTCCACCACTAAAACTTGCCATTATAAGCCATTATATAATATGTTATAAGTTGAAAGTCACAGTTATTTCGATCTTACAGTTATATAATAATTGTCTTAGTACTATCTTTAGAGTGTTTTATTGTGTGTTTTTTTTAAATTGCTTAGATTAAATTGAAATGTAAAGTTACAGACACAGATATTTGTTCCGGGCCTAAAACTATATACATGTCTTAAGTTACCACTGTATAAAGTCTTACGTCATAATATAAGTTGTTAAGTTTTAAATTAAGCATTATCATAATATGATGTTTGCAGTAACATTCTTGAATTGTTATCCAGGCACACAAAGAGTTGGAATATCTTTCTTGCATACCGGACAGGGATTTTTACGTATTTCTACCGGATACGGAATTTTCACCCTACATTCCCTCCATGCGCTCATCCTTCCTTGCTGTAACGTAACAATTTATGACGTGACATATTCAAAACATATGACGTAATACGTTTAATTAAATGCCATCGTGGTAGAATTTAACAATAATTGAAATAAAAATTAATATTAAATGTGTTTGGTATGCAAGAAAAATAATCTTACATAACGATTAGGAGAACTGGCATTTCCCGGCAGGTGTTATTTATACGAGCACATCTTGACCGCTTCAAGGACGATTTTATTATAGGCTACAATATTTATGAAGCCGATGTCAATAATTTGGATTCATTTTATTTGCGAATTTTAACAATTGTTTAATCATATAAAATCTGCTTTCCATTATAACATGTTTGCGCAACAAGATCATTTATAGGATGGTTATATTTCAATAAGCCTTAAACTCTGCATAAATTAACTTTTTAGAGTTCAGAGGCACAAGCTAAATATAAAAGAAAATAAGAAAAGCAAACGGAAAAAAAATTAAATTTATCATTCTGTTAATGTGATTTTATAATTTACATAAATATGTTTTTTAAACTCCTTATTCCACAATTCGAGTGTATTTGTAGTTTAACGAGTATGTTACAATCAGGCGATTTCATAATGTGAATATATTATTACTTTTATTCTACGGTTGTTACCAAATCAGACTAGTGTATCCCAAACTTATCGAAAGAGGTTATTTCAATTTGACAATGGGCATCAACGAATTTTTTCATATGTTATACTTTTTACACGAACAACAGAGCTCCGCATGTAATGAAATTATACTTTTATTGGCATAGGACCACAGAGAGAAGAACGAGTTTTAAAGTCCCAAGTCGTCTTTGGCTACTGACCGTCCAATTGTCACTACTCGGTGTATGTATTGTACTTATGTAACTGTTCCAAACATTAATCGTGTTTTCGTTGCTTTGGAAGCTGTATCATTTAAACTCTACGTCTCGAGTTTTTTGTTACTCAAATCGTATAGCTATGCAGTAATGGTGATATCATATTTAGAAACATTTAAAATACCTATGGCATACCATTATGGTATCGTTTTACCTATAGGTATATACATAACACATGACCAAACTCGAAATAACCACCGATGACCCGCGTTCCAGCTGTTCAAATATCTGCGTGCCAATCAGTAGCAGTAATTGGCCATACTTTCTGTTAGCGGTTAACACCACGATTATCTTCAAATCAATGTGGACAAATCTTATCTGGTGTGTGTTAAGCTTCATTTAGTATCCATAAACCGACCACACAGCCCTGCATACAGAGGTGAGAGAGATTTTCATTCTCAGCAGGGAGGGTGATTACTACCGACTGTGATAATTAATACCGATAAAATTACTTGAGTTATTGTCCAGCTGTGTTTATCTGGAGAATATTTATCTGTAGGCAACCTGTTATATTATATGTAATATTATCATTGATAGAGTGTAGTTTGTTAACATTTATTTTTTACGTTTAACAAATGCATACAATAACTTTTGAAAATTATATATTTAATATCATAAATCTCAAGTACACACATAACAAAATAAACTTGTTTAACTAGAGTCAAATTTATAACAATAAAGACTATTTGCATGTTTATAAATATGATTGCATTCTGATTACATTACCATATCTATACAACTACAGGGAGAAACAAAATAATGTATTCAAAAGCAATGAATGAAATATAAAATGTCATTAAATGAGTGATTATGATAATTATCCGTGTTCAAGTATGAACGGGTATAGAAATTAAGACATATCACTTGAAATAGCATTTTTAAATATGTGTGTTTTTTTTTTGCTATGAAAATGTATCTGATATTAATACAATCTTATGTTTTAATATTTCTTCAGCCAAATGATTTTCTTAAGTGCTTTTTTTAATTTCTTTTTAACAATATTATTCTAAATAAACCGTGAACACACACTAAATTTCCAAACTGATACTATCTTATAATGAGAAATTATCTATTTGGGGCTTTGAAGTAATTATTCTTATTTCTTTACATTATATAGATGTATGCAGTTCACTTTCAACATATTGTAATAAAAAATAAATATTCTTACATAAGAGCCATATTAACAATATATAAATCATTGCTTACATTAAGTACATAAGGGCTGCACAGATTCAATTTAATAAAATACATTATTCGCTCTGCAAATATCATTTATTATTGCTGCAATAGTGATAGAGACATATGTCACATGTCAGTTAATTTCTGCCAGTTGAGTCTTAACATCGAAAAGCAGGAGAAAAATGCACACAATTAGAAATATAAAAAGTAAATATTCTTTTTAAAAACTCTTTATTTACAAAATGTATTTATCATTTTAAAACACCATTCTTTATAATGTTTGTCAAATAAATAAACCGCGCAATTAGGAAAGTTCTGATTGATTAAACGTCATATTTTAATTAAGGCTAAGATCAAACAAACACAATATTTTTAATTAATTTATGCACTAACATTTCTCTGCAACAGCATTCATCAACTGATACAAAATCCTGAAAATAAAACTCCAGAAATGTACTCTATCTAAACAGGCCGGAAACGAAATTTCACATACACTAAAAGTGTTGTCAAACAAACTCAAAATGTGACCTTGACCTTTAAGGTATGGATGTGGGTCTTACGCGCAACACGTCGTCATGTCATGATGGTGAATTGAGCAGAGTGTTTTTTTAAATTTATCCATAAGTGTCAAAGTGAGAAACCAGACACGAAAACTCAAGCAGACTCAGTGTCGTCGAACAAAGTTAAATTGTAACCTTGACATTTGAAGTGTGAGAATGATAGTTACGCGCGACACGTTATCATGTTGATTATTTGTAGCAAGTATATATAAAATACGAAATGTCACTGGTAAGTGTCGCATGTCCAAATGGTGAAAATAAATTTTATAAAAGGTAGCGATGTATTCATGGCTATCAAAAGTCATGGACTGACGTTTCCGACTAGACACTCAATTTCATGTTGTTTGTTTTCAATTTAAAGTATGACCTTTACCTTTATTTAACCTTGACCTTGTCATCTCATGTAAAGGCGTGAGTATTTATATATGTTAATGCAGGTGACGCATCATCATGACATGTTGATCACTTGTGTCAAGCTATTTAAAAATCCTTCCATGTAAAACAAAATTACAAACCAGATATGAAACAAACTAAAAGTGCGACCTTGACCTTTGAGGTTATATTCCGAGTCTTAAAGCGACACTTTTTCATATCATGTTGATCAATTGATAAATTGAGCCAATAATTTTTGAAATCCATCCTGGTATGATAAACTTACAGAGACGACATGAAATCTCAAACAGATTTGTTGTTGAACAAACTCAAAGTGTGACATTGACGTTTGAGGTACGGGTCTTACGTGTGACACATGGTCATGTCATCTTGATCAGCCAAGTTAAATACAGAGTTACAGATAAGACACGATTTGAACATTTTATTATCGTCACATTCATTTAGAATACAAACAGGACGTTATGCGAGAAAAAGAAAACCTAGAAATGAATGCTTCTGTCTATATTGTAATTCGCAGGATCTAGATAATGAATTCAATTTTGTTTTGATATGTCCCTGCTATTTAGATGGAAGACAACAATATATAAGCAACTATTTTTTTCAGAGACCTAATATGTCTCGATTCATAGAATTATTACCGTCAGATAATAGAAATACTCTTTTTAACCTAGCAAAATATATAAAATGTGCTTTATCTATTAGATTGTCTTTGACACATAGTTGAACGTTGTCATCCTCATTTAATTTCAGCACTCGAACACTGCTGTATGAATGTATATTTGTGTGTGCGAGATTTAATTCTATTTTCAAAACTAATTATTTGCGCGATTTCACAGTGATTTATTTTTCAACTTTATTGGGTTTTTTTTACACAAACATACTGGTTTCCCTTACCTTCCAAGGTACATGTATAACCTAGCGAGGTGGCAGGAAAATAACCTTGGTATTGTTTGGTGCCTCGGTGTGTATTTCTATGATCTACAAAACGGTTATATTGTTACCATTTAACACATTTTAAGTATATCAGACATTCACATAATATGTGAAAGTCAGTTATTTACAGTATTTACATTGTTAGTATATTAATCTAGATATTTTACGTCTAAATAAAAGTTAATCAACACTTAATTATGTCATGTTGATCAACTGACCCAAGTGTTTTTAAAATTTATCCATAGATGATAGACCGGACAAGAAATGTCAAAATGACTGAAAGTGTTGTCAAACAAAGTTAAGTTGTGATCTTGACCTTTGAAGTAGGAGTTTGGGTATTAAGTGCAACACGTTGTCATGTATTGTTGATCATTTATAACAAGTATTTATAAAAATCCATCTTTACATGACAAAGTTACAGGCCGGACAACAAATCTCACACAAACTCGAAGTGTTGTCAAACAAACTCAAATTGTGACATTGACCTTTGAGGTACAGGTGTGGTTCTTACTCGCGATACGTTGTCATGTTATGTTGATCATTTGTAGCAAGTATCATTAAAATCCATCTATGCCTGACAAAGTTACAGGCCGGTCACGAAATACCGGACGGAAGGACGGACGGACGCTGCGATTATTATATGCCATCCCAAAAAAATGTTGGGGGATATAAAATAGGTGTTCTCTTTCTATACTGTCTACATTTCCAAAACCCAAGATTGCAACAATAGCTGTCGGAGGGACAGCGCGCTCGACTATTCGAATATTTGCCACAAAAGGACTCACACCACTATTATCTCCCTTGAGTACTCCGGACCTACAGGTGAAGGAGGTAGAAATAAAACTTTAGTTCTCTTTTTCTTCTTTTTGCAGGGCTTGTACTGCAATGTTTTGTTTTTTGCTGGCATGAGTTAAATGGTCAGTATTTTAGAAATCACCACTGAAAATTTGATGCTGATACCAGCTTTCTGGACAATTCTGTGTCATTTCAGAATTGTTGGTTCGAACGGCATCTAGGGCGAATAGTTAACATATTATAACTCTGGAGATTGATAGGTCTCACAAAAGCATTGAATTAAAAAAAAAACCTGGTCAAGGTATACTTTTTTTCTTTATAATTGCATATCTTGAACCAGTGAAGAATTTGAGCCCAGACACATGCTGCAGAATTTAATTTTGCACTCTGTTTTGGACATAAATGTTACAATGGAGCCCTATGGGAAATGTAATAGTGGTGTGAGACGTTAACAGAAACTGACAGATCTGCATGTTGCAGTGTTGAGGGATGCTGATTTCTTTAAATAGAAGGTATTAAACTATAATTTGGACATGTTATGAATAGTTGAACACAAGCAGAGTTTTTAAACATTTCAATATAACTAATGGTGCAGATTTGCATTTTTTTTCATGCATTTATGATAGAGATTACACACATTGACCAAACTTTGTATATGTCAATTTCTTGATATTCATATTATCCATGTATGATTTAGTATTCTGTTAAATGTGGAAACAAAAAGAGAGATACATCATGTTTAATGCATGGCAGAATGCTGGTTTACTCTGTAGATGGTCATTTTGGTGTTTCCTTGCCATCAGTTTAGGTTTATGAGCAGTGTCCAGTGTCATATTTCATGAACACCTGTCCTCTGACAGATCCCATTTGTGACACTCTCTCCATCATGTGTGGTTTTGCCATATTTCTGTAGAGCTACCAACCCTTAATTCAGGTTGAAGTATCTGCAAGATCACACTGAATTCCAATGGACATGCTTATTGCTCAGACTGTGAATTTTAAGCTGTTTTTTACATTAATTTATTATCCCACCCACTTATTTCTGCATACAAAAATAGAATTGTTTGCAAAATGAAATAAATTGCATATTTACAGTGGACTGGGAGTTTGTACTAATTTTTATTGTTTGATTATGAAAAGGCAGTAGTTGCAATCTTGCCAAGAGGCCAGTTTTCGGTTAACTTCGATTGTTTTCGGTTGTCGTCGCATTAAATTCTGCGTCGAATCATTGAATTTGGCGAAGTTTTTGCTTGTACTCCATTTTTATAGAAAATGCTATAGATATGCAGAATTTTACATTGAATGTCATGTATGCATTATCTATTGGGCCTGTGTTGCCCTTCATATAGACAGGGTAATGGAGTAGCTTGAATTGTTTGCTTGTGTTGCTTCCATATCATTCTGATATTGAAATTTTATCTAAAATATGTTATGTTTAATAAGTTTTGTTCCACAATATCATTTGTTTTTGTAATCAAAATGTCCGTTTTTCTTCCCATTTTCAGACACCTTTTCATTTTGCACCTTTTCACTTGCACGCAAAACTTTAACCAGAATTTCTAAGTGAAACAAGGGCAATAATTTGAATTATATTCATGCAGGAGTTACCTCACTTAGTTATTGTAGAAGGGCTGGTGACTGGGAAGGTTTTTGTGAAGCTTCAATCAAATACCTTGAGTGGTTTGTGAAATATGGACTTGGTGGTACTTGCACGCAAAACGTTAACCGGAATTTCAAGGTAAAACAAAGGAAATAAGTTGCATTATATTCATGCAAGAGTTATCTAACTTTGTTAGTATAGTAAAATTGATGATCGGGAAGGATTGTGTAAAATTTCAATCGAATACATTGAGTGGTTGGTGAGATATTGACTTGATAGTACTAGCACGCAAAACTTCAATCAGAATTTTCTAAGACAAACAAGGGTAATAAGTTGCATTATATTCATGCAAGAGTTATCTAACTTTGTTAGTATAGTAGAATTTATGACCGGAAAGGATTGTGTAAAATTTCAATCGAATACATTGAGTGGTTGTTGCCTAACTTAGTTATTGTAGTAGGGTTGTTGACTTTGGAGGTTTGTGTAAAGTTTCAAGTGGTTACTGGGATAGGGACGTGCATGCAAAACTTTAACCAAGGTGTGACGCCGACGCAAGGGTGAGTAGAATAGCTCTCTTTATTATCCGAATAGTCGAGCTAAAAACACAAACAATAAAGGTTTAACAGTTCTATCTGAAATATATATTTGCATATCTATTGGTAAGGATACGTTTTATATTAAAAACAAACAATTTATATAGCGCTCTCGCACCTTGTTTTTGCATTATGAGCATATGCATTATAACATAAACTATTTCTGCTAAATAAAATGCCAAAATATTCATATTCTGAGACTGTTGCCAGAGTGTCCCTTTAAAAGTAAATTGATTATCGCCTTGCATACCTTTTGCGAATATAAGATTTTAGTTTTGATGTAATTACGATTGATTTCAATATGCTGCAAAAATCTCGATATATATTTCGAACGCACTTTCACTGCTGACTAACACACTATCAACCGCATATAACATAATATACAGTCTAGAAAACGAGTACAAAATCATTATGCGTATACTCATTTAATTAATTTACTGCACAGCTGTGTGCTATAAAATCATGAAGCTCATGTGATCAGGCTCTTTTTATGGGGAATTTACTCGCTCGGCGAGGTAAGGGGGCTGACCACTCTTCCATCATACTTCAGGACGTTATAGAGAACCTGAGAACACAATGTATTATGGTAATGTTATTATTCCAACCTGCCTATTATATAGACAATTCAATATTGGTTGCAGATAATTATTTAGTTCCTGGATTTGGTTCCTCAAACTGGTTCCTGTTGATACCAGAACTCCCGCCAATCAATTGTTTTACATTTTGTATCAACATGATTTTTTTGCATATAATTACAAAATTACAAGTTAATGACTTAGACAAGACAGCATACCTTACTACAACTCCGTGCAAATTATAAAGGTGACCACAGAATCTACTGTGTCTGTGGCTCTTAATTGCTATTAATGCTTCAAGTGAGAGCGGAATTGTCATTGGAATGGACGACTAAATTGATTTAAGTTTTCTCTAGCAGTTTTCGAGCAAGTGACAAAGATTTATTAGCCTGGCATGAACATTTCATCTCCAACAACCAGATTTTTTATGAATTTATTTTTGAATATTTACTGAATAAAGAATTTGAATCTATGAAATGAAAATATGAAGGAAAATCATGTTAAAAAACAACAACATATTAACACATATTATAAAACATATCAGCGCTATAAAATGAAAAATAAATGACAAAAATAGCTAAACATCATACAATAATAGAGGAGGGTAACAATCATTTAAGTGTAAAGAGAATGAGGGTTTCTTTTTGTCGAGTATCGAGTTTCGAGTAGGTAAAGTGAGTTTCGAGTAAGAAAAGTGAGTTTCGAGTAGCAAAAGCGAGATTCGAGTCTCAGTTATTAAGTTAACTATATTTATTTTATAAAAAAGTTACATGGCTGCAAAAATATAGTGTTGGTCCTTGGAATTATCCTAATTTTAAGAAGATTAGTCCCTGAACAGTTGCTAAAATTCCATGAATCCAATTTCATTTTTAAATTTCTGAGATTTACATGAACTAAAAAGAGAAACCAACTGACATAATCCATTTAAGGATTTTTCTGAAACCCTGATGAGAAGTTGACCACTATTTTGGTCTAATTTGATGAATATTTGCTATTTTAAAGAGGTATCTGTATGTTATACCTGTATTTCAAAGTCATTATTAAATCTATTAATTTACTCTTCGTATAAGCCAGTTATTTGGGAAGGTATTGCAATGATGTATATTTTAATGCTTTTTGAAAACATTTACTGTATTGCTTCGTTTAATATCAATTTCTCTTAATTTAGCTTAAATGTCGAATAATCAACAATCAACACAGGTTTATAGTAAAAAAATAATTTCTAGTGAAAGAGCGAGTTTCGAGTTAAAAAAGTGTGTTATGACTTTAATAAATGAGTTTCAAGTAAATAAATTTGAGTTTCGATTAAGACTACATGATTTTGTTTTATAGATAAAATCAAGCTGACTATGTAAAATATATTGTACCACTTCAGATTCATTTTTAGATTTTAACTATAAACACATACCAATGGTGGTATTTCTCCTAACTAGCCGATGCGACTATATGCGGATTTATCAGTAGCATCCGACGGTATGATAATTATGGAATAAACGGCGTAATGTAACATTACACAAAACTAGTAACATGACGAGAAAAAGATGCAACCCGAGACTCAAACCAGGGATTTATCACTGACAGGGCGAATGCTTTATAAAATAACTAGCTGGACTGATATGCATTTTCAAACACACTGTGACATATTCACCATTAAGTTGGAATTCGTCCCCGAAATTCTAAAGAGAGCATAGCAACATGTGAATGAATATTTCTTGAAATATATGTAAATCACACAGTCCCTCGTTAGATGCCATTGTAACATGACAGCACACAGTCCATAAGATTGTTTAATTTACAGGTAGTTTTATCTGATCAAGAGCTGAAACCAACTTAAAGAAGACAAAAGCAGTGGAGTCGGTTTTAATTCAGGAAATATGTTGAATTTTCAAGTACAAAGTGCTACCTTTCAAAATATGTATGGTTATATCGTATTCTTAAAAGTCATCAGTGCTCTTCTAAAACGTGTTTTTTTTTATATTAAATGTACATATATTTAGGCCAAATGATTTTATGTTAAATAAAGCATAAGTATGATACTATTTTGTACCTATAACGATTCGATATACTATAGAAAACGCTTACTCGAATTTTACAGCTATTTCAAGATATCGTTAGTCTGCGGTCATAAAGTTTAATTAAACATTAATCAGGAGGAGTGCAAGTGTCAAATTTTGTTAAGCAATTAAGGGAATTAAGGGAGTGGTGCCTAACGACAATTCCAACACATTACATGTTATATATTATGTGTTAAAGTGACACAAGTGCCAATTAAATGTCGAATACCAAACGAGCAAACAAACTCTGTAACAACAGTGCCGTGTGTCAGAGTCAGTGATTAGATGGTCACTGGATAACATGTCTCAAACATTTAGAAAGTAAGAAGCTGATATCATATCTGATCACGTGCTTGCTATTTAGGAAGTATTATTGACAAAATATATAGTAATTCCGTATGCAATTGTAACAACGCTTAATGTGTCAAATCTGTAAGATGAATTTTAAAAACTAAAAACTAAATGTTAAAACGTATTAAACGTATTATGTTAAATTAGTTTTACAAGATGGCAAATTTGAAATGTTAAACTCTAAATGTTAAAACTAGAAAAACAATATAGTATTTAACTAAGAGTGCACCCATATGAAAATACGGGTCATATTATCCTGTTTACTATCCATGTAAAAAAGGTTTATGGGTGATCTCTATAGCGACAAAATCAACTACATGGATATAGTTTTATGTAAATGTACCATTGTCTGATCTTGTTTTGTATGTTTCGAAATCGGACTTTATCAAATGGATATAGATTTTACCTAGTTGTTCGTATTGGACGACTTTTATGTTAAATATAATAATATAAATTTTGTCATAGTTTTATTATCTTTATAAACTTGTGTGTATGTTCATATATATATTTATACAGTCGAACAAAGCCTGAAACTCCAATATATTAAGTCCTTTATGATATCGTATATAATAAAGTTGTATGATGTTTATTTAAATTTGTCGCCCTTTTTGTTTGTATTGCTGCTGTTTGATTATTTGTGTATGCTTTATTAAAAGCATATTAATTCAGTGTTACTTTCGTTTTTAAGATACACAGGCGGAGAGAGAGAGAGAGAGAGAGAGAGAGAGAGAGAGAGAGGGGGGGGGGAGAGGTGGATAAAGTGTATATTAAACACTTGGACATCACCACTATTATCGACTTAAAATAACAAGGAAAAGGAATGTGTTCATCAAAACGTGGGTGTGGCTTATCTCAAGCAGTCCGACGCGACAGTGTAGTATTTACAACCGTTTTTTATTATGATATGCTAACTACCAGCACTGAAAACCTTTCCTATTGCAAGTAAATTGTACAGTCTCTGAATGGCCATCTTATCTGCATGCACAATTAAGTTAATTGCAAACCGAATACATCCAATACAAAGCTTTGTGCAAAGTAAGCATATAACACGACTTTTGTCATGGTCAGAGAGATAAATTTAGTGTAAATGGTACTTGGAATAAACGTGATAGATTAATGCATTTTTTTTAAAGAGAGAATAATGAAAATGGCGATGATTAAATAATATAACCAGGCCCGGTAATCCCAGTCGGTACCACGTCTCACTATCAATCTAGGGGTCAAATCCCCGTCCGACCAGTCCTCGTTATGATTAAGATATAACATTGCGTCTCATTATCATTCGTCTCTCACCGCTGATTCAAGTGAGAAAGTAATAAATCACTTGCAGAGATGAATGTGCTTGAGCACTGATTACAATTTAGTAGTCATGTTGAAATTTAGAGTGATTGACATGTACAGTAGTTTTGAGACTAAAACGTACACTTATTCGGAAGACTGAATGCATACAATTGTCTATTGTATGTAATTAAAAAGAGATAAATATTTGTATTCCATCTTCAAAATTATTTGACAATGCAAGTTGTAAAAAATCAAGCAAAATACTCAAGGTCCTGATAGGGGTCATTTATGTGTTTGTGTGAATATTGAGAGTCATTGCTATACAATCTAAGGTTAAAAGACGATAAGTTTACTTCTCTTTCCTGAGATCCTGGAAGGTTAACCAGTACTCGAGTACACCCGTCTCAGCAAGTAACGAATAAATTTCCCACTAGAATTAGCGATGAGAGACGTGACACGGAGACGTAATGTCTATCAATCACAAAGACTATGGCCGGATAGGATTGATAGTAATACGCTCACTACAGGGGGATATACTGGTTTTGACCATTATGAAGCAATTCTTGTTAGAAAATCGTATCTCATTCAAATAAAAAACATATTATATACATTTCAGTGTTTATCAACGAAACATATGTAACAACAAATGAGATTGGGTGGGTACGGGATGGATATGCCATCCTGTGTTTAAAAAAAGTTTTAAGGTCCGAGTTCATTATATCCCTGGGTGTCAATTTCATACATTGTGCACGATGTATAAAATTGACACCTGAGGGTATCCGACGTTGCATAAAAAGTGCATTTCAAGTTTTTGTTTCTATTCTATATTAAAATAGTGTTGCCATAAAAATTAGTAAAGGAGTATTTTCAATGGACTTGTCATATTTTAAAGTTAATACAACTGATAAGTTTGTATTTTTAATGTTTGATTCTGTAATTAGGTAATATTTTCATTAAATATCTGTGTATTTCAAAATAAATATAAATTTCATTAAAGTAGACATTGATAGTTAAGTCTTAAAACCTAAGACTTTTAGACCGGGTTTCTCAAAGTTTAGCGACATCAGAGTATTTTCGTAGTTTTTGGTTCAATATATTCTACAGTTATTTTACAAAATAAACTGTTTCAAGTTGTGATTTTATCCTATTTGATAAAGTTAGATGCTGGTAAAACGCCTTTTACGATTGCAATGTTTTGCTTTCTTGTAAAAAGTGCCTTCAATAATACACAACGATAAAAATTAGTTCAACGAAAGAGGCGATCTTCCAGTCTACTCCACGACTTTATTCTGTACTTTTAAATAAAACCTGATCTGAATTTGAATGTATACGACGTAGGGCCTATTACACATTAGAACTTTTCTGTAATAATGTTTAACATTTCTGAATCTAATATCATTTCGAAATCAACCATGATTGACGACAGGCAGAAAGCTATTATTACATTTGCTTCAAGGACTATTTTCATTGTTGCTATGCGATATGTTAATTAGTATGGACACTCCTGCATTTCAGCCTTCAAAGCTAAAAGCAATGGTGTGCTTGTGTAACTTAAGTTATTGTCTGTGACATATACATGACACTGAACACACATGGAAAAATGTTTTGACTTTTCGAAAACTTGAAGAAAATACGGTATAAACAGAAACTGTTTGATATTAGCAAATCTTAAGTCTTGTAACACATATCTGTATATAAATTATGATAACTGATAAAACAAATAAATAATAATAATTGATATGTTATTAACAGTTAATTGGATATAACATAAATTAATTCATTGTTTATTAAATAATGAATATGGTGTTTGTTTCATAGTTTGACATATTTCCATTTAATTTAGATTAGCATCATTACCACCTTAGCCGACATGAGTCGATATAGTATAATTCATGAACAGGCAATGTGACAAAACATCGACACATGTTCTTATATATTGAATTAATGTTCAAGGACGCTAGCTTGCCATCAAATCCAATACAATTAGGTTTATATACACATAAATTTATCTCAATTACAAAGTAGACAGACATTTTTCCGACAGGTCGGTTTTTACCTCGTTCTGAACTTATGTTGTTTTGAACTGGATTTGTTGTTGTTATCGTCGTTGTTGTTGTTGTAGTTGTTAGGGAGTAAACGATTACTGCAATAATATATATATATCCCGAAGAGTGTGTATATTTGAACTTTATATATTATGTACATTAACATACAGAAATCAATTACATATAAAATGAAATATCAATATTTTATACATATATGTTATAACAGAAATCAAATAGATGTTGTTAAACAGAATTCAAATACACATTAACATATGTTGTAAAACAGAATCACTTATCAATAAACATTACTACATAATTTTAATAGCTGGGGAATTACTCGCTAATGTGAGAAATTGTGAAAGGTATGAGGTAAAGCGATTTAAACTAATAATAGTCTAGTTACTAAATGTAATTCTTAATTTCTTAATAACATAATGATCATAATTGTTCGGTGAACAATATATTTTTAAACATAATTTCTTAAGTTAAAATCATTATATCGGGACAGTTTTAACTCAATATTTTAACCAGAAGTTTGAGAAAGAGTAATTTAATTTAAACAGAATATCTGAAATAAAACCTTTTGCTTACCTGCAATAATATATATATCCCGAAAAGTGTATATATCTGAACTACGAGACCATTCTATATATATATACACCTCTTCAGGATATAATTACAGGAAACTGTTTAATTTTTTGTCATTGCAATTATTTGATTTTGGTTTGATTGTCCTTAAGGCACAAATTAAACTAATAAACGTTTTATGTGCTTCTCTATAACTTATGATATAAAAAGTAAAGATTAATATTTACATTTCAACAAGTATGGCTAACATGTTTCTTAGTATTGCAATAATAAATGTTGAAATAATAAATATCATGTGGACACGAATCGCTCTCGTATCTCTTTTCTGAGTATAACCAATACCGAGTGGTGTGTTTGAGAGACCATGGGGCCCAAATCTGGAATCGAACCCAGCAGCCTATGTCTTGAGCGGTCAGCACTCGATTCATTGCACTACCGGCCTATATACGATTATATTATTTCAAAATATTTCAATGGATTGTCGATATCTTCGCAAATTCATCTTCTTATACATCTTTAATCGTTTTCAAAATTATATTTTCTTCAATATTGAGAAACAAATTGTGTTCAGGTGTTCAGATACTTGGATTAAATGTGGAACTCATATCTGGTTGATCATATGGACGGTTAAGTGTGTGTCTGGAGAAAGCAACCTCCATAATTACCATTGGAATGTACTAAAACGGACAAGTTAATGACTTCTTATCTTGATAGAAGATAGAGTCTCGATTTATGGCCTAGTTAACCCGTAAAATTTCCAGATACATGTACTTGTTTTAGTGTTGTTTAATTTTAAGGCAAAACTTACGTCAAAAGTGTAATTTAGTACTTTTAACAAATATGAGGCCATTAAGATATCATTTTTTTAGTATATATAATTAGCATTCAAATACTTATGTTAACTTTTGAAGTTTTAGAAAAAAAACAATGGCTATACTCCTACCACTTTTTTTATATTTTCTAAACAAACTCGCACGAAAGCCCCCTCTTTTTTTTCTTGGTAAGAAAAGGATCTTATGTATAGGAGACAGTTTGCTATGAAAAAAAACGTTTGTTATTTAACCCCGGTGCAAAATTGAATCTGACTTACTGAGCAGTGTTGGATTAAACAAAATACGAAAAAGCAGAAAGTCCTACGTCAATTTTTCAATTGAATCAGTGCTAACAATAACCTGGGTAATATTTAACCGAATCAAGTGCTCACCACAGATATCCATATAGCCGATTATTTCTTAACATTGTAAACACCCATTATTACGGTGTTTAACATAATATGGAACTAATGCAGAAACCCCCATTTACTTTTTAAATTGATGTGAACATTTAAATCACATATACATAAAAATAGTGGTTATTCTCGTTGTACGTTTGTATCATTATATCGCAACATAACTACATATTGGTAATATGATACTTTTATTTGCAAATGATTATTGATGGTTAACCAGATGGTCACTGTGACTAGTTGATTTCAAACCGCAATAATAATTGTAACGTTTTTGTAAAAATAAAATCCCCTTTATTGCTATTTTGAGGAAATAACTTTTTATAGATAAAAACGTCGCAGTTCAATATTGTTGCAAGACACAGCTACTATTCGAAATGATGCCCCTCATATTTCTCTTTACAGAAAAACCTTTACATTTACATGCAGATTATGCGTAGCCAAGATGCGGTCACGTGTGAACACACACACGTTTACGAACTCTATCGATAGAGGTCAATTCGCGGTCGTTTGCATAGCTTGAACAACGATGCATTTATTCCTGTTAATCTTCTGTAAAGTTTGTGTTATATTAACTGAATATTAAATAGAAGATACATTTTAAATACATTGTGACTTATAAAAATGAACTGGAATATCGTATTGTGCTTGCTTATTTTGACAAGTTGTATTACCTTAGTGAGATGTACTGGAGGGAAAACAATCCAGTTGGTGAGTTATCAGTGTTATATATATAATTTTCATTACTTAAACAAAATAATAAAAAAGCTCAAAACCCATTTGATTATCCTCAACCAAACCCTCCCTTCCTTCTTAACAAAACGCGAACGTTTAGATCGATTTTTTATAAAAAGGTGAGAGCTGTTGAACTTGTTCTGGCTTTTTTGTTAACGATTTAAAGCATGCTCATATATTTCAGTAACAACAACTCATAATTCAATATAACTTCATGTGAATATTAACTACCGTAAATGGTCTGAATGGGGCTAATTGGAATATTTTCATTTTGATTTTATGCCGAAATTATGGCCCTTTAAAACGAACACATTCTGTTAAAAGTTTAAGGCATGTTGATATTGTTCAGTAATCACCAACCTTATATCAATGGAACATTATATCATAATTTAATGAAATCCTCTTTTAAGTTATTATTTTAGAAATGTTAATCATTTGGAGATCTGGAGTATTATTAAGTCAAACATAATTTAAAGCATTTGACATTTGAAACTCGTAATACATGCTGTTGGTATTTTGATCCCTTAACCTCTGCCGAGTTGTCTTGGTATGCTTATTAGTATAATTTTGAAAAGATACTTGTTTGTTTTTATGAATGTTGCAGATTTCCTTACTCCTGAGATGTACCATAAGGACTTGGAATATCACTGTTACATACCCAACGTCACGGCTCAATCTGGTGGAAAACGTTTTGGAGGGTTGCCATTTAGATTTGGAACACGATTTTATACACGCTACAACGTAATGGTTCAATCTAAATAGAAACTTTGAAAAAGTTACTTCTGACAGTTGCGGTCAGCAAAATATGAAACATTGTAAAAATAATATGATTTGTGTTTCCAATCAATTTCACTCAGGATCGGTTTCATTTAGTTTAGCTGATCGTTTAATGTGAATTTAAGGTTACAGAGGTTATTGATATGTGTATTGATCCCAAGTAATATTATGCTGTAATTTTATAAACATTTAATATCACAAACGTTGCCCTGTTTTATATCGCATATAAAAGGCACATGATTGTTAACACTGTGTGTCTACTAACTTTATAAGATAACATATAACAAATACAATATTCTTTCTTCTAATATTTTCATTAATTGTCTTAATAACACCGTAGTCATTATAGTTGAGTTACCCAAGGCATTGAAATATTTTAAACTTGGATTCTTCTATATTTGTCATTTCATACATCTTTATTTTTAAAATGCTGCATCTATGTAAACATATATTGTTTATCATGTGAGTGAATTAATTAGTACTTTACAAAATTAGTTGTCAAAACCTATTTCACAGGAATATATCGATTTATCGATGTATAGGTAGCAATTTAAAAATAACGTATACGATACTAATTATATATCATAAATGGTTGTAGGGAGCAAAATAATGATAACAGTCAAGAAAAAAATGAGTGATCTCACAACTTTGGATAACACGTTAAAGCAACATAAATGCACTTCTTTCCTATACTAAAATATAATTCCAATACTAAAACGAAAATCATATAGTCTTTAAAATGTAAATATCTGAAGTTATCACACAAAAATCATCACATCGAAATAATATCACATAGTATACATAATATCACATGAAGACATTTATAAGACATAAGTATTTATCTAAAAATATAATGACTCTTATGAAAATCAAATACGTCTTGATGTATGGCATAACGCCGTCACCCAAAAACTCATACGTTATGCATATGTAAAAAAAATACATGATTTTAAACGTACTTTAGACTTATTGAATTAAGTAGTATATTATATATATATATATAATATTATATATAAGCTAATTGTTCAAGTCTTGAATATCACTGCAATAAAAACTGCCGACTTAAAACAATTTACTTTTGTTTTGTTTTTTTTGTGATAAAATAAAAAAAATATTAAAGGCAGAAACTAGGTTGTTATAAAATAAGTTCCATACTGTGCGTTGTACTAAATAAATAATGTTTGTAGTACTGCATTGTGTGTGTGTGTGTTTGTGTTTGTGTACATGTGTATGTTCGTGCTTGAATGATCTTGAGTCATATGCTGTGTGTGTGCGGGAGGAGGGGGGAGTGGCTTGCATGCACGCGTGCATACATGTATATATATTAAAACAATATTATGTAAAACAATCAAACATGAAAGTCATTGTTAATAAACGCGATACCTTGCATTTTGTTTTGGTAAGATATATGTATATTAAGGAGCCATTTAGACAACAATGTCTTGTTTCAATTATGTTAATTGTTTAAATGCATTATTGTTTGATAAAAATATCATGATTTAGTCGTTCCCATTGTATAAAGGTAATCATTGTCGCCATGATGTTATGTAATATTGAAATTATTTTCATATACTTATACTGTTTATTATTTGTAAAATAAGGCATTTAATTCATGCAGTTAGAAACGTTGACGTTTATTACACTAATTCTGGTTCGGGTATCAATAGTTAATACTTTACGGAACATATTATCTAGATATTTTGGCTCGGTTCCGTGAAAGATATTAAACACATGATTTAGTCTTAGTTGTTTAACTCAGTCATTGACCTTTAATAATTTTACTGTTTCGAATTCATATTATTTATTCTTTCATATTTGTATTATTTGTTTAGTAAACTTGTTTGGATAATGCCCTATATAACGTTGTGAAAGTGCACAATTAACAACATTGATAAATTTGCCTTCCGTGGCAGTGGAATAAATATATTTTATATAAAGTAGGTTATTATTTCGATGACGGTAGATGTGTTTCGAATGTGCTGTTGTATAATGTGTATATGCATTTCAAACGATACAATTGGTATCATTGTGTTATAATTCCAACATCATAATTCAATTACGCAGCATTGCATCGGTGCCGGATATCAGGATATTAAGATTACGTCGGCACCTGCTGCGCATATTGTACGTGTTTAATGGTATAAAATGTATCTACATGGCTGTATAAAGTATATACATTGTATATGTAATATTTTTTTCTTAATAAAGGTTGCATATAAACATTATGGACACACTTCGATAAATATTAATATTAATACTAATTAATAAAGTATTTTTTTGGATGCAAAACATACTTATTTTCAATTTTGTATTAATTAATATGTATCTCCATTGTTTTCCTCTGCCAATTCGCCAGGTTAAGCATGTGATTAAGAAGTTGGTTTAACACTCTCGAATTGGAGAACAAACTTTCATTTACATTTTTTTTTTAAAAACTATCAGTGTTTGGTTTTAAAAAGTTTCTAATATCGAATCAACATCTTTATTTCTTTTTTTTTCGCTGAAATAAAATGTGATTTCTATAATATGGTATAATTTTAGCGTACATTTTCAAAAGGAAGGACACGAGTTTAAATACGATAATTAGATTAATAATACAGTCCAGAAGAGACTTTTTATTCAGTCATTAATGAAAACATGCTAAAATAGATGAAAACATTCTAAAACTGTCGCAGTAAACAATCTAAGAAGTGTATCTTTTATAAACAAACTTACTTTTTACGATACTTCATTATGATTTGAAAGAGTTAATTGCAGTTTATCAAGATATGAGATATATTTATTCCGATAAATGGATATAATCAAAGGCATTTTAAATTCTTTCTAAAAATGTGTTGTACATATCACAGTATCGAAAGTGTTTCGTGCTAATTTTTAAGTTTAAGTATGTGTTTTGGAAGTGGTTTAAACATTTAAATCTCTCCCATAAGAAATAAATATTCTGTTTAAAAAAATTATCCAGTCTGAAGTGTTTAGATAATGGGTTCTCCTTACAGAACATGTTCTCATTGTATGTTTGTATATCGTTTTATCATTAATTTTGTACATATTTAAAGAAGTATAAAAATATAATTGTCTTTATATTATCTTTTCATTTTTAATTTCAAGTCCCAGAAATAATTTACTTTGTTCATAATATGGTCATATTTATGATGGAAAAGTATTATTGATTATACATGTATATGAATTATGATTGTCAGACTCGAAGGAAATGTTGTTTTTTTCTACTGATGTTTTCTTCGATATCTTTATCTTAAGATAATTTCGATAGAAAACATACTTCTATAATAGCAATTTCAGAGGTAATATTCTGGACGAGAAAATTTCTTCTCTAGAAAAAGGTCGTATTCAACGCACGTATCGAATACAGTGCAGAAAAGAAATTTCTCTTATGTTGCTAGCGAGACATTTCTTCTCTTCTTATGCAAGCGAGATATTTCTCTTGTCCTGTAACTTTGATTACAACGAGATAATCCAGAAGAGAAATTTTCTCTTCTGGGAGGGCCTTGCTTTTGCATACAATGCTTCTTATCTACTTGACACTTTTGAAAGATGCGTTCTTTCAAACGCGTGCATTTGAACATTATTTCTAGAAGAGAAAATTTCTCTTGTAAAATATTGCTGGTAGAAAAGAAACCGTCTCTCATCTTGTCAGCGAGAAATTTCTTCTTTACTTATGCAAACAAGATATTGGTCTTGTTCTGCATACTTCTCCGATTACAACGAGATATTCCCAGAAGAGAAATTTTCTCTTCTGGAAGGGCATTGCTTTAACATACACTACTGAACAGACATTTCCTTTCTACTCGATGGTTTTGAAAGAATCTTTCTTTCAAACGAGTGCAGTTTTAAACATTATTTCTAGAAGAGAAAATTTCTCTTGTAAAATATGTATTACAACAGCGTATATCATGAAAATATATCACTTTTTTGGTCTCATTCGTACTTTAAGTAACAACAATTAGCCATCAATTAAAAAAATAAGAAAACTCTGTGAACTGGAAAAATAATAAAGCGTGACACATGTTACTTTGGTGTTATGGTAGACAAAGTACAGATGTGAATGGATTTACTCGTACATTAGCATCGTATCCCCTTGTGCATGTCTGCTTTTACATATAAAAAAGCAAAACCGAACATTTGTGATTTGATTTCTCTTTGAATGATCATGGGACATCTACAGAGCATGTTTTTTTTTTCAAATCTGTGATTTACTTTGTTAAGACAAATTGCAAAATATTCACGTTAGAATTAAAACTGACATAATAATTATACCCGTACTTATCGAAGGGTGAATGCGAAAAAGGTCTAAGTGCATATAAATAAAGAAGCACTTGGATCTTTTTCGCTTTCACTCGTCGTTATGTTCCAAACCATAAAACATCTGTTTTGAAATTGACTATCAGACAGTCTGGCTTTTGCCCTTAAAATTACACTGAACATATTTATACGCTAGGCGGTACTGTTATTATAGCATGACGTCATTATCATACACATCTAGATATCAACATCGATACTGTTATAATGAGTCATTCGTGAGGGGCGTTACATCTTTCATTATCCCCCTCATGAACAGATTCAATTAAACCCGTTCTGCTGTTTCCTTATTTTGGCTGCGTTCCTTGATTCTAAGAGATTCTTTTATCAAAATTCACTGTTATTGCCAAACTCCAAGGATTGGTTCACTCTACTTGCGCTTCGGAGAAAGTGAACACTCCTGCATTTGGCTACCATTTTGTATATTTTGTTACAGAGTAAATGGATTCCTGGTTGCCAGCTCCGTGTCAAACTTACATTGAATGTCGGGTATAATATGCAGTCCTAAATGCAATGCAAATCTGCGAACAGTATAGAGGAATTTCGATTGATTATCAACAAGAAGCGAAGACACCCACGCTCTGTCACATTCTGACAGGTATTTCCTGCATCAAAATTTAAAATTGTTTACATATCTGTATGGTCTCATAATGCTTGACCAGGCTTCAATGTTTATTTATGCGTGGAAAATGTTTTCGCAAGGCTGCACTAACCTCTATCTTGAACGCCCGGTTGTAATTAATAAAAACCATAAGGGCTGAATTTCCGGCCCAAATATTGACACTTTCAAATAACCTACATTTTTTAATTTAAGTATTTTTTAGAAGTAAGACAAACATTAAAACTTTTTAATAACGTGCTAAACGATTAACACGTGCATCAAATATTATAGTGTGCCCAAACGGAAATATACGCCAATTGCAACAGGTGTCAGTCAAGATACGTAGACTGGCTACTTTATGCAGGATAGACTTATGTACGGACACTATATTTCAAATCGAACAAAAAAAAATATTGTAATACATGTTCTATGTTGATTGGTTAGCAGTTTTTCTCAAGACCTACGTGTTTCTGGTCGTTGTTTGTATTGCATTTCTGGTTAATTATACAATAGTAAACATAATTCAACATTACATTGTGAATACGAAAGAATTTAGTTTTGAATAAAAATAAGTAAAACCTTTTTTATTTTTGCATTGTTCTCATACTCGGTCTATCGTAATGTTTCTCATCAAAAGGAAAGGATTCGTTTCAAGTATTTTAAATTGAAGGCCAATAAAAATTCAATGTTTTGTAAACTCCAATGACATAATGTCGTGATGCCGAGCCGAATCATTAAAATAAGACATTAAATTTGGTTTCATATCCAATGAGATCCGACTTTTACAACCCTCATCAACATTCTAATATCAAAATCAATATTTCAAGAGTACAATCTCAGTTCAAAAGTATAATATTTGACAAAACATTATTAAGGCAAGGCTTTGCCATTTTGATTGCATGATCTATAAGATCTTATTCTCGCTAAGAATTATTCATATTTTGAATATTTACTCTCTATTGGTTTTGATTTCATATTTTTCTAAACTGTTTGTATTTAAACGAGGGTATACAAAACAATATTAAATGCATTCCTGCAATATCCACTCGACAAATACTTTGTTTTATTTGCAAGCATTTTTTCACAAATGTATACCATATTGTGAAATATATGAACCTATTTAACGAGAAAAATAAACTGAAATGCGCAGTTATACTATAATAAAAAAATAAACAGATTCACGTATAACATATTCGTATCAGGCAACTTTGCACGAAAATGTGTCTATTATGGCATCATGTTATGACTATTTGAGACACACAAAAGAAAGATAAATTTAAATTTTGTATAGCATACGATATATGAATTTAATATCATGTGTATGAAGATACGTAGTAATACACTTCAACAAATGGGCAGACTTTTTGAAAAATGAATGTGTGCCACCGAAATTGTGAAAAAGAAACCTGGTCAACCCTATGTTTTTTTCTACATAATTGAAACAACAGATAACAAAGTTACAAAATAGTTTGAACAGTACAAAATTAATTGGTGTGTGAGACGCATAATCCGTTGATGATTTGATCAATGTGTCGTTTCAACGTAAAGCGTTGATATGTTGCATTATTCGGACACAGACGTGTTTCATACTGACATTTATTAAGGATTTCACTAAATGACCTAGATGACGGAAATCCTTGTGCTACTGGCAATAAGTTAAATGATTCTATGTGACTGCAAAAAACGTTGTATTGCAGGCGACATCGGTTTGGCAAATGTTCAAATTGAATGCAATGTTAAATTGAAACACCCGCAGTTACCTGTTAGTTGAATGATTAAACAAGTAAAGAGGATTGTTTAGGTCTTTTAGCTTAATCGTATTTTTCTTTCAATGTATTAAGTTCTTTTTAATTGCAATAAAACTACCATAAAAGATGTTGCAAAGGACTGTTTTTGTTAGAAAATACATTATTTATGGTTTGTATCTAATAAGTTTACAAACAAGTTCTGTAGTTTCCTTCATGCCCATTTACTTTTCACAAAGGGGATTATCTTATACTGCTTATTGTAACAACACGTTTAACATAAAGTTATTGGACTGTAAGCAAAAAGACGATTTGACAAAAATGAAAAGCTGTCAAAATATGATTGTTAAGAACCGCCAGAGACTGATAAAACTGTACGCATATTGTAATCAACAAATGTAACTGACACTGACGTTTGTTGTTGTTTTTTTTGTTTGTTTTTTTTAATGTTTTAGCTACCATGAGATGGTCCATTTATAATGTCATCTTATAGTTAAATCTCTATTTAATATAACTTCTATGACAACAGAGTAATATTATTATACTAATAAGCAAAGAACTGCCACCCTATGCCTAGATACGATTTGCATAGGAATCTCGTTAACATAGCAAACTTGACGAAACGAAACAGAACCATCGTTTCGGACGTGGATGTCTGGTATGGCGCCTCGGATACTGTTGTTCCTCCGTGCAATTCATACTGTCATGATAGTTTATAGCAATTAAAACTTAAATTAGATTATAAGTTTAAAGATTGGTGGAAAGTTCATTTTATTTAAATATCTTAATGAGCATTTATTGCAACAGCAGTTTTAGAATGCATGCAAGATATAATCCCAAGAAATATTTTGCATTGCAGACAAATAAAACAGCAACACACAACAAATCATATTGCCGTCTTTAGATAATGAAATCAATCTGTCATAATTTAAGAAATACTCCAATTTGATGAAATGATACCACAATCCTTACCTGACATGCAGATTTACAAACATACTAAAATAGAATAATTTGAGGTATAATTTATGCCAGGGGAAAACAATATAGTAAAGCTAACAGTTGTAGAAATGACGACAGCTAACACTCAACCGTTTCTTGTCCAGGTTCTATAGTGTCTCGTTCATCAGTGTAACATGTTTTACCATTATAAATAATACTACCATGTTTAATATATTTCTATGCTTATATTATTATTGATAAATAGTACAGACATAACAGATATGAAAAAACTAAGTGTATTTATATAGTGTTAAAATGCGTAGAATCCTATATGCAGGTTCATTATATAACGGGTAACATGGAGTTACGTCCCTTGACACCCCAACACAGATTTTAACTATTTCATCATAATATAGATTTTTCTTATTTTTTAACATGTTTGTTATTATTTATCTCAAAGTCTGATAAATCTTCTAAACACGTTCTGAGATATAATTCATATTGTCACAGCTGACGTTCTGAGGTGTTTTCCCTTTTGAAGAAAATATGGAATATTTACACTATTTAGCATGTGTGCCATGGTACCATATTGTCACAGTTGACGTAATAAAAGTTTTTCCCCTTTTGCAGTAATACTGAATATTTACACAGATATATATTCATAATTGTTTTACTGTATTATGTTAATGGGTCAGGTTTGGCTAAAATAAAATAAGTTCTATTATTTGAAAAACATTGTATAAGTTAATGCACAGAATCCAATATAATTCATCTAGACACAGCGCGTTAAATTACTTACGGAGGACAATCTATGGGATTTCACAATTCACTTTCCTTGATCTTTCATTTTAGTGCGGGTTTATGTATCGGGAATACGTTTTATATTCATAAAATGCTTCTGTATGTATATTCTAATTTTGTTATACTAGTATTTAAGTCGTAGGTTTATGTCTCTGCAACTTCCTGAAGTTTCAAATTAAAGATGAACACAAAATTAAAGTTTATGTTACAATTACCCTGTTCTGGTCTCGTGTAGAAAACAATCATCATATTGACTATGTATAGCAAATTCGATTATCATGACTATATTATTCTAATAATATGATATTTATAAGTTTCGCGAAATTCGGTATAGCCATTTAGCGAATGTAACATTGTATTTTTACAATTACTTACACAATTGTTAGCTCGCCGGGACGAATTCAAAGGAGGGCTATTGCGATGACCCCGGCGTCGTCGTCGTCGGCGGCGTCGGTGGCGTCGGCGTCTGTAGATACCCAGGTTAAACTTTTGCGTTTAAGTTTCAGATATTTATGCAACCACTCATTGGATGTGAATGAAACTTCGCATATGTGTTCACCATCTTAAATGGAACACATAGAGACAAGAACCATAACTCGGGGTTGTATTTTGGCAGAGTTATGGCCCTTTTGGACTTAATTTTTTCGTCTGTAGACACCGAGGTTAAACTTTTGCGTTTAAGTTTAAGGTATCCATGCAACCACTGATTTGATGTGAATGAAACTTCGCATGTGTGTTTACCATAATCAATGGAATACACAGAGACAAGAACCATAACTCTGGATTGCATTTGGCAGAGTTATTGCCCTTTATCAATTTAATTTTTCAGGTTAAATTTTTTTATCAGGCAAGATATCTATGCAACCACTCATTGGCTATGATTGAAACTTGGATGTATGTTCACCATCATTGATGGAACACACAGTTATGGCCCTTTTGGACTTATTTTTTCATCTGTAGACACCCAGGTTAAATTCTGCATTTAGTTGCGTTTAGGTTTTGGTGTTTGCCTCCAATCTCAAGCTTTGCGTGGGTGGTGAGTTTTATCCCATTGGCGAGCTTTGTTGTCTTCTGACAACTCTAGTTTTTATTGCAATGTGTCTATAAGTACTGTGTGAGATTAAAAGTTTATTTAAATGCATTTATGTGGACAATGTCCTGTTTGTGTTGTTTTGGAGCAACACAAATAAATATTAGTTTGTAGCAAAATGTGCAATTGAGTTGTGTAAATAAAATTAATGTCTTCAGTAAATGGCAATCGGCAGTTTATTTTGATGCTAACACACTTTGTATTTGTTGGAGAAACAACTGTGTTCCGAGACAGTTCCATGTAGATACTCGTAGAATTTCCTTTTTCGTTACAGTAATCACAACATGGCTGTTTGTATAATCTTATGCAACTACGTGTAGTTGATTGGGAATGATTCCAATCTAAAACCACTGCAAGGTTGTGTCCATTCTACTTTTAAAAGGTGAAGCAGAAAACATCCGTCCAAATATTTTCTTCAATGTCACAAACAAGTTTTATTCAGCGGCCGTGTTATAACAATTTGTTTCAGACATTGACTACTAACCAGAGCAAAGTTGTGAATGTCATGATGTATACTATGGATTTAAAGTAATATTCTTAATAGTTATTAATGTGTATTTGTTCTGTAAATAAAATAAAACATACATGCTTATGTAACGAATATGAGATAAAACAACTTCTTACAAACAATAAGGAAGTTCACATTTAATTGTTTATGCTTGTTGATGATCATTTCTTTAAAACACTCAAGGTCTCACTGAACAATTACCTCCCTTGCATGACGGTAGCAAGATTATTACGCCCAAGAAATTAGAGCTGTGTAAAGCGGTTGGGTAATTTTTTTTTTAAAAATGCATAAAATGTCATATTTCTTTGTGCATATGGGAACATTGGAACATTTTCATGATTTCTGCAAAGTTTGGGTGACCCTGGGAACTGTTTGATGATGCTATAACAGTTTAAAGGTGCGTAGTGATACACTGCAACAAATGGGCAGAATTGTCAAAAATGAAGGGGTGCCATCAAACCATCGAAATTGTGAAAAAGCAACCTGGTCAACCCCATGTTTTTTTCTGCATATTTGGACCAACAGAGGACTATCTATGGGAATAAGGCACTTTTAGAACCATTGGTAATGTATCCAGTGTTCCAGAAGTGCATGTCTCTATATGTAGAACAGTACAAAATTAATTGGTGTGTGAGACGTTCAAGAATCAGATCATTTTCGGTAGACGCTGGGAGGAAACTGCATCTTTGTGATTCAGATTTACTTTCTTTTTGAAAATATGTCACTTTCTATGGGAAATACTGTATTTGAAACATCTAAATGGAAAAATAAATGTATTTTTTTGTGAAAAATGGATGACTTTGAGTGTAATAGAGAAGTGTCACACAGGCAAAACCAAACTTGAAGCTAAAACAGTAAAGCAAATAGGGCAATGAGACTGAGCAGCTGAAAATTTGTCATGGAAATGTTGGAATCAGGATTTATTCAATTCAATGGAAGGAACACAAAGTGAGATCATCTATTTAACTGAAAAAGAATTGATCATGTATGCAAATAAGCTTTGCTGCATCATGTGATAAGACTTGATTTTAGCCATCTGTCTGGCTAAAATGAATAGAAGTTTGCACTTAAAAACACTTGAAAGTCACACAGAGAGACAGTGATGCTAATATATCACAACAAAAGCATGTCTAGAGCATTCACTGCATCCAGATTTCATGATTCATGTAAGTTAAACCATTTTTTTGTGTTAGAAACTCATCATTTATGTATAATTCATACCCCACCCACATAAAAATGGTAACATTTGTCGCGATACTGTTTCCACTCTTTAGCGCATGCTTTTTGACAATACGATTGGTCGCGTATGAGCAATATTGTTTTTATGTCGCTGTTTATCAATTAATATTATATTGATCATGAATTATTGAGAAATTTCCTGTTTCATTATTTTGTCATTGATATTTGTTATCAACAGCCTTGTATCCAGTTTTCGATATACCGACCGCCAAACTGTCGCGTTTCATTTTAATGGTATGGCGTATGACTGCCATTTTTGTTTTACTGTCATTTTTTTCTCCTCATTGTTGATATTTATGCGGCTGAGTCTGGCTTATACACAGTATTTACCTACTCTTGGACATTAAGGTATATTGTAAAATGCGACATCTTTGAAATGACGCGAAACAGATTCGCGTAATAATTTCTCAGCGTTTAGTTAACCTGTGCTTGAAACTTTTGTACCATCATCTGATTTCTTTCGGTTGTTCTTCTACTTTTTTGTCAAATAAAAATACATGATGCTTGCTATGGAATATAGATTTTTCTCATTGAAGATGATGTTTTTTCAATGTCTGTTATTGAATGTGTACAATATTTTTCTCCAAATTCAACAGTATAGCATTCTCCAATATGACAATTTCTAATTTTCATATAATTATTGCAACAACTCTATTTTAACTGCCCATTTTTTATGCCAGTTTTGGAAAATCTGTAAAGTAACGAGTCATCTCGCGACAAATATTTCTTATCACGATATTCTTTGATATATTTATTTCAAACTAATTTGTCGTAAAGAGATGTGCTTTAGCAAACCGTCTTTTTGCAATGAGCTTATCGGTCCAGCCAAATATGCTGTATCCATATTTTGTCTCATTTTCATTCATCGTTTCATTTTCTTGCTTTGAAGTGATTTTCATGAACACTTTACTTTCATTTGCAATTTTTATTGATAAAATAAACAAAATAGTATTGGAATTTAATATATGCCTAATAGATACCTCAATTGGTAAGGGATATATTCATAGTTGATAATGAATCTAATGCATGTACAAAAGTATGTTATTCATTCATGTATTGAAAAAGGGGGCATGGTTAGTGTCAGTGACATGCAAATTATTGCTGGGCACCTTCAAACATTAATATTTGTTTGTTATAGATATAAAAAAAGTCAAATATATAGTTTTGCAACAAAACAGAGCATTATTTGAAGCAAAAACAACTATTTATCCATATATGGTCATGTATTTTGACACTTAAGTTATGTAATGTTGCATATACAATAAAATGAATATGCAGTCAGATAGATACACTATAGGAGGCAATACAAGGACATTTTCAAAGTATTTCTTTTTCTAGAATTATTTTTATTAAGGTACAATGGCTAAAAAATTTTGGCAGTTTTTCCTGTTTTTGAGTCGTCCGAAACTGATTTATGCATGTGTGACTGCCATCTTATTTTGGTGCATGAATTCGAAAACAGTTGCGCGATGAATTCAAAAGGCATACTTTTATATTTAGAAATGGTAAAGGTTTGTTCGACAAAAAATTCAGTCACATGTCATGACAATTTCTACTCTTCAAGGTCTCACTGAACAATTACCTCCCTTGCATGACGGTAGCAAGATTATTACGCCCAAGAAATTAGAGCTGTGTAAAGCGGTTGGGTAATTTTTTTTTTAAAAATGCATAAAATGTCATATTTCTTTGTGCATATGGGAACATTGGAACATTTTCATGATTTCTGCAAAGTTTGGGTGACCCTGGGAACTGTTTGATGATGCTATAACAGTTTAAAGGTGCGTAGTGATACACTGCAACAAATGGGCAGAATTGTCAAAAATGAAGGGGTGCCATCAAACCATCGAAATTGTGAAAAAGCAACCTGGTCAACCCCATGTTTTTTTCTGCATATTTGGACCAACAGAGGACTATCTATGGGAATAAGGCACTTTTAGAACCATTGGTAATGTATCCAGTGTTCCAGAAGTGCATGTCTCTATATGTAGAACAGTACAAAATTAATTGGTGTGTGAGACGTAAAGCACATTTGCAACCTGATCTTACGTTGCAGAAACAGGGTAGTAATAGAATACTTGTAGTTTTCAAACCATTCCTTTGAAAATATTAGATAGCTGATGTTAAGCTAGTGTATTGTGAGAAATATTGTTTTATGACATAAACATTTCATTCATATAATACACTAGTAGCTCACAATTGTCATTGTACAAATTATTAAAAGAATATTAACATTTTCCTTTAACTATGATTTGTTACACACTTGTCTTTTGCCAATTATAATAAAATGTCGTCTACTTATAAACAACTCGTTTAATGAATTATGTTAAACAAACCATTTGAGTATTGTTTATAGTTTGTTATTTATTAGTATTTTCTCTTAGCTCTTCTATTCTGTATTTTTCTCCTTTATATTTATATTATTCAAAACTGCCTTTTTTATATATTATTTGTTAAAATGTAATGGGAGGTCCGAATCTTATGTTGGAAGAACTTGTGGTCCAACCACGTTTCTATACTATAAATAGAAATAAAATATGTTTAAACTAAAATACAAAACGAAAATAATAACAATGTGTAAGATTTAAGTAGAATTCAAGATTTAAACAGTTTAAACGTGCATCGTATATGAAGATGTAATATTCTTATTGTTACAGGCACACTACATTTATTCTACAGAAACAGAAAAAAAATCCATGTTAGAACAGCTGCTACATAGAACTGGCTATTTTGGCTATTTTAGCATAGATGCGTTTTACATTGCCGTGTCAAACGAGGTGAGAGGTATCAATTTTGGGTGTCGAGTAACTTTGATTGCCATGTTACCCATGATCTGGGATTGGATCATGCAGCTCAAGCAAAGTTATTCTGAAGAGGAACAGGTAAGCAAACATGTTTATTATCCTATATATTGATATATTGAATCATTGTAACTCAATCTCGATGACCCGCATAGTACGAAACAGTGTAAGGCATGAGGCATATTCTATATGTAGAATATTATATCTCCCAATTTAGAGCTATTAACCGCAAATGAAAGAAGCAGGGAATACTATGCCTGTCCCACAATTCATAGCTGTTCGGCGTTTACTGAAATATGACGTCATTCAAACTTTCCAAGAATCAGTTGACCAATCAGCTCGAATGTGGCTTTTAATGTCAAAATCACTGACCAATATGAGCCTCCTACTATATTGATAGATGTTGATTTTTTTTTACCGTGAAAATCATAGACCTTATTTTATATAGAACAAAGAACAAAATTCAACGTTATAGTGAGACCTTAAGAGAGATATGAACACAATACCTATTTGATTGCATCTATGAGATATTTCCCGCGATTTATTGTTTTTTAAAAGTCTATTTGAAAATATATGCTTGAGCAAGTATCAAATGTCTTTGTCTGAAAGCCTATCAGTTTATATGACTGGAGCAAATATAAGGTTTCTTTTATTTCGAAGCAGTTGGCAATTTTTTATAAATTGAAAATGTTATTGCAAAATAAATGAACACAATTAAGGACTAAATAAACTGAACTGCGATAACATTCGAGGAAACATTGCTTGAAAATGTCTCCGTCATGCTATTTTGTTTTATAATATTGAAGAAGTTACCGAACTTAATTTACTTGGGATATTCAAAAACGATAAATCTTAATAGATTATATTGCTTGTTATATTTGAATATAACAGAAGAGTTGCAGCAGGTTTGTAACGTTAATCACTGCATGAGATTGACTGCGCGTTTAAACCAATAGACAAGTACATTTGTTATACTTCAATTTTAGACTCTATTTCCCATACTCGATCAGTCAATGATATTTTATACTGCCAGGTAATATGCCTTATTTAAATGTGCGTATTGATTAAAAAAGAAAACTGTTCTTTAAAACATGTTAAACAAATCCTTATCACGAAACGCTCATTGTTTTAAGTATTAATTTGACAAGATCAAGTTATTTTTATCTGCCAGAGGAAAACTGTTTACAAACGTTTTGCGCCGCTTTCTTGTGGCATCCACTGATTCTAAAAGTTCAACCAGAACAAAACAGAGGAGTATACAACTTTCGTGATTTTCACGGGAAGTACAAAGGCTCGAATCCAACGAGACTGGACAATTAGTTCGAGTAAAGGGTTGTTCCAGCATATAAAGATTAGTGACAATACTGCTGTATAACGGACCAGGCAAGACGAGGTCAGAATTACTGTAGAACATCAATGTAGCATTTTTCAATACGGATCAGCAAGACGAGGTCAGAATTACTGTAGAACATCAATGTAGCATTTTAGTACGGATGAGGCAAGATGGGGTCAGAATTACTGTTGAACATCAATGTAGCATTTTAGTACGGATCAGGCAAGACTGGGTCAGAATTATTGTAAAACTTCGATGTATCATTTTTCAGTACGGTTCAGGCAAGACGGGGTCAGAATAACTGTAGAACTTCGATATAGCATTTTCAGTACGGATCAGGCAAGACGAGGTCAGAATTACTGTTGAACTTCGATGTAGCATTTTTCAGTACGGATTAGGCAAGACGGGGTCAGAATTACTGTAGAACTTCGATGGCTCGAACCTGGCGGGATTGGACAAAATAGTTTGACTTAAAGGTTCTTCGAGCAAGGTATTGTTCAACAATTACTAAACTGTGATGTCATTCAAACTTACAGTTGAATCAACTGGCCAACGTGCTCAAATGTGGCTTTCCCAACATTTACATTTAACGGACCAAATCGGGAGAGCTTGGCCCGTTCTACAAACTACACTTTTACAACAAACGAGTCATGCTGTAGCATATCACGTTAACTCCGCCTATGGTTTGATAAGTACGTTATAGATAGTCGCTGCTGAACGTGGTCGCCCGAACTACCAGCAACCTGTAAACAAATCGTGGCCCTAGAAATGTTTGTTTTTTCACCTATGTTTAAACAGAACGAAAAAAACAAAAGTTGTAACTAATCTATGAATGGATTTTCTTTGGACCCACGTTATTGGATCGAATTTCGCCAAATTGCCATTTATTTCACTAACATTGTTGTTAGAATGTGTACACCTGGGGCTCATTTCACTAATCATTGTAAGTCTTTGGTAAGAACAAATTTTGAAATCTAGGAACGTTTCGTTTGCGCAGTATATTTGCAAATCTACTATTTTATAAATCTATTACTTTTCATAAGGCTTACAAAATATCGCAAAAAAGTAAGCAACACACTAAATGAGTTTCCCAACCTTAAAATTTTACAATTAGAAGTTCGTAAAATTACGAACGTTAGTGACCATAAAGCAATCGTTATAGCAACGTAACAAGTTTGTGTTTATAGTCAAAATTTACATTCAGATTCTATTGATCAGTCAGTGTTTGGTCTCCGATTCATATCGTTGTTCATTTACTTAATCCACGAATAAATGAAATGCTTAGCTACGGAACATTATTTCCGAACACCTCACGTATTAAATACCATTTTATAAGAATAAAATGTGTAAGCATAGTTGACAGTAAAAATTAAACATAACTAAATCGAACAATTTCCCTTTAAGTCGCATTAACAGTTTGTCGTACTTTATTCTTGTTTGGCTTATCTTTCCACGAATGGAAAAAGTGCATGCGGTCTGTGTCATTACACTTGTAAAACTAATTTAAAAGAAAGAAACATATTAACTCAACACACTGCATTTAATTGGCTTAAGTTCAAATTGTTATTCCGTTACCGTACACAGAGATGTTATTGAGATTCGTTCTCCAAAGCTCCAATTGGAATTGACTGTATCGTTAAAATATTATTATCAGTTGTTTAAAAATAGAGTACAATGTACGTTAATTCATTGACAACAGCTATTTGGACTAGACGCTAACAAAATATATTTACAAACGAGTACATCTTAATTGTAAGAAGGTTTGGAATTTTCTATTGGAACATATTTCAATTGCACACTGTATAATTACTAAATATCTTTGCCCTTATAAGATAAATACGCTTTTGTCTTGTCCTACATTATTTAACTGTTGCAATTCTAGTTTCATACGAACAATGTAAAGGGATTTTTCTTATCTCAGTTTTCTAACTTCATTTACTATGCTCATTTTACATGTTATCCTTTGCCAATTGGAGAAGAGTTGTCCTGCTTTCAATTCTGTGTTGTCATTTAATATATTACGAGTTGAAGCAATAGTTTAGAGAGGTTTGAGTTAAGGAACATCTAGGTTGAGATGTTTAGTTAAACCGAACCCAGATCGCAAATACAATTACAACAATGGCAATGCGAGAAGTGACATATTGGAACATATGTTAATTACTTTGAAGCAGTCAACATATATTATATAACCGATATTCGTCTAGCCATATGTAGTTACATGTATATACACTGTGAGGCATGTGGTATTATATGTGGCGATCGATTTGTTAACCACTACATTGTAAAACGCTGTACTTACTCAGACAGACAACGCCACGTGGCATGTGGGCACAGCGAGAGTCCTTCTCGTTTCATGTCAATTACAATCTGTGGCATCTAAGATACGGTTTGTGCTCGTGATCTGCACGTCATTGATATCAACTATATGACAGACTCAGTTTAGTGCATAGTGTTCGGAAGTTGCAATTTTCTAAAATATTTTGGTTAACATGAATACGTACATCCTTTAAACAACAACAATATAATGCATTAAACGATCAATATATAACGTCGCTTCAAATGAAATGCATGTTACTGGCACAAAAAAATAACTTACATGGAAATGCTTTCATTCGTCCGATAATACAGCATTTAAATCATCCATCTTATAATTCTCCACTAACGGAATGACACTTTTACCACGCGACTTACCATAATACAAGTGTATTGCTACTTAAGATTCAAAACGGAAATGTTCCGAAGAATTATTTTCTTGCATATTGAATTCGAAGAACGGCCGCTATTTCAAAGCTTTATCTTAATATATCAGATTCTCGTGAATTAAAGAGAGAAAAATAGGTTAATTCGGATTAAACTAGTTTTATTCTGTAAATGCAGCGATAGAATAGAGGACGCAGAACACCTTTCCCTAAATCTTCAATTTATAGAAATCAAGGGCTAATACTCTTTCAATCAACTAGATTGTTAAAAAAAACTATTATTTGGAGATTAGAGTTTATCTTTAAACGAAAATATGAAATTTGTTGAATCAGTATACATAATTTTATTAAACAACAAAAAGATTTAACAATTAATAATGATTAAGTTGTACATATTTGTTTTTATTATGTTTGTAAAATAATAGAACCTGTCAATGCAGGCTGACTGCTGCTTCTGTTGAATTTACTTATCACGAGTCGATGGCTGTTATTTGGAGGTGCCAAACAGATGAGAAGTGAACTATCAAAATAACTGTATATTAAGTTTGTTATGCAACAACTTACTCGCTCTATCTCTTTCTTCTTCTTCTCTTTCGCTCTTCATCACTTAAAAACTTAACTTAATATCGTGTTTTTTTCTCTTTTCCATAATATTTGTCAATGATTGTGGTTTTGTACTGTATGTTATGCCATTGTTAAACAAACGATTATGTAATCTGTAGGGGAAGGGCCGAATCTAATGTTGACAGAACTTGTGGCTCAACCCCATTTCAAGTAAAATGAAATAAAATATGTTTAAACTAAACTACTAGTTTGATCAAATGTACCGGTTTGCCGATGTTTATTGTTTTTGTTTTTTTTTATATCTTATAAAACAATAAAAATCAAAGATTCGTCATAAGCTCATTATAAATAAATTGCTAGATTTTCATCCAAATTGTTCTTAAAAGGGTGAGGGGTGTATTTTTATTATTATTATCTTTTTTTTATTCTTTTTTTTATGAAAATGAAATGTATCAGGGCTGGATGATAATCAAGCAATTAATTTATTATGTCCTACTATAGTAACATATACAATATGTATTGTTTTGATTCATTAATGCCGGTATATTGTTATGAAATCGCCTATTAGCTCTCGATTGTATATAAATGACGCTTTACAATCAACCAATCAATTGTAATGAAAATCTGTATGTTCTAAGGATGTAATTAAATCCAGTATCAATATATTCCAACTGTGCTCGATTCGTGTGCTTATACTGGTTTCTTGACAGATAATATAGAATCAACCAATGATACAGTTCGAATGGGTAATGGACGTACACAGTGTAACGAATCATTTCCTGTTGCATAGTCAGACGCTGGTGATATAACAAATAACATTACAAAACATATCCGATATATCAGACACCATGACCTAGATTAACTGCATCTTTTTTAAATGATTACTTCACACTATCCTTTAGTTTATTTATGTCATCGGGTGTCTTATTAGTACATGGCGAATTGTTTTATTTCAAACACATGTATTTACGTCTCATTGCAAAGTTATGCCCCCTTTTTGCAACGGTTACATGACTGTTGTGCCAAACCAAGTCCTATTTATATTGGTTTGAAATATTTTCAATATGGTTCATAGGGGCTGTGATTTCTTGCTGCAGACGAGAAGGACAAAAGCTGACATAGCATATACCGCAATGAAACATTATTTGTGTTAAAAAAGGGATTTTTACAGGATTTTAACGGATGGGTGTATTTATGAGCTTTAAAGGACTTTTTTAAACAAATGAGGCCTGTGTAGTAAGACCGTCATCGGTGCGTACTGAATTCTAAATAAGCAACTGTTATAACATAGTTTATGTCGGAGCTAATCCTATTAAGGACAATTCTGGACACCATTATAAACACTGAGCCTTTGGAAACAGTCAAATGTTTGTGTATGTGATTTCTAGTTAATTAGAAGAAGCTCTCGTAAGCAATAAACTTGGTTGATAAATCAGCTTTTATGCGTACAAGTTGTATTTATCTGACAGAGCAATTCGATCATTTCATTCCTTTTACATAGAAGTTTGCCTTCTCTGACATTTCAGTGTTATAGTTTACTATTAATTCCACTACTGGCGAGACAATCAGACTGGAATACAAATGCTCAGTACATATACCGGACGATTGTAAGCAAATGTAATCAACTTAGAAATAAAATTGTAGGCGTATTTATTGGTAAATATTGGTTCAAGGCAAAGTATTGTTATATGTGTACAAGGCGACGTATTGTTGTATGTGTACAAAGCAAGGTATAGTTATATGTGTACAAGGCGAGGTATTGTTATATGATAATAAGGCGAAGTATTGCTATATGTGTACACGGCGAAGTATTGTTATAAGGAAGAGCGAAGTTTGGAAAAGTGAGGTTGGGAGGAAAACTAAGGTGACAGGAAGAGTGAGGTTGGGGGAATAATGAAGTTGGGAGGAATAGAGAGGTTGAGAGGAAGAGCGAGGCCGGGAGGAATAGCGAGGTTGGGAAGAAGAGTGAGATCGGGAGGAAGAGTGAGGTTGGTACGAAGAGTGAGGTTGGAAGGAATAGAGAGGTTGACTGGAAGAGTGAGGCCAGGAGGAAGAGTGAGGTTGGGAGGAAGAGTGAGGTTGGGAGGAAAAGTGAGGTTGGGAGGAATAGAGAGGTTGAGAGGAAGAGCGATGCCAGGAGGAAGAGTGAGGTTTGGAGGAAGAGTGAGGTTGGGAGGAATAGTGAAGTTGGGAGGAAGAGTGAGGTTTGGAGGAATAGTGAAGCTGGGAGGAAGAGTGATGTTTGAAGGAAGAGTGATGTTGGGAGGAAGGGTCAGGTTGGTAAAAATTGCGAGATTGAGAGAAAAAGTGAGGTTTGGAGGAAAAGTGAGGTTTGGAGGAAAAATGACGTTGAGAGGAAAAGTGAGATATGGAGGAAAAGTGAGATTGAGAGGAAGATTAAGGTTGGGAGGAATAGCGAGGTCGGGAGAAAGAGTGCAGTTGGAAGGAATAGCCAAGTTAAGAGGAAGAGCGAAGTTGGGAGGAATAGTGAGGTTGGGAGGAAGAGCGAGAATCAGCGAGGTCGGGAGGAATAGTGATGTTGGGAGGAAGAGCGACGTTGGAGGGAAGAACAAGATTGAGAGGAAGAGTGAGATTGGGAGGAAGAGCGAGAATCAGCGAGGTTGGGAGGAAAAGCGTTGTTTGGAGGAAAGAACAAGGTTGAGGAGAAGAGTGAGGTTTGGAGGGAAGAACAAGATTGAGGGGGAAAAGTGAGATTGGGAGGAAGAGCAAGAATCAGCGAGGTAAGGAGGAAAAGTGATGTTGGGAGGAAGAGCGAGGTTGGAGGGAAGAACAAGATTGAGGGGAAGAGTGAGATTGGGAGGAAGAGCTGGAATCAGCTAGGTTACGTGGAATAGTGATGTTTGGAGGAAAGCGAGGTTGGAGGGAAGAATAAGATTGAGAGGAAGAGTGAGATTGGCAGGAAGAGTAAAGTTAGGTGGAAGAGTTAGGTTAAGAAGAATGGTAGAGTTTGGAAAAGAGGATGTTTAACGCTCGGTGTCATCGGTTACACCACTGGGTTATCTTATACACAAACAGCAGGCTACTTAGTGAAACTTTGTTCAGCTATTCACAAAGCAGAGAGAACACATTTATTTGTTATTATGTTAATATCCTCTGTACTGAGTTTGCGTTTGCCTTTTCTCAAGCGCCATTGGCTGATCCAGATAGCTAAAGTTATATCATCGAGTACATGCGACAAAGATTCTTTCTAGCTATAGACTTTGGGAAGGCTTGATGTCTTAAACACATAGGAATAACTATTGTGCTGAAACTGAGGATTGTTTCATGCACATTAGTTTAGTCTGATGCTTTTAGTTCAAACCATTCTCAAACATATATGGTTAGTGTTGTGCTGGATTTTGGCCTTTAGCTTAGTTTGAAGATTAAGGTTTGAAACAGTCTTCAGACGTAAACGTGTATTTTTATACTAGAAATGAGCAATTTTCCAAGCACACAGTTTTGTTTAAGTTTGAAACCGTTCTTATTTTCGTGCTAAAACTTGGCTTTGTTTCATGCGCGTTAGCTTAGTTTGAAGATTTAGGTTTGAAACAATAAGTGTATCTCTGTGCTGGAACTGAGTAGTGTTCCAGGCATACAGTTTTGGTTTGAGCTTGAAACAAGTCTCAAACATGTGCTGTCCAGACACGTTGTCTCAACAGTTGGTCACATCATTTAAAATAGTGTTGAGCAACAGTTAGTCCAATATTACAGGGTTTTAAACTTATACTGTATATAGTTGATTTGTTCGATCATTTGTTTATATGATTTCTAAATATTAGAACCATTGTATTATTTTTTATTTTTTGAAGTTTACGAATCATGAGGCAAGAAGCCTGAGGAAAATTAATATATTAATATTTAGTTTAAAAAGTTGTTTAAAATAGTTTCAAGCTAGGCTGTTTCACAGCTTAATCCAATGAAGACATAATCGCCTTACAAAAAGATCCTGTGTTAAGTTCAAGATATTTACACCAACATCTTGACAATACTGTTTCAACATTTTAGAGCAAGGTGCTTGATTGCTAGGATATTCTGATGTCTGATTATATCGTAAGATTTGTTTTACATATCAGTTCGTTGATTTTTACTGCAACATGAGAACTATAACATAAAAAAAATATGCAAAGTCACTATTGCATTTAATATATAAAGCATTCAACGAATATTGGAAACTCCGACTTGAAATGCAAACGTTGTATTTAACGTGTATTAATGTTGAACAATATAGTGGACAAATAATCTTTGGACAAAAACAAAATATATACTTTAAATCAATTTCTTTAATTTAATTCAATTTGATAAAGAAGAGATCACATTTGCAAAACAATGGAATGTCAGAGATAAGTCAAGATTATTGTAATATAAGGAGTGTTCTAACTAATTATTTTCATCTGTTTATAATCAGTAGTTTCCTGAAGTTCATTTACTCCTAAGTGCCATGCGACCTATTTTCACGCACAATATGTTCACACAATACCACCGAGGATATTTCTATTCAGGCGTAATTGACCTGACGCTAGAATGACTATCGCCCCCCTTAATGTCCACTTTGCATTGTTTGTCCAAAAAAATATAATGTAGTGTTTATATCATTAAAATTTTTAAGGATAATGGCGGCGTAGCAGCAAATATCGATCGCTGATTGTATTATTGACTTGTTCGATTGACAGCCGACTTCAGTTCAATTGTACTGAGATATGCTATGATATTCATATCGTTATTTGTTACATGAATGCCTCATTGACAATTCATAATCATCTAGGTAATTTGTAGCAAAAGGTCCAAGGGTCTACAACACACTAGGGTAGAACACAATATATAATACTCAAAATAAAATTTACATATTTAATAGAATTACGAAAGAAATTTACTTAATAATCAATACTTCTCAAACTTGATTACACTTTGTCCGCTTTTCTATACTGCAGTTTAACTAATATCACGATATGCTTACGTCTTATAATGAAAGTTCCTTTTACTTATATAAAGTATACTTATTTGTGTATACTACTTCCATGCCCGGATTGATAGATATGATCCTGATCGTCTCTTATGGTGACACCTGGCGTCTGCTGCACTTTGATGTCAGGATTGTCAAGTCGTCCATACGACGAATACGTGGTTACACGTTCATATGACGGTACTATCCACCGGCTGACTCCTGCATCGTCGTTGTGTTATTAATTTTACAATTAGATTTACAATTTATTCAATCTTAATTTATGTAATAACATTGCATTTATTCTTTACCATCTATTAGTTCTGGGGTAGTTTTATCAATAAGCAGTTGTAAATACATTCATCTCTTACCATCTGTCAATTCCATGGCAGATTTTACAATAAGCAGTTGTTAATACATTCATCTCTTAAATGGCAGTTTTTACAATAAGCAGTAATAACATCTTTTATTATCGTCTAGCAAAATTGCATTTCTACAGCCATTATTTGATTATATGCATTACAACATTTGCTTTCCACTTCACTTAACACTACAATGTATAATATAACAATGACGGACTACACATCAACTATAAATTACATACACTTCTAGAATGCTGGTTTACAATAATCATCATACAATATACACGACACAAAATATATTAACATATTCCTCGCCCTACGTCCTAATAAAACAAATCTCAATACATCGGGTATGAAATTAAATGACGGCATTCTCGTCTGAATAGGAATCAACAATTTATCACTATACAAAATTAATAAGCACTTATTCTATAAAAATATCGCCATCGGACATTTGTATAAATTAACTATAGAAAAAATATAAAGAGTATTTACTCATATGCATATGTAATGCATTGGACAGAAACAACTTAGGCAAATATCTCCAAAACGTCTCCATTGCATGATGGTAAATGCTTCTGACACAGGGTGTAATTTGCCCCTGTATAACTGACACAACTACATGTCAGAAATCAATAAACGTGAAAAGTCCCTGCTAAGTAATAACTAATTAGGCTTTAACACGGCGTGACATTACTTTACCATTTAGACGTAAAAAAAAATAGTTATTTTTACGAATTTAAACCTGTTTAAATTTTCTGCAATCTTTATTCGATTTTTTTATGAAATTAACTTCAAAATTACTTAATATATTTATACAAAAAATGACTATAATAAAAGATCTTTAAAATGCTTTATTTGTTCTACTTAGCTATACGTTTAAACAACATGATTAAATCTGCACTACTTCTTCTCGTTACCTCTTATACATTTAAATGCACTTGGAATTAATGACTCTACTATTTAAGGCCACGTAAACTATATATTGTGTTACATTATTGATGAAATACATCCTTGTACATATTTGTTGTTACCTGCAAATACTCATATTCTGATGCATTGCTTTGCATTAACCAGTGCACTATGCTAATACCAATAGAATAACTAAATATTTTTACGTCTGTTTTATTCGTTAAGCAATTTACATCTTACTATCGGAAAGGCTCAACTTACCATGTTTACAGATAGATATCTAGATATAAAGACATAGACAGATTCTGGACTAATTAACCTTGGGTCGAACAAAATTAAACAAATTAAAGATACAATATATCACATTACGGAGTGTTAAACTAACAGAGCTTTGAACAACTGGGCCCTAGACTGATTGACGAATCAGTGTTCATCTCTATAAACTGTATTATCTGACAGGAAATGTGATACAATTCATTTAATTTCTTATCAAAGTTAGCCTTCTTCCGACATGTCAGTGTTGTAGTTCCCCGTTAGATCTATTAGTGGCGAGGCAAACAGACGATAAAATTGCCTAGTACCTTATACAGGAGGTTTTTGAACAACTTATCACGTGTACAAAGCAATAAAATTGTTGGTGTATATATTAATAGTTTCTGGTATATTGCGTAGTAGATGAATAAATGAAATAATTTATAGAGAACTCATTCGTCTCCCAGTTTATTAGCTGTCTATGTTACGTTTACATTCTTTTAAGGTACATTGGTGTCGCTGTTTCTATTTTCACCATATCAGGATATTTACTAAAAATAATAATGTAACGTAAAATAATCTACTCGAACATGAAAAGGTTTCTTTTTACGTTTCACACAACAATTAAATTTGTACTGTTCTACATGTAGAGAAATGCACTTCTGAAACAATGAATACATTGTCAGTGGTTCTGAATATGTCTTGGTGCCATAGATAATCATCTACAGTAGAATATGCAGAAAAACACATGGGGTTGACAAAGTTGCTTTTTCACAATTTTGATGATTGATGACACCCCTTTATTTTTGACAATTCTGCCCATTTGTTGCAGCGTATCACTACGCATCTTTAAATTGTTATATCCTCATCCAACATTGTCCAATGTAATCCAAACTTGGCAAAACTCATGAACATGTTTCAATGTTCTTATGTGTACAAAGACATTTTACAATAGTATGCATTTTCAACAAAAATAATGCCCAGCCAATAAACATAGCTCTAATTTTCTGGTCGCAAAAGGCCGTGCTACCGTCATGTTAGGGAGATAATTCTTAAGTGAGACCATTTAGCAACATCTTATATATAAACATTAGGTGGACAAAGTTTCGACAACGATTTTAGTAACTTTTCCTCTAGAATATACATTGTCTTTTGGTTGAACGGTAAAAAATGCAGTTAAGGAATTGTTTCTTTCGAATTAAAGTTTTCACGACCACATCATCTGTATATTCAAATTTTAACGGGGTGTAACTGTAAACTGTCACATGCATAGGTCTTCGAATATCGATTTAAATAGGCATACAAATACACGTATGTATGTCGACTATACAGACATGGACTCGAACACAAGACTGCCCGTTGACTTAGTTTCTGAATGGGTTCATTAACCTGTATGTGTTGTTGTCCCTGGCCAAAAACAACTGTACAATTATATCAGAAAATAATACAATGGTTACCCTCCTTTCCACGGATTATATCAATATCTAATGGATTACCAATACGCTTTATACAAGGACAAACAAAGCGTGCAAGTCAGACTTCAAAGTTCAAGTTACTGTTTTCACTCAGAAATAATAAAACTTGTTCTACAACAATAACAAATCAACGTGTCAAGAATGATTTATGTTTTAATTCAACTTTGTGAATTATCCTTTAAAACTGGACAGACTGATTTCATTATTTAAAGACGGTGACGGGTTGTATTGTTTTTTTTAATTTATCTGCATTGGAAATGTAATCTGTGCAAGATAAATCGTATCTGCTTAGTTTAAACTTTGAATATTTATTTTACTTCGATTGTGAAACAAGTTATTGAAACTTATACAAATCACACTTGAAGTCTCCCTGAGTAAAACCAGTACTTAGCACATACAGATAAAATGTCTTGCTCAACGACACCAAACATAGCCGTGACGGAGTACCGAGCCCACGACCCTCCGTATCATGGACCACGCGCTCCGCAAATGTATCTGTTGGCTTCAGAAGAAGCACAACATACTAAGCCCCTAGTATATAACACCGCAGTAGTGTATCATATAACAACATTCCAGACATGATCTGTTCCTATCCCTTGCCGACCTGGAATAAAGCTGTCACGGCTTTGTTTGAAGGGGGTGTTTAGAAGATTTAAAGCTGATGTGTTAAACTGATATTTAATTTGTTTAACATTTTTCATTTATAAAAGACGGCAGTAGTTATATAATAACACTGCGATGCAGTCTAAACTTCACTCCTTTCCACCTTTTATAATTTTGAAACATGGCTGCACAAATTCGCAGCCTAAAGCAATAACTTGCGAAATATTAATAATGTTAGTAACACGACACCATTGAAACCAACACGCTTTTCAAAGTATATTGTTATGCTATAAAAGTTTTAGATAATCTGTACTTATTTTAGTGTATTTATGATGAAACACTTGTTATAAACAACACTTTTTTGATAATAAAGCTGACGTGTCATCGTAATTTGTAAGTAAAAAAGAATTTTTTATTTACCCGAGCGCTTTATAGTCTTTTGGGTTTCCTGTGTAGTTGCCATTCAAGATGGCGTCCTGTCACACGGCGTTATGTCATGTTATCATGTGAAGATTTAGGTAAGTTTAACACAATTATTGTACAAATTTCAAGTATTTTAGAAGCTCACAACAAAACCCAACCTCACAACAGGTATCAATTAGGTATTAATAGTGTATTGTGACGTCTCATGGTCTAATAATTGACCCGTGGCCGACCTTTGTTGTGTTACTCGATTTTTGCTTCAATCTATCACGCCATCAATAACATATATCAATGAAAGCAAAACATGTATGTTCACAAAATGTACAATACACTAAACAATACACTAAGTGAATCAATTGTTTGTAGAGCACTTAGATTATTTGTATTAATTTTGCAAATCAGGCAGTGATTACATACAACTTTGTACTTGCAAATAATCGATCACTAATTTACGACTGCAGTTGGCGACAGACGCTAGTAATCTCATTGATTTTTTTTCATATGCTATAATAAAATATATATATGACATATTGTAACAAACATTATTATCAACATAATAAGATTTCAAACTACAATAATTACTTTTTATCATCTGAATAATAAAGAATAAAACTTACACAATAAAACGTTCTATAATTTATTGTAGTTCATGCTGTTAATAGACTGACTATGAATAAAAAAAAACATATCTTGTAATTATTTGTAGGTTCTGAAACCAATATTTCCTGAAATATGTCAAACATTGAAGGTGAAAACTGCTGTGTGATATGTAAAGGGACATTTAGTGAGAATGAGAAATCTGTGACTGTATCAAAAAAAGGTTTGCTAACTCTTATCAGCTATAGTGAAAAGCGAGACCTTACAGATCTAACTGAGTATCTAAATGAGCGTAATAGTACATCACCAATTGGTAAAGTTTTGGTACATGCAAAATGCCGACGGGATTTCACTGATAAAAAAAGATCTCTCAGTTCCCCCAGTAGTAGTGTTGAAGAGCCAGCTGCCAAAAAACTACGGTCAAGCCTGTCGCCATTTAACTGGAATGATGATTGCATGTTTTGTGGTAAACATGCTCAAGTTGATCCTCGTCATCCTGACAGAGCACAAATATACCAAGTTACAACCCTCCAATTCCGTGATAAAGTTCTAGAGTGGTGTGACACAAGAGGAGACACGTGGGCAGCTGAGGTTCAAAATCGTCTTCACGGATGCATTGACTTAGTTGCTGCTGAAGCTATCTATCACAGTAACTGTAACACAAGGTTCATGCTGAATAAAAAGGTCACACCAGAGTCGACAACAATGAAAGGCAGACCAGAAGATCAAGACATGAGACAGTGGTTTGAGGCTTTATGCAATTGGCTGGAATCTGAAGGTGTTGCAGATTTATACACTCTTTCTGAATTGCATGGTAAGATGGTCGAGTTCAGCGGCGGTGCAGATGTCTACACCATAAAAAGACTAAAGCAAAAGTTAGAAGATCGTTATACAATCGTATTGTGATAGCTGCTGCCAAGATAATTAAGTCAGCCATCAGAGAAAGTAAGTACGATCCAAAGAAATATCCAACAAATGATGACATTGCGAATGCTGAGCAGAGCAAGAGCTGGATACCACAACACCTCCAGACACTTTTGATGTATATTGTACCTTCAGAGCTGAAACAGAACAGCATTGGACACTGTATTCTCCAGGCAGCTCGCCCAAGATCGGTTATCACACCAACGTTGTTTGGTTTAGGAGTTGAGGTTGATCATGTGTTTGGATCAAAATGGCTGAACAACGAATTGTCCCGTTTAGGGTTCTCTATCAGTTACGATGAAGTTACCAGATATAAGCAATCCGTCATTCAGAGCGAAAACCTTGAAAACCTTCTCTCAGAATACTTTCCTGGAACATTCACGCAATGGGTAGCTGACAATGTAGACCACAACGTAGGCACACTAGATGGTCAAGGAACATTCCACGGAATGGGAATCATTGCTGTTTCATCTCCTAGAGATAATAGACCACTAGTATCAAGATCTCGTATGATCAACAGACAACAACGAATGAAACCAGAAGAATTGGTGAAGGACAAAGGGGTAGAAATTTTTCAGTACGTCAATGAGCAAGGAAAAGGGCTGGCATCGATGAAATACAAGCCATTGCTTCAATTACAAACTCCGTACACGTTGTCATCCGATCTAAGTTCTGATCTGCTCTGGCACTCTGGAAGTATTTTCAGCAACGAGACCCAACCAAGACCGAACTGGTCAGGCTTTATGCAACATGTGTTCTCTGGTGATCATAATCTAACTCCAAAGTCGGAAGTTCTACTTTTACCAATAATTGACTTAAACCCCTCAGATGAATCCTGTATTTACTCTACTTTAGTTTATATTGAACGACAGGCCCATAAGTTAAATATCCCAACTCCATGCATTACTTTTGATCAACCCTTATGGTTAAAAGCAACAGAAATCGTCACAGCCAAGTCAATGAACATCGTTTGCAGACTGGGAGGATTCCATACTATGATGAGCTTCATTGGAAGCATAGGAACAATGATGAAAGGATCCGGGCTAGAAGAGGCATTGGAGACAGTATATGGACCTAATGCTGTAGCTAAAATGATGACTGGGAAGACTTTTTCTAGAGCTCTTCGAGGGCACTTTTTAGTGGAGGGTGCACTGGTAAATAAGTTGATGGCAGCAACTTTGCCGCTAACTGCTGGAGGGGAAGATAATGACTTAACAGATGAAGAACAAGCAACTGAAGGTCGATTGAATAATGAAGAAGTTGAAACGATCAGAGAATTATACGATGGAACCATGAAGAAGTCAATGCCAATCTCTTCGATAGCTGAATCCATTGAATTGAAGAAATTGGAACAATGTCTAGCAAAACATAAGGAGAATCTGAGTGCCAGCTCCCCGACAGCAAACCTATGGCTTCAATATATTGAATATGTTGAGGTACTAAAGCTATTCATACGCGCTGAAAGAACAGGGGATTGGAACCTACATCTAATAGCCTTGACAAAGATGTTAAACTTATTCGCCGCAACAGGACACATCAATTACGCAAAGAGCAAACTTATGCTTGACTTGCCGAAGGACCACCCTTGGCTATACAGTTGCTTCCAAGAGCATGGATTCCACGTAGTGCGCAGACGCAATCGCTTTTGGGCAGGACTATGGACAGACCTGACTATCGAGCAGGTTATGATGAGGTCGATTAAGAGCAGAGGAGGGCTTACAAGAGGACGCGGAGTAACTGAGACAGTTCTCTTACAGTGGGTTTTGAGTATGCACAAGTGCGCTGCCGTCCACGAGGCCATGACATCTATAACCAATGCCAAGCATAAAACTAGTGAACAACATGTAGAACTTGGAGAGTCAAGGAGCAACAGGGATTATTCTGATCTGAACACTGTTAAAGCTTGGTTCGACCAACATGAGCCCTTTGACCAAAATGAAACTCGGCTGCGCTCCCTATCATCAGGATTAACAGCATCTTAAGGGGATGGTGTAAACTGCCATGAGACAGAAAAGGTTGGTAAATACGTCCAGCAGAAACTTAATGACGTTAACGTGGCCGAAGCGTCAATCAAAAGAAGTGATCAAGTTAAATCCCTAGAATCCCTTTCCCCAGGAATACAAGTTGACAAGCAAAAGGTGCACATCGACCCGAATCATCTTTTCCAGCGATTGATTGCAATTGCACAGCGTGAAAGTGACATGGTGCCATATTTTAGATACGAGCTTACATCTATACCAACATCTCTCTTCAAAGGTAGATTCATGCGCAAATCACAAAAGTCACAACTAGCTAAATTCCTGCAAAACGGTGTCAATTCTTCAGTGCAAAACCCTGGCGCCATGTACGTTATTGATGGCGGTGCCCTTCTACACAGAGTGAAGTGGCAGAAGAAAGTGACCTATAAAGAGATAGTAAACCAATATGTACGAACAAGGTATGGTGATTGTTGTGTTGTATTTGATGGCTATGGACACGGACCATCTATCAAGGATCATGAGCATCAGCAAAGACGGGGTAAAACATGTGCAGATATACAACTTTCCGAGTCTATCAAGGCCCATGGTGACCAACAGACTTTCCTCTCTAACGAAAGCAACAAGAGTCAGTTTATCGCATTGCTGAGTAAAAGCCTGGAAGATGATGGACAAGTTGTGCGCAACAGCACTGGGGATGCTGACACAATGATAGTAGAGTGTGCACTTCAATTTGCAAGAGAAGGAAGAGAAACTACCGTTGTAGCTGATGATACAGATATCCTAGTTCTTCTGATGTACCACTGGAGGCAAGACATGCCTGACGTTTATTTCCGCTCAGACACCAACAGATCACAACAAGGCTTGACAGTGTGGAAAGTCCGAGACCTAACTGCTAAAGCTGACAGTAAAGTTTTATCAAATCTTTTATTCATTCACGTATGGAGCGTCTGCGACACCACTTCCGCAACATATGGACATGGGAAAACTAGCCTGTTGAAGAAAATGAAAAAGTCGGAAGAAATACAAGCCTTGTCACAGACTATTAGCAGCCCAGAGGCAACCGAACAGCAGGTTGGAGCAGCAGGAGTAAAGCTGTTTACAATGTTATATGGAGGCAAAGATGGTGATACTTTAACAAATGTGCGATACATGAGATACATGGAAATAGTATCAACCAGTAAGACAACTCTCGAGCCACATAAACTTCCTCCCACAGAGAGAGCAGCATATTTTCACAGTTTACGTGTACACCTTCAAGTAATACTTTGGCTAAAGCTATCACATGACTTTTTGGATGCAACACAATGGGGGTGGAAAGTTGATGACAACAATCTAACTCCAATATTCACAGACTTGGATGCAGCACCAGAGAGTTTGCTGAGTTTTGTGCGCTGTAAATGTAAGTCAACAACGAAGAACCCATGCGGAACCAACAGCTGTTCTTGTCGCAAACACGGACTCAAATGCGTTACAGCCTGTGGAGATTGCAGAGGTGAAAGCTGCAAAAACGCAGAAGAAGTCACTTTTGATGACGATTTCGACTAAAAACGTTCATTTTCTCTACTTAGTACCTAATACATTGCACACAAGTATCATTTATACATAGCTTTGAATTTTTTTTCTAAAGGCACCCGACCCTTGGAAAGATCTAACTTCAGGATGTCGACCTTTGGTTGACGGGGAAGGTGTAACCCCATACTGCGGTTTGGGTTAATTTAGTACATTCAATTATTGAACACATTGAGTATTTTTTTATCAAAGCTATTGGAATAAAAAAGTGCACATTATAGAATGTCGGACTTCAAACGTCTCATTTTGTAGAGTAGTATTATATATCGAATTTCAGTCAGACACCGACCCTTTCTTCAAAATGGTAGGAAAATTTTGCCTATACACATTACACAACTATAGATATATAGCCTAGAAACCATATATTTTGCTAAATCGATGTTTAAACGTAACATCGTTTCGTCTAAGACTTCTAATTTGCAAAAAAATACCTTTTTTCTACTCAAAAATATGCCAAAAAATAAAAAAATATTCAAACCCTCAAAAAAATTTTTCCCCAAAGCCGATTTTAGCGGATTTTGGATATGTTATTCTACTGAAAATTATGCGTATTTTGATACCAAATATGCTTCTATACCATTTTTTTCCGGGTCTAAATGTTTGACGACCAGACTACTACTCCTCCCGGTGTTACATCCCTGGCTGGATAAGATGATTATTTTCTATGTCGGTTGAGCTGTCTTAGTTGTTTTTTTTGAAAGCTGGTTATGTCGTAGCTGTTGTCTTGTAGGTTGGTGGTGAGACTAAATCCCTGTAGATGGACCAACTGACGTGCTCGTAGCTGAATAGTTAAGTAATTGTAGACTTATAAACTGGATTGAAAATCAAACAACTCGTTGCTGGTTTCGTACAAGGGACCAGTAAAGCCCATGGTGAAATGACGATAAATTTCTTGTGATGATTTGTTATTAGGAAAGTTTCCGTCGAAAGATGATTCTAGCAGGTGTGCTGATTATAAAACAACGCCATGTGAAAAGCATAAAAACGATGATAGGTTAAAAATCCCTCCATGGGTGGAGTGAAGGGACCGTGACCCATTTTGAAGGCTGGAGCTTGCCAAGGAGACGGCCGCCCTTCTCGAAAGCCGGTTGAAGAGTTAATTGCTAAAAAATATGGAACGATTCACGAGTTTGCGTATCATCCTTGCTCAAGGGCCATGCTAATCTTCTCTGTATCGTTCCAATTTTAGTTTATATACCGCCGAAGCAAGTTCATTTTTTTAAAAAATATATGGAACGCTTCATGAATTTACGTATCCTGTAAAGAAAACGTATGTAAATAGTCCGGATAGCTCAATCAGTCGACCATTCGCCCTGTAAGTGAAAGGTCCCGTGTTATTACTTATAATTTGTTTCATAATATCATAGTTTATATATTTGACGAATCTAGTTATCTAATTATATACATAAAATAAAAGACATAGACTTGATCGCAGCAATTACTCATTTACTGTGTTATAAATTAATGCAATTAAGCTAAACTTTATACTTATTTAATTTTGCTCGATTCCTTCCTTCCTTGGTAGAATCAGTACTGGGTGTTGGTTTTAGAACATCGTATGGGGCTGTGGATTAAATCGGTAACCTCGTCGTGAGTGGCCAATACTACATCTACCATACCACCACTTCGTTTAAAATAAGGTAATTGATCCATTCACATGTATTTATCCCTGACAAAGATAAGCTGTAATAGTATACTGTAGAATCTGGTAAATTAGCGAATACTTGAATGTAAGCGTATACCAAAATTAAACTCATACGGCCTTACCGTCATTCTGTATGGGATAATAAGCGCATGCTAAAATTTAGTGTTAAAAGCAGGCGCATATCCCTGTACAGGTATACAAACAAATAAGCGGCTAAAAAATTGCTAACAGTCTTAATCAATACCGTGATAGTTGGTCACTAGTATTGTTGACCTCCTTCCCAGGAATGGCAACTATTGTGTTATCGATGCAATACCCTATAGACATATTCTTCTAAAAGAGAGACTGTTTTCTCTTACATATAATAATACGTGTTCAATTTTATTACCTTTACAAAATCATTGCGTCAAGAAAGAACAGTGCTATCATTTCAACATTCTTGACAGATTTATCTCATTATATAACACGGCGATAGTTTTTAGTGTATTGATCTTTGAAATATCTGCAAAACAAATGTTTTATGTGCAAGATAATATGTATCTGTTCGCTTGAGACGAAATACAGCGTAGTTCGGTGTCGTATAACAATATTTTTCTTGACATGATATGTTAACGTGCCATTGCAATAAAGTTGCCAATGCTTTATTTGAAGGATACGTAATTAAAAATTAACGCTGATATTTTATATACATTAGATAAAGAGCTCTATAAATAGATGGATTGATATCAAATCAGCAAAATTGCAAAGGACATCATTTAAAACTTTACCCTTTTTCAGTTTTCGTAATAGCGAAGCATGACTGCGCGAGTTAAAACCTCCAAGCAGCAGAAGGCGAAATATTAATACAGTTCCTAGCCGGACACCTATTACAGGCTTTGTAAAAAACATGAGGATTAACTCTATTGAACGTTTATATTTTCAGAAGTGAGGATTTCTTGTTAAAGGCGACACATCAGCGGAGCCTTCATTCATATCACACGTTTGACTGTTCAAAGAATTACCCTAATTTGAATATCAAAAAATGAATACATTTTTTTAATGCACATCTTTATTGTATTTTTAGTTTTAATTTAAAAAAATGGAAACTAAATTTGATGTCATAACTTCCATGTTATATTTATTTTGCCACCAGATTTTTCTGATACACTTCTTAAAGCTTCATTTGCATCGTTGTTTATTTTTATTGACCTGTAAAATATGGGGTTTTTTAACCAGAAAGTAATATTAAAAACTAAGAAACTAAACACTCAAACAAAACAAGATTTGAATTCATAGGATATTTCAACATATAAAGGATTTTAGTCAAGTAAAATTATATTAATATATTATATATGTGTTGTATCAACCAACATATGAATGACAATGCAACACAAATAACATAAAAAACATACTATATTTAATTCATATTCAATTCAAATTCATATATATATAAATTTAACTGATAAAAAAATAAACATTCTACTTGAAGAAAGTCTACATATAGCCAGACAAGTTCAATGGTTTTTTTTTTGTAATGAGTACGTCAAGCAATAAACTTTAAAACGTGTATTGATACTTAATTAGCAATTCAACAAAACTGCGAATGCATATCATTTATCCAATGGTCGCAAACGTCCACCGAACTTTTTAACTTTATTATCCAGGTCAGCTTGAATTACTAGTAAACATTCATGTAGTTTTCATTAAAGAATTACTATTTAGATAGCTTTAAATTTCATATAAAGAACATAAGAACATAACAGAAAGATAACAAAATGAAAAGAAATTAGACTAAACACTGCTCTGATTTAATCCCATTAAGTCTTAAAACGTTTAAGCCGGATATATGTCTGCTAATAGTGTCTCCGGCTTCTGGCTCAACCTTATACTAACTGCATGACAAAATGCTATATAGCGTAAATGAAAGATTGTACGTGTTTGACAGATTCTCTGCAGCACGAACATGTTTTACTATTAGAGAAATAGCTAAGTACTTTTACAATAGAAGCATACCATTTTACATTACTGTAAAGGACTATGTTCACGAAGCCCCAATAATGGCCCAGTAAAATGAATTTCTTTTAAATACTTAGTTTTTAGTAAAGCTTGGTGTATTTGAATTATATATAATGTATTCGTTTAAAACATGTATACTCTATTTTTAATGTCATCTGTTTATATTACTAGAATGACTGAGTCTCAAAAGACGGTTAAATTGAGGAAGATGATAATTTTCCAAAAATTTGACCTATCTTTGCATTTAAATCGTTTTTTCACATTCTTGCCACACAAATATATTTTTCTGGTCATTGTTAGTACACTCGAAGTAATATGTAAGTAAGTAAGTCAATATTTTAATATAGTGTACATGTAACATAATATGGATATATAAAATTGTAAACAACACACCCGGCCCAATGGACCTATAAGTCACCTATACAAATAAATTATCGTATTATTTCACATGAAATTATGCTTGTAATTAAACATTATCAAAAAATAACTAATATATTATACAAGGTAATTACACATGTGTAAATATTGCCTTGTGGCAAGAGTGCCTTTAGTGTGAAAATCATGATATATTCAATATAAAATGGCTTAAAATTGCATAATTTCACTGTTTGTGTACATTTTAATGATACTTTATTAGGCGAAAAATATTTAATATCTCAAAAAAGCTCAAAATTATACCTTAGGTTATTTTTTTTTCAAAGCTCGGAGCACATTCAGACACACATGGGAAACGTATTCATATCGAAACAACATTTTTTTATTTTTGTCATGTGTTTTAATACTTCTACATGCTTTAACTAAACGGTTAACAATTCAAGTGCATTCATATCAGTATAACGGGATATCAATACAGTAACTTCACTTATGATATATTAAACAATATATACCGTCTTCCGTGGCCTAGTGGTTAAGGCGTCCGCCCCGGAAGTGGGAGGTCGTATGTTCGAATACGGCTGGGAGCGCTTGGATATTTTTCTGATACGGTAGGTTGCTCAACCAGGATATCGAGTGTCTAATAGTCAGACGCCTTGCAATGGTAGCTTTTAGGAAGTAACTGGGTACAGCACAAAGGTGTCTCATAAGCTCAGTGTGTCTGGCCCTTTCAATAGGGGTGACACTATAATAAACAAACACTTTATTTTTATTTTTTATTCGCCCTTGGTGAATCTCTGCCCTTGGTCATTTTGCCACATTATTGTTTATCTTTCACATAGCAATACAAGTTATTGCAGTGTTCTACATGTTCTCTGACAATATCGGATTGCAATAATATCACTACCATAAATTACGTATGTCATCCAGACAAGTATATTAATAGGGAGTATATAGTATAATATAGTGTGATCTATATTTTGTGTACAGTTTCGTTAAGGATTAAAAACTATGTCTAAAGTGAATACCCATGCCTGTTTAAATACCTTTCATTTCCACTGCGTTATTTCTCATTTTCATGTAACATGCCATAAACTAGTCCAATGTATATGTTTTGTTGTTCACTAAACGCAGGGCCCGATTAGCTCAGTCGGTTAAGCGTCTGACTAGGGGTCGTGAGTTCGAATCCCCGCCCGGCAACAGTCTCCGTGATCATTGATATACGACATTGTGTCTCATTATCATTCGTCTCTCACCGCTGATTCAAGTGGATTCAGTTACGTGCGGGGATTGGTTGTGCTCGAGAACTGGATAATCCCAGGAAACAGTGGTTAGGTTAACTGATCGTCTGTTAGCCATCGATGGCATAAAAATGACGCTAAATATTCAATGAATTAATGAATGAATAAACATTTCAAACTGAGATTTTCCTCAGCCCAAAAATTTAAATTTCTCTAAAATATTACTTATTAACTCATAATATATTAAATGACCAGACGTAATTAAGATAAGAAACATCTGTAATCATTGGAAAAGGATACCATGCAAAATAATAAATGCAAATGAAGTTAAAGTATTTCAAAAACTTGTGTTAACGAAAATCTCAAGTTGATTATTTAGTGAGAACCTACTAAACATCAACACGTAGTCACTTTGTTAAACCAGTATGATTTGGCCATGTTGCCTAATCAACTGTTCCATCTGGGTGTATGAGCGTGTTGTTTTTATTTCAAACAAAATTTTTAACGTGCATTCAAATAAAATGTTGTTCTAAAGTATGTCCAATTTATTCCACAATAATAGTAGTTCCTTCTATATAGAAATATTTTAAAGTTATTTATTTGGATATAGACTGGTTGGCTATGGGACACTTTTATCATCTTGTAATGCTATGCCATTATAGACTGATTTTCTTAAACTATATTATTTAGTCTCGAGACAAGTATTTCAAAACACAAAGATAATATGGCTTTAACTGGTAGTTTAGTGTATTTTTATACTTTCAAATTGGTTTGATCGATATATTTTTCTAAACCATGTTTTTGAATAGAGTTCAGGAGACTGGTTAAAACCCGGTAATCATTTTACATGTTCTTTGAATAATACTGCATAAATATGCAATCTTAAAATACGGAATCATGCTTGTTCTTCGTTGTTTTCCTGAAACGATTAATATTTTCGACTCTGCTTATCAATAATATGAATAAGGAAGGATTGTGATATTTATAAGGCGTTTCAAGAATCAACGGATCTTATATATGTGCTGATTTATTGATGATTTTATTGATAATATAAAATCATATGCTATATACTTTGCATGTATTGTGATTTCAGTCCATCAACATTTTCGTCTGACCTACAATTTGGCGGAAGGTTCGATAACTTCTATCATTTTTATATTATATTACATCGATATGTGTTTTGATTATTGCGAATGTTTTCATATTTATTGTTTTGAACTATATTTGTGTCTGAATATGCAATTACAATGGACCTGACAAGAGCAAAATATTCGCTCACGCTCATTGGCCTCGTGACATAGTTTGTCCAAGTAAATACAATGTAGTGTTAACTTAGGCATTGCCAAGGAGAATGGCGTTGTAGCAACCAATATCGATCGATGATTGGATAATCGACTTGATTGACAGACCGCGTCTGGTCAGTTATTCGATACTGATTTATACCATGTAGTGCGTCATGTCAGTTATTAGATACTGATGTATACCCTGTAGTGCGTCAGGTCAGTTATTAGATACTGATGTATACCCTGTAGTGCGTCATGTCAGTTATTAGATACTGATGTATACCCTGTAGTGCGTCAGGTCAGTTATTAGATACTGATGTATACCCTGTAGTGCGTCAGGTCAGTTATTAGATACTGATGTGTACCCTGTAGTGCGTCTGGTCAGTTATTAGATACTGACGTGTACCCTGTAGTGCGTCAGGTCAGTTATTAGATACTGAGGTCAGTTATTAGATACTGATGTATACCCTGTAGTGCGTCAGGTTAGTTATTCGATACTGATGTATACCCTGTAGTGCGTCTTGTCAGTTATAAGATACTGACGTATACCCGTCAGGTCAGTTATTAGATACTGATGTATACCCTGTAGTGCGTCTTGTCAGTTATTAGATACTGACGTATACCCGTCAAGTCAGTTATTAGATACTGATGTATACCCTGTAGTGCGTCTTGTCAGTTATTAGATACTGACGTATACCCGTCAGGTCAGTTATTAGATACTGATGTATACCCTGTAGTACGCAAGTATTTATAATTTATTTATGTACATAAAACAGTGTCTATCAGAATAATGGGATCATTTTTCATCTGAGAACAATATTGCTTTTTAATCAATATTGACCAAACAGACAAAAGCCGTCATCAGCTGTCGGACATAAACTTTTTGCGAGGTTAACAACACACGATGTACGTATTGGTTAGCACGTATGTATATATGATACTCACCAAATTACGTTCTGATGGGAATTATTTTTTGATAGAGTAAGGCAGCATTCTGATATATAATTGAAATTCTCATTTCGTTACATAAATAACGTTATATCTTGACATAAATACGTATGAATCATATCCTTACATAAATGACAAATAAAAAGTAAATATTTCAATAAATTAATTATAAAGTTAATGAAAATTAAGTTATATATTGATAATCAGAATCATACTTTTTTCATTAAAATCAAAAAATATATAATTATATTCATGATAATACATTTTTTCTATTAATATAACATATTTTGTAGATAAAAGTCGTCCATATGCATGGTTTTATCGCATTTATATTATTTCATTTTTTTCATCGATGGTTTATATAGCCTTTTACGGATTTTATACAGATAAATTTATTTTAGGGCCTTTGAAAACTACATTTTATGAAAACCGCACTCTCTTTAATAGAAACTAGACAGGTTAACATATCAATTATTGTGCAGGGCATTTTTAATCCTAATTGGACAAATCCTAATTGGACAAAAAGGTTCAAATATATAGTGAGCCCCAGAGTATCTATTGTACCGTCTAATTGAAATATATTTCTGACAGCCGATAATAGCCACTGTTTGTTAAAAATAAACAAAATCAGTCTTAGATAGAAAAAAGTTTATTAATGTGAAAGGCATATTTTTTCTTTAATTTCGTCAATAATTTATAAATAGTTGATTGAATATTTTCGTGTAATGTATTACCGGCTAATTATAGAATACTTATTACTTTAGTATGCTTGTATTTAGACACAAATGTATAACTTCAAACATAAAAGTTAATAACACCAACATTAATAAAACATCGGTGTAATATATATATGTGTAATTTACAAATAATTACAATAATCGAACCTTTGACCATCATATCGTATGTTTTACTGCACATTTGACTGCTTGAAATCACAATGTATGCACGGACTTTCATAGCGTTCATGAAGGAAGAATTTCAATATATCAGTAGATGTATAAAGTTTGTCAATATATCAGTAGATGTGTAAAGTTTGTCAATATATCAGTAGATGTGTAAAGTTTGTCAATATATCAGTAGATGTATAAAGTTTGCCAATATATCAGTAGATGTGTAAAGTTTGTCAATATATCAGTAGATGTGTAAAGTTTGTCAATATATCAGTAGATGTGTAAAGTTTGTTAATGTAAATTTTGTCAACATATCAGTAGATGTGTAAAGTTTGTCAATATATCAGTAGATGTGTAAAGATTGTCAACATATCAGTAGATGTGTAAAGATTGTCAATATATCAGTAGATTAGTAAAGATTGTCAACATATCAGTAGATGTGTAAAGATTGTCAATATATCAGTAGTTGTGTAAAGATTGTCAATATATCAGTAGATGTGTAAAGTTTGTCAATATATCAGTAGTTATGTAAATATTGTGAATATATCAGTAGTTGTGTAAAGATTGTCAATATATCAGTAGTTGTGTAAAGATTGTCAGTATATCAGTAGATATGTAAAGATTGTCAATTACTGAACTATGAACCATTTCATCATCAATATCGAATTCCCTTCCCCGCCTTCCCCCACCCAAATTGTTTATAAGCAGAGTTCAAAATATAAATCGTTTCAGAAAGACAGTGGAATGTGGCCAATGATCAATGTTTGGATATTGCTCTTTTAATGCTTCAATGTCGAGACATATCATTCAGAGAAAAAGGAATATAAATGCTACATTTATTCGCACGTACGATGATATGTCGTAAAACAGTCTCCTTAACTCTTTTACAAAACAAAATACTATCTTTAAAATATAAACTGTTTATAGACATGTCGACAGTAAATGTTTCTAATGTCGTGTGTTTACAAAGACATAAAGTGTATACACAAGAACCCAACAGTTTTATTTTTATTTTATTATTGAATAGTTGGTATTTGTATCCAAACGAAACTGGTAATGTAAAGTAGAAAGTGCCAATTTACACACAAAATGCGCTGTAAAAGAAATGTGTTTGAAACAAAAGAAACAGGTTATAGAGTTGGTAAATTAGATTTGAAATTGCTTTATCATGCTATGTCTTAATGAAGACGGATTTTAATGGAGCTTAGAAGGTTGAACAGAAATAAAAGAAATAAAAGGATCTGGTAATTTATAGTATGGTTCAATTGAATAAGAGAGATACTACAGTTGAAATAAAGAAAACATTGACGAGCATAAATTTATATGTGTTTTTAGAACACAGTGCTTAATTGATTTACAGCTGTAAACTTAAAAAAAGATCATGTTGCCATTGTATTATTTGTTAGGATAGCAGTTTTAATTAATGGTAGTTATATTATTAATATATGGTATTGTCAAAGAACAAAGCGATATCAGAAAACGTACGTAACCTGCTGATTTGTAAGCAGTCTGTATTATTTATTAGATAAAACATTGCATGGACACCATAGGTTAGAGTGTTAACATTAGCTAGCATTAAATTGTTTTTTATTCCTGAAGTGTGTTTTAATTGGGTATAAGTATTGGATTGAACGCGACTTTCTATACATTGTAAGTGTTTTATTATCATTTCACAAACAATATTGAACATTGAAATTTCATCCGGTGATGGGGAACAATTTGTTGGTTTAATACCAGAGTGGCCGAATGGTAGCCTCGTGCAGCAAGGGTTTGTATTTGTGTATATTTAAATGAAGATCATTAGACACCAGTTATGTGTGCCGGCAAAATTTCTGATACTTTTTAAAAGGACAAGAGTCGACCCATTACCTTGTGTTGTTTATTATTTGATATCACGCAAGTCATATAGTTTTTACTCTGTGTAGCGCGACTGGGCGTTGTTATGCAATCGTTTTTATGTGTACTACGTTTTACTTTGTATTAAATGAGATGTTTTTATCTAAATGTGCCAATCATAAAAAGCAAATTATATTGCATATTACGTAATGGTTATATTTCTATTTGTTTCAGTTGTATCGTAATTACAACAGAAGCCTTGATGACCCGCATTCGTCATTTATTAATTACAGTTATATTTTGTCTACAAGAACAATCATAAAATAATTCTGAATTGTAGACGTTTGGTCTTTTCAATCGGAAGTGTCCAAGCAACAAACATAAGCAGCCATCAGCACAAAACAACAAATTGAATGTCAATTATAGGATACAGACATTGATAGCAAATCATTCCCCATATTTTTTTTCTATTTCATCATCTTTGTATGATAAGAGATATAATGCAAGTTCAATTTGATGTTATGAGTTTTCTTCATTTTGAGAATGGTATCATTACACACTATAAGTATAAATATCATATCAGATTTAACTACAACTATTGTTGAAGCTGTTTGATGATATAAGATGTTTAATCAGGAAATAAGAGCATTACTTTTTAGCTTCGTATTTCAAGAATATGGAAAAGTGATTTGATACATTAATACATGATGATTGATATTCTATAATTTGTCATAAACAATCTAATTGTAGATATATCCGAAATCACCGACATATATGATCTATTATTCATCAAATATACATCTTGAATGGAATGAAATGAAATGGGATGGAGTGGAATTCTCTATTTAAAGTGGGTAGCCAAATCAGTTTGAAATTAATCTTCCTTGGCGCCTTCCAATGATACATTTACATAATTATTATTTACAGAATACAATAACAAAACACGATAAAAACATTTTGAGCGTTGCAAGCAAATTGATTGTACATGATATATTATGATAACTACATATATATCATTTTTTTAATTTTTTAGCAATCCTTTGAAAGTCTCTTATTGATCAAGAAAATGAATTTCACTACATCTGTTACAACAAAAAATAAGCAACAACAACAAAAAAAAGCATAATTATGTACAGTTAATAATAAATGTGTGTGTGTACATTGGAGGTGGTGGTTTATTTGTAGCACTTGCGATAAAAATTGTTTAAATTATTGCCAAATATTATCTGCTAGACTTATGAAATTTTTTATTATGTTTGTTACCATTTAGCGCAATTTGTTGTGAAGCTTTTGTCTGTAGTACAGTTTCTGATATTATCCGGTATACTATTCCAAATAAAAGTTCCAGAGTAGAACAAACTACCTTTGAATAATTTGCTGTTGGGTTTTGGTGTGATAAAGTGTAATTCATTTGTTGAACATAGATGTCTACGAACGTTACCATGGGTTTTAAACATATCTGTTATATACTTTACGAAGGTGCATTGTTTTTTGGAACTCTGTACATAAATTTTGCTTTTTGGAGAAATATTCTTTTATCAATGGAAAGTGCGTTTATTAACTTCATAACGTCTACAAATGTTGAATATTGATCACCTAAGATAATACGGCACGCTATCGGTTTATGTTTATATTGTTTGTATTACCCAAAATTATGTTACAATAATCTAGATGGGGTTGAATATAAACTTTAAAGAAAATAATTCTGTAATTTACTGGAATATAGGTTTTTATTCTTGATAATAGCCACAAGTAGGTTGTCTTTTTTTCCTTTGAATATGTTTTATTTTTGTTATCAAAGTTTTATCTTTGCCTGTAAGTCTACATCTACATATATACGTTGATCTATCAATTTCATAATTACTCAACAGTGCGTAAAGAAAGACGGAGAGAATATAACTAGAGAAAACAAATAATACAAATCAGATATGTACATATAAAGAGAAATATATAAAAGGCTATAGATGAATTAGATATATGTGCTAAGAGAAGATATAAAATACTAAAGATAGGACTGTATGCATAGTTTTATCTTTTAAATTAGTATGTAATGTATCCAAATTTATACTCTTGTTAATATAATTAAATAATAAATGTTTTATGTACGATTTAAACATTTTTCCTGTTGTGAAACCAACGCTAACAGGATACATATTTTAAACATTCAGGGAATTAGTATCTGCAACTCAGCGCGACTTAGACACTGAATTGGTATCAAATGTAGTCTATGCTTCGGATATACGAGGGATGATGAACAAATAGTGGGCTTTTGTAATCTATTTTGAGCGGTATACTTCATAAATTGCATATTTGAACATTGAATAGTTTTATATATCTCGAATAAATGTACAAAACTATATTCAAATATCACCAGAAGGAAGAATGTCACACTCTTCAATTTACTCATTTGTGCGATCGCGGCGTAGTAGTGCGACGACGTTTTTGGCGTCGAGCAGTTCCTTGATAAATTGTAACGTCGAAATGTTCATGATTTTTAAGCCGCGTTCTTTTGCATACAAACATAGGCGGTGCCGTTGGACTCATTGTCGTAACCAAAGCAATTTCGTATTGCTGCAGAATCATCTGGCCCCGGTTAAAGTAAAAATATGTTGCGTAATAAAAAAGATATTAAGCAAAACCTGCAGTGTGACCTATTTTTGGAAATATAACTATGTTCGATATCAAAAGTCACGTTGGTTCGCCACTATAATATTGCGTTTAAATAAAACAATTACTGTTATTTCTTTATATAAATGCCAGATTATAACTGTCTGCAATTGCCAAAGTCTGCAGGAAAAAAAGCATTTTAGTATATCATAAACTTCTGACTAAAGTGAGTAATGTTGGAGATGAGACTCCCCTTACATTGCTTATCCCTCTGTGGAACGTATGCTCAAATAAATTGCACAATCCATATTCAGAAATCGTGCATATTATCACAAAAGAGCAAACAAATTGGTCTGGTAATGTGTTTTATAAGGATATTGCTTACTAGTCAATCATTGTTGTCTGCAATGTTTCCCTTTACAGATTGGATAAATGAGACAAGTTGAATATAAAAAACGCAACACATGCTATCAAAAAACGATGCTATTGTATAATTTTAGCCATTTCGTCTGTTGAAAAACGAGCCGTTATCATATATGATTGCCATTTTACCTTCCCCCACAGCTTAACACTCATTTTGTTCTACACCAGTCTCGTTTAGCGTTTTTGTTTCAATAGATACATCAACAAAAATATCAACAATAATAGTTGTATCAGGTTTGGAATTACATTTATAATGATATATTGCGTCACTGAATAACATTAGAAAACATAATCATCGGAATAAATCGTAGTGGAATTACACAATATTCAAATATCTGAATTTTGAAATCTCTTATTATTTATATCAACAGTTGACCTAACTTTCCATTTCTTGTCTCTAAAATCACAGTTTAATAAAGCAAAGGTACCTTTTCGATTACATATTATTGGGAAACGATGTTCGCTGCAACATTAATACCACATCTATATTAAAATGTAACACATGAGCTGAAATCATCAAGAACTAAGGTTGACATTTTCAACCGTGATAATATATTGGATACAATTAACCAATCATTCAGTATCATTTGTCTACTAAACGGTTTGGATGCGTCACGATCGTATATAGATAAGATATGTTGACTTTGTCATAGTCAAGTACAGAAACCTACACATCCGCCTAATGTAGATACCGTAACTTGTCAAAAACACATTGTAGGCCTCACTTATCAATTGTCTCCACTTGGTGGTGGCAGCAACATTATTAAGCCCAATACATTAGATTGTATGACGTTGATCTACGATATATTCAGTAATTGCCTTGTTAACACTGTTCCAATAGCGTCCCATAAGTGCGTCGCACTTTTATGTTGATTTCTATGCTAATAACGTTTACTAAAATATCTCCAGTATTAAGACGTGTTTGTCGTCCGTTTGACTCCAGACACTAGTGGTATTAATGGAAAACTAAAATACTGATGGACAAATTCAACTTGTATATATATATAAAGACAGACAGACAGACAGACAGACAGACAGACAGGCAGGCAGGCAGGCAGGCAGGCAGGCAGGCAGGCAGGCAGGCAGATAGATAGATAGATAGATAGATAGATAGATAGATAGATAGATAGATAGATAGATAGATAGATAGATAGATAGATAGATAGATAGATAGATAGATAGATAGATAGATAGATAGATAAGAAAGAACATTTAGAATAACAACGACCATGTCTCTTAAAATCAAAAAACACCTGACAGTTAATGTCGTATACAAATTTTAGTAACTCTACTCAATATTTCATACGAAGATATCGCAAATAAAAAAGTGGCTGGTTACCTGTCCCGTTCAGTATATATAAGATCGATTTATTTTTTTCACAAAAACATTTTTTATTATAGTAAATAGAAACTACTCGGTCAAGAAATTACACAGACAAGCAGTTGGTTTTACCAAAGGGCATTTTTTCAGGGACGTATGTATGTGTTTATAAACGAAAAATATCAATTCATTACAATACATTTCATCTCTCTGATAGTAAAATGTTCTAACAATAAATGCTCATTAGAGTACAAATTGTGCTTGGTTTATGCCTGCCAATACATGTGTTAGGAGAAAAACAATATAGTAAGAAATGAGTCTAGCAAGACATTCAGTATTATACAATAGTGCATCGGACAGCATTGTGAAGGACCGGACAACAATATGAAAGAAAGTATTAAGAATACAATTATCTGTAGGAAATAACAGAGGAATCTAAGGCTGCAATTACCCACATGGGTCATAGTGTCTGCGATGTATCCTAATTGGTACCACAGAATTTATTGTGGCAGTAACATATTTGTTCTTGGCCTGTGAAAAATTTGCTTATATATGAGGAGCAATCTATGTCATAATTTCTGTATTTCAATTTAATTAACCATGCAGCCAATTTTTTCTTTTAAAAACATATCAATATTATTTAATGATATAAATATTGGTATAGGAATTCAAGGACAAACAACACCGTATATTAGATTTATCCGTATCATTGCCGACATTGGCAATTCCATCTCGTGCATTTCGTGTTTGATGGGATTTCAGTTATACAATTACTACATAATATGCATCTCAAATAGCTATTTAGATAATCAGACATTGGCATTAATCTTATAACTCATAACTATTCCAAAGAAAGTTGCTGAAACTGGCGTTTGTTATTGTTTTTTGGTGCATGTTTTTTGCTGCTGTTGTTTCAATGTTCCGCATGCAGACGTACTTTAGAGTATAATTTACACAATGTGCGTTATTTGGTTTTGTTTGATTTCTCTCCATAAGTTATCTTTGGTTCACTTCACATACATAGATATTGAAAGAGAGGGGTAAAATGAAATATTTGTTAAAGTAACTTAATGTTTACTTAAAATAAGTTGTAGTGATACTATTTGTGACTCATATCAAAGGATCCCTAGTGCGAATCACAAAGTTAGGACCCTAAGATCGTTGGTAAAGTGCGCTGACCTCCCTTAAATAACTTAAATACTGTTGAAAAAAGGGCACAAAACCCCATACATATAATTAAAACATCCGAAATTGCCCCAGTTGCTATTCGTTTAGAACTGTCTACAATGTTGTTAAAAGTATCAAAGTATATCACAAAAATGAAAGCTATTTATAGCTTTCAATAATGCAGCATACAATAAATTTATTGACTCAATTAAACTAAAACTACTTTGTCGTACAGTCGATATAACACTGAGATTATTGAAACTCTATTGTAGTGTAGTGTAGTGTAGTGTAGTGTAGTGTAGTGTGGTGTGGTGTGGTGTGGTGTGGTGTGGTGTGGTGTGGTGTGGTGTGGTGTGGTGTTGTGTGGTGTGGTGTGGTGTGGTGTGGTGTAGTGTTGTGTGGTGTTGCTGACCGCCCTTAAATAACTTAAATACTGTTGAAAAAAGGGCACAAAACCCCATACATATAATTAAAACATCCGAAATTGCCCCAGTTGCTATTCGTTTAGAACTGTCTACAATGTTGTTAAAAGTATCAAAGTATATCACAAAAATGAAAGCTATTTATAGCTTTCAATAATGCAGCATACAATAAATTTATTGACTCAATTAAACTAAAACTACTTTGTCGTACAGTCGATATAACACTGAGATTATTGAAACTCTATTGTAGTGTAGTGTAGTGTAGTGTAGTGTGGTGTGGTGTGGTGTGGTGTGGTGTGGTGTGGTGTGGTGTGGTGTGGTGTGTAGTGTAGTGTAGTGTAGTGTAGTGTAGTGTAGTGTAGTGTAGTGTAGTGTAGTGTAGTGTGTAGTGTACAGTGTAGTGTAGTGTAGTGTAGTGTAGTGTAGTGTAGTGTAGTGTAGTGTAGTGTAGTGTAGTGTAGTGTAGTGTAGTGTAGTGTAGTGTAGTGTGGTGAAAAGGAGTGGAGTGAAGTGTATAGGAGTGTATAGGTGTGGTGTGGCGTGGCGTGGCGTGGCGTGGCGTAGCGTAGCGTTGTGTTGTGTAGTATAGTATAGTGGAGTGTGGCGTGGCGTGGCGTGGCGTGGCGTGGCGTGGCGTGGCGTGGTGTGGTGTGGTGTGGTGTGGTGTGGTGTGGTGTAGTGTAGTGTAGTGTAGTGTAGTCGAAATGAGTGTAGTGGAGTGGAGTGTAGTGGAGTGTAAAGGAGTGTAGTGTAGTGTTGTGTTCAGGAGTGCAGTGCAGTGCAGTGTAGTGTAGTGTAGTGTAGTGTAGTGTAGGGTAGTGTAGTGTAGTGCAGTGCAGTGCAGTGCAGTGCAGTGCAGTGCAGTGCAGTGCAATGTAAGGTAGTGTAGTGAAGTGTAGTGAAGTGTAGTGTAGTGTAGTGTAGTGCAGTGCAGTGCAGTGCAGTGCAGTGCAGTGCATTGTAGTGTAGTGTAGTGTAGTGTAGTGTATAGGAGTGTAGTTCATAGGAGTGTAGTTTATATGAGTGTAGTGTAGTGTATAGAATTGTAGTGTAGTGTATAGTAGTGTAGTATAGTGTTGTGTTGTGTAGTATAGTATAGTGTAGTGTATGGGAATGTAGTGTAATGTACTGTAGTGTGGTGTGGTGTGGTGTGTTGTGGTGTGTGTTGTGTTGTGTTGTGTTGTGTTGTGTTGTGTTGTGTTGTGTTGTGTTGTGTGGTGTGGTGTGGTGTGGTGTGGTGTGGTGTGGTGTGGTGTGGTGTGGTGTGGTGTGGTGTGGTGTAGTGTAGTGTAGTGTAGTGTTATGTATCCTCTTTATTACTAAAATATTATATTATAAAACAAATATGATCTTTTTAACAGTGCAAGTGTGTGCAGACGTTCGTTTTTTTTAATGTCCATTAGCTCAAGTTCGGTGTCGAAAGCTTTTTAACATGTAGGTGATCAGTTTACAGAATCATACCTAGTAATGAAAAAAAAAATAGATATCCAAACAAGTATAAACATAGTTTTATATGCATTGTTTGTATAATATAAAATGAATGTGTTTATGAAGGTTAGTCACTATAACTTAAGTAGTTTGTTGAGCAATAGAGAAAAATCGTCTGAGCTAACCATAATACTTTATTCGGACGACGACAACGACGACAACGACGACGCCGAAGTCAGGATCATGAAAATAGCTCTTTGTGTTTTTCAAAAGACGAGTTAAAAATGAATATTGACCGAGACTGTTACATCAGTCAACATACTTGTTTCTGGTGCATATCATATCCTATTCAACAGATACATGTATGCTATGCTATGTAATGCTACTTGTATGCTATGTAACGGTACGGTACGATACGATGACCAACACAATTTTTATTAAGACATAATTAAATGGTTTATCCTTTTCCAAAAACGTATCACATAATGGTTCACCAATAAATAATATGCTACAAACAAAAACAAATATGAAATTAAAGTCAGCGAGTCCAACATCTAAATACAAGATAAGGTTTTCTCTCACAGATAATAAAAAATGTTCTATTTCAGTACATTTATAAATCAGCTTGTCAAGAATGATTTTTATTATCGCTTCAACTTTGTGAATTATTCCTTAAAACTTGACAGATTGGTTGTATTATTGAAAGACGGCGATGCGTTGTTATGTATTGATTTTTTATTTATCTGCAACACTGATGTTTTCTGTATAAGATAAGATGTATCTGTTTACTTCGAAAGAAACACATGTTTCGAAGCGGCTATTATAACGCCATTTTATTACAACATAGTAGCGTATCTTATGACAATATTCTTATAGTTTTATTTGAAGGACGTGTCTTTGATTAATAAGCTGTTGTTTTATCTGTTTTTTACATTTGAAATACGAATGTTTAAATAAAGGTATGGAAATAAAAAAAATAGCATATCATACCATACCGTATCGTACCGTACCGTACCGTTACATAGCATACAAGTAGCATTACATAGCACAGCATACATGTATATGTTGAATAGGATATGATATGCACCAGAAACAAGTATGATGACTGAGGTTACAGTCTCGGTCAATATTCATTTTTAACTCGTCTTTTGAAAAATACAAATAGCTATTTTCATGATCCTGACTTTGGCGTCGTCGTTGTCGTCGTTGTCGTCGTCCGGTTAAAGTATTATGGTTAGCTCAGACGATTTTTCTCTATTGCTCAACAAATTACTTAAGTTATAGTGACTAAACTCCATAAACACATTCATTTTATATTATACAAACAATGCGATCTAATAATAACAATTTTGAATCACAACACCTCTGTTATACAAAATGGCTCAGGTCTCGTTTCTATGCCATGACGACGGAGCAAGGGTCCAATCACCATTCACTCCAAATGTTTTATTTATAAGATTTGCTATATTACAAATATAATGTATATACACTTTAATCAGAAGTTAAAAACACAAGAACATGAAAATATGAATTGTGGCAGATAATCAGCACAAACGTAAAATAGCATCACTTTTTTTTACTTTTGTTTTCATTCTCGCTCTGTTCTATAAACACTTATTAATTCATTCATTTATTTGTTTGTAAATGTTCCTATACTGATCTACTCCCATAGTACCATTACGCACACAAAATGACATTTGAAAATGACTGACGTTTCATATTTTTTAAAAAAAAACATCATTCATTCATACGGTTTAGCTGACATGTCCATATTGTGGGTAGATTATTCAATCACCACCACGCGCCATTACTCCCAAATATTAGTCTAACAGTCAATTCCATCAGTAATTGTCAACGACACATGCATGTAACATCAAATAATATGGATTTCATTCCATGACATGATGCATTTATCATCATCCTTGTATAGAAGTGTCCTCAATGATATTGGTGCACAATATTGTATGAAATTACGTCGCATAGCACTTAAGAATAATTGAACATCGGGAAGCTGGCTACTATAAACTAGTGAACAACTTCAGTCAGCACTGTCTATAATTGTTTAATCAGTTAAAATCTATGAAATGTCATTGTTGTGCAAATGTGCTATTCTCATAACTAAATTGTATAAAATCACATTAATTGAATTTTTTTGTTCGTCTGAATATAAATCTAACTAAACGCAACTTCTGTTATATAACTTAAAAACAAATAAAATAAATGATAGATAACAAATTTAAATGTGACTGAAATCGTTTTGAGTTGATTTAAAACTCATTTTAATAAAGAATGTGCGTATATCTTAAAGTATGTTAAAGAATAATAAAGTTGTCAAAACTTATATTTATTTATATTTATTTGATTTGAATTTGACATATTCACATTTTATTCATTGTATCAGACAAGTTGAAAATGAAAATCTACTCCATGTAAAAGATCGCTTCCAATGAGTACAATAATAATTCATCTTAAAATGAAATAAAAGTGGTAGTGTTTGTTTATAATAGTGTCGCACTGTTGAAAAGGTCAGTTGGTTTATGCGACACCTTTATGTTGTAGCTGGTTTCTTTCCAAAAGCTATCCTTGCCCGGCGCCAGGCTGTTAGATATTCGGTAACTCAATTTAACTACCGGCTGGGCGATCAACCGGCTTCATCAAATAGAATATTAGTACTTCCACAGAGACTCGAACCTTCGACCACCTTTATAAGCAATCCCATTACTGAAACAACGATGTAATGGCATTTAATGAATTAATGTATGTGTCTTACATCTTACATTGATAGAGTTGCATAGCCTTTAAATAAGATTTATGTTTTTATTTGTTATCTCGTATCTTGCAGCGATCACACTGAGTTCAGTTCATTGAACGATTTTAATCAGCTTAAGTTTCTTCGATAAATCGAGACTTTGATTGTGTTTGACATTAAAGAAGATTTAACTTCCATTTGTAACTGACATTATTTGATCTTGTTTATTCTAAGGGCCCAACTTCTTAGTCAGTAACGCATTAGACTGTAAATCTAGGGTTGGTGAGTTCGAATCCAAGACCTGTCATAGTTTCCGTGATGATTTGACATGAACGTTTTGCTCTACGTGTGACTGTAAATCTAGGGTTCGTGAGTTCGAATCCAAGACCTGTCATAATTTCCGTGATGATTTGACATGAACGTTTTGCTCTACGTGTGACTGTAAATCTAGGGTTCGTGAGTTCGAATCCAAGACCTGCCATAGTTTCCATGATTATTTGACATGAACGTTTTGCTCTACGTGTGACAGAGATGCATTGCATGTATCAAGCGAATGGTTCATATATCGTTTTGGACGCCTATGAATTTTCACTTTTGAGGGTAGCTTCGGAAAATGGGAAAAAGCATAAAAATGTATCAGTCATGAATCATAATGACATATTAACGTATATATTTTTTTCCTGAAATCGGATGCAATAGAATACCTGTATGTAAATGGTGAGTTTTCAAAGTTCCGGAGTATATATAGATATATTGTCTGGTAAGATATGAAGAAAGATATCTTCATTCCAATTATTAAAAACCCAGAAGTTCGTAGATTATTATTTCGCCAGATAAATGACGGACATTCATGTTGGAAAATCTATCAGAAGCAGTTTTATTATTATTATTATTATTATTACTTTTATTATAATTATTATTGTTACGGTCATATATTTCATTGATTGCACTTGTAACAAATGACAAAGTGTATATGAGAATGGTTAACTCACAGTTGCTACTCTTCTGAAGTACCTGCACAACGACTTATAACATGGGCATTTTCTTATATCAACAACTTATTAAACAAGAAATAAACCAGATGGCAGTAAAAAAAATAATTTGTTGATATGCACAGATTCATTAAAACGGAATCTGCTATAGTTTTCTTTTGTTATATTTTGTATCAAATAATATTGATATATAGTGTTGTATTTCTAAACTTTCTATATATACAGCCTGCCTTTTCATGAAAATAAAGGAACACATGTCACACGTGGACAGCAAAAAATCTTTGTTCTCTTTACTGGATACTATAAGTGATGTGTGACTTACCATTAGATGAGTATATTCATGTATGTCCGATATTACTTTTTTACTTTAATTTGTAAGTTATTTGGTATGTCTTTTATTTTTGTTCAGATCACGTGTAATGTCTAAAATATCATGTCTAAAAAAACTTGTTGAGTCCCATGTTTTACTTCTGCATCTTCAACATTAATCTTACTTACATCATGTGCTTATACTTTCTTTGCACATAATAACTGTCGTCTGCTGCAATTAATATATGGATAACAGTTATGCATAGATTGCTCAGCAGACACGATCCTATAACTACATTAACCAGTCTTATCGACTTACGTGATGTCTCTAAATAAAGTATAAAAATACGTAAGACCTTTCCCTATTATATACCATAATAACCTTCCATATTCATACTCTGATAATAATTGCACTTCTGTGTATTCAAGGTTTTATCTAAAATTAACAAAGGTCTCCTTTTTTGTCATTGTAGTGTAAAACTCTTGCACTTGAAAAGGTCCTATGTAATTTGGTTTGAAATATTTTTAAAATTGTTTATAGCGGCTGTAGTTTCTTGCTGCATATGATTCAAGCTAAATCTGGCATTTACTGCAATAAGATACCAATGTTGTTAAAAATGAGACTTTTATATGATATTAACAGGTGCATGTACCGATAAGCATTTGAGGACTTTTTTAAAAAAGAAAGTTTAAAGTTCACTGCACTTTCTTTAAAGAAAACCAAGATGGTCAACCTACCAGTTATTGTGCATTTTCATGTGCGGATACATTCCTGCTTTGAAAACAAAAACGATTCTGTGTGGAAATTGATATTTACCATGGAAATCCTAGACCATATTTTATATAGAACAAAGAACCAAAGTCAACTGTGTAGTGAGACCTTAAAGGACGCAGATAATGTAACAGATCATACCAATACAAATGTAAGGTTAGAAAATCTACCTGCTCAACCTTGCATTGCCGCATCGGACGTTACTTCACAACTTGAAAATAGTTTCATCAATAAATTTAAAACACGTGTACCATGTTCACAACTAAAACTATGCCATCCATTCACATTTTATCTTAGCCAGATGACAAGTGTCGTCAAAATCGGCTGACTAGCATATAAGCCGAGATCTATATAAATAATATATCCAAAACATTCATTAAAATGAAATGAACGCTGATTAAAAGTATTAGTTCGATTCTAAAATATCCTTTATGTTAACGAAAATGTAAACACAAATTGTAACAACAATATTTCAAAACAAACATTTAATCCCAGTCTGAAATGCCTCAAACTACCAATTAGTTTATTCTTACAGAGCAACAATTTTGGGCTGTTATCAACTATGTTTAATCAATATATACAAACAACAAGTTACGGAATGTCAACCAATATAAGACAGAGTGAGAAGTACTAAGTTATAAAAGAAAAGCATCGAATACTGATTCTGGCATTTACTTTACGGTTTCGTGGGAGCATAAACTGAATATTGAGTGACAAAACATACTAGCACAGGCACATATCTAAAACTCGATGACGATATTTTTATAACTGTGTGTGTTTGTCTAACTAAAAGCTAACGTTTTGACGTTTGTCAATAAATATCTTAAATGATTCAATGGACTTTCTGTGTTTGATACAAAAGGTTACTAAGTCACCATAAAGCCATACTTCAGAGATCAATGCCAATGCATCAGTTTTCTGTATAGTAGAATAACATCTGGCAACGAGAGCTTGTACTCGTACACGCTGATGTTATTTCCATCACTGTGAAGTTAAAAGCGGATGCATTGAGGTGACATTTGGAGATGCGCTTCCTTTATCTAATAGTGTTTCTTTCATCAGACAATACATCGCTAGCTCGCTGACAGCGGGTACTTGCTTCATTGTGTATTTGATGTTATTGTTTGGACGGTTGGATAAGTAACAGCCGGAATTTTATTGAATTATTTTAGAGGTATGATTTGTATTCTCATTGTTTTTGTATTTAAGGAAAACAACTTTATTTACTTGTATTACTTTAATAGTAAACACTTAATCTAGTTAAATAAACAATAAAAGTTTCGGCATTTATTTCAGGTATTTGAATCAAATACATTTTATTATCATATGATGCTTAAAAAACAAACTGTATTTGCATAAGAAATGGTTTATATGCTAGCTAAGTATTACATAATTACTGACAGGATAATTTTGTAGGACTTTTCACGTTATATAATATATATATATATATATATATATATGCATGTATCGGTAACAAACAGGTTCAGTTAACAGTCAATAAAGCAGAGTTTTATTCCGATATCATGTGATATTTCAAAATACGTTTATTTTTATTTCAACGTTAAGGGAGCTAATTTACCGATATGCAAACTACGGATATGTAATGCATGTTCGGAGACATACTTTACGGCATTTTTTTCGTGTATTTATTTACTTTATAGTAAAAAAAAAATAAAACAATTGATGGAGGGAAGCTAGAAATTAACAAACAAACAATTATGTTTATTAGGTTTACATTGCATTGTTTTGGGTATAATAATGGTTGTGTTTTACATGGTACCCAGCTATATAATGCATTCATGAAAATGCTGTTATTGTAAACTGTGAAATTGCCAGATTTGGATCTAATGTGACTTTAAACAAATAGTCAATAAATTTCTTTAGCACCAACTAGATATCTTACAAATCACATATAAAGAGACATATCATCACACATCTGTATTGGGTTGTTAGTACAAATCACTCTTTTTTCAAACCTAACCAGACAATTGCTACGTTTATTCACTTGGATGTCGTTAAAATAGTTAATGTTGCTGAATTTGTGTTTTAAGACATGTATTTATGGGGCAAATAATTCAGCATAAAGAATGTTTACAATAAACTCAAATAACTCCTACCAAAAGTGCATAATAAAACCATCGCAGCCTATAATGTAAGTCGCCATTAATTAGCAACCCCTAGTAGCATCTCTTTACTTCCATTGGACAGTGACAATTATAATATATTTATATAAGATACAAATGTATGAATGTGTAAATTGAAATTAAAGAATATACTTGAAAGTGCTTACGACGTTGGGAAACTGAAAAGAAAGATTGTAATTTTAAACGAAATCTTTGCTAACTATACATTTGAAAAAGATCATTGGGTACTTTTCCATATTCCAGCTGATCCGTTTTACAGACTAGGTCAAGCTATATTTGAAATATAGCTTCAATGATAACCAAAGACAATTATAATCATATATGAAACACATTGTAATCAAACGACAGTATAATGACCATTTTCTTTTTTTTTTAAGTTTAAAATTACTTCTTTTAATCAAGTTTATTTCTCCTCTCGCATACTGCTTCTCATCACATTAAGCATATATCCGACTCAATGCTTTTGCTAAAGAAAACACGAAACTGCTGTAAGGTCTCACTGAACAATTACCTCCCTTACATGACGGTAGCAAGATTATTACGCCCAAGAAATTAGAGCTGTGTAAAGCGGTTGGGTAATTTTTTTTTAAAAAATGCATAAAATGTCATATTTCTTTGTGCATATGGGAACATTGGAACATTTTCATGATTTCTGCAAAGTTTGGGTGACCCTGGGAACTGTTTGATGATGCTATAACAGTTTAAAGATGCGTAGTGATACACTGCAAGAAATGGGCAGAGTTGTCAAAAATGAAGGGGTGCCATCAAACCATCGAAATTGTGAAAAAGCAACCTGGTCAACCCCATGTTTTTTTCTGCATATTTGGACCAACAGAGGACTATCTATGGGAATAAGGCACTTTTAGAACCATTGGTAATGTATCCAGTGTTCCAGAAGTGCATGTCTCTATATGTAGAACAGTACAAAATTAATTGGTGTGTGAGACGTTCAACACTAATCTTGAAAAAAGATGTTACAATTGTAACAGCCAGGTTCATTTTGGGAACTATTTTCTGATTGGATTTACGCGTTTGCGAGACATAAACATAAACATCACGTCTTACGCGTTCAATTTTTCAAAAAACTAATTAGAATAACTGTGCTGCCAACACCACGTTGTGCAATGTGTTGCTTAATGCTCGCAGTTTATAGGAAGATTATATTTACATTCTCGTCATTTTACGTGAGCTTCTTCACCATAAAAACGAAAGTTGGACATACAATTTAATTAATATTTCCCGGTTTCGACATGGGTGAAACAAACAGTGAAAAAAATGGTAATTTGTTTATTCTTATTTGTGATAGAATAAAATAGATATCGGTTAGCATGTATATCAATTTGTTAAATGAATAGTTTTGTTACAACTGATGAAATCTGTTAACTCTTTCTCTGACGACAAACATCAGTAAAGAAGGTATTGTATTTCAATAAAGGACATATACACGTAATGATACTATAATCACATAGTTTTCTAAATATCCGCTGTGAACGCTGTTTATGGACTAACCAAAGCTACTTTGATTATTCGAAGTCTGTGTTAATTTACTATGTTGGGTCGATTTCTCTTCATTAAAATGTTGATTGTTTTCAATATCATAATATCACTGGCTGAACACCATGTGTCTTGGTCCGAGCGATACACATATCTATTGTATGGCTTGTTATCTATTGGCATCCTTAATCCACGATCACATTGCTGCGTATTGTAAGCAGTACTATGAATATTTATAGACTTATAGCAAATTCCCACTCAATCATATTGGAATATTGCCATTTTGAAATATTTCAAGTACACAAACGTTAATATACTATCCGTTTTTGTGTCTTTGTTATTGGTCAAGTAAGCCATTAAGGACACTTATCGGTCGACTATAATGACAACACCGTAGATATATATAATGTATGTTCACACACACACACACACACACACACACACACAAATATATATATAAAGGGAGATAATTAAATTTACAACAACGGAATTTTTTTGGGATCTTTTCAGATGCTCATTCACAATGCATGATATATATATGTGGAGATAATTATTTGTGAATAACCTAGACATAAATGTACAGACTAGACTACGGTGAGAGCGCCTAGCTACAATGCAAACCATAGACACAATATCAATGCCTCTGCCGAACCAATAACCAAACCATGGTGTCGACAATGACTTATATACTATGGTTTTACATGTTACACATCTGGACTGGACGTACAATTTACATACATGAACTGAAAGCTTTATATGAGTAGGATTCATGACTACTCACATGCTATATAAAGGGCAGATTTATAAATCCGTTGGATCATAGAGATACTGTGAATTTACATATATTTAATTTCATAAAGGGAGGTAATTAAATTCACAACAATGGGATCTTTGCAGATGCTCATTCACAATGCATGATATATATATATATATATAAACAAGGCCTCTGCCAAACCAATAAATTTGATGTCGATCATGACTTATATACTACGGATTAGCATGCAACACATCTGGACTGGACGGACAATTTACATACATAATCTGATGTATCATACATAACAACTTAGACAAATGATGCCCGTGGTCTGGATAGGTAGAACCAGTACTAAGCATATGCAGATAAAATGTCTTGTTTATGGCTATTATTTAGAATGTTCGTATTATCATGTAATTGATTTCAATAGTCCATAGTCAATTAATCAAATACCTAATTGTTTTACACATTATATTAATTAATAGTATATAATACAGTTGTATTAATTCATACGTTGATTACATGCAGTTACACATGCTACTTACTTCTGATTACACATTGTGTTTAACCAAATTTTAACCAACGACATGTATTGTATTATATCAAAACGAATTGCTTACAGTGTGGCAGCTATTTTCACATCGAATGTTGGTTTTCAATGATTAACTCTTCAAATGCATGTTTACCTTTTCTCTGTTACCCCAAAGTTGTAAACAGCCGTTTTACAGTTAAAGGTTTTAAACCCAATTTCTAATTATTTCTTTAGCTTGTGTTTTAAACAGTTTTGAATGTTTATGCATACAACTAGCGTCATTACGATTAATCACGAAGCAATTATTATCATAAGCATATTAAAACACGATATGTGGGAGAAACAAATATTGTTTTGTTCAAGAGTTAATATAAACTTCAGGAATTCACGAAATAAACATCGCGAAATAAGATTTGTTTTGTAGAAATTATTCGTTTGACAAGACTGAGGTTGCAAGAAATACACACTTATGCTGTTTATTAATACTGTAATTACATTTGTTTGTTTGTAATGATACACAACAATTGTTATCAGATTTAACATGTACTTGTGATTTCACTTGGCTAGAAATCTAAGACATATTTCATTGTCTAGTTCTGAAAGCATGACAAAAAGTCCTGTAAAAAAAAAAAAAAAAAAAAAAAAGAAAAGTTTTTAGCATCATCTTCGGTAAATAGCAACGTGTGTTTATTGTGAGCTTGTGTTGGAAACTGAGTTAACATTTTCCGCTCCTAATACACCACTTATATCCCATCCCATAAAAACATAAATTAGTGTTATGTTAATCAAAAAGACAACTTATTCATGGAAAATCATTATATTATAAATATTGGTGGAGGAACAACTCAGAATAAAGGACCAGCGTCACAAAGTCCCTATATCGGCCCTGTAAAATGCATTTCTTTTAAATACATATTTTTCAGCAAAGCTATGTGTTTTTGTATTACAAAATGTAAATATACTTTATTCTTTTAATAATTATATATATATATATTATTTTTATAATATAATGTTTTTCCATGAAGGCATTATTTGCACGTAAAGATATTTATTATGACTTCTTTCTGGTACCCTGTAAGTTATATATGTAAATATTGCCTTGCATCAAGACTGTCTTCACTATTAAAACCACGAAACCAGCGTGCTACTTCGTTATTTAAACAAATTTAATTTTAAAATAACACAATATTTCAGCAAGTCTGATATAACAACAGACTGGTGTGTGTTTGTTTTGTAACATAACAAAACATCATAGACATATATATCACTGAGTCTACATTATTATTTCGTGCTTTATAATATAACAATTTATCTTATACTATAATTATGACACCAGACACATTATTTATATACACAGCGAAATGTTATACCTCTATGTAAATATATGATAATGGATCATAATTATATAAGGGGCGATTTATCTACAAATTTATTAAAATACGTTTTAAATATAGGATCTTTGTAGTCTTTGTTTATCAATCTATATATACTTTAAAAACGGAAAACCCTCGCAAAAATGTCTAAGACTTCTCTTCATTAAGAAAACATTGGTATAAATTAATTCATATAGCCAGACTGAACTAGATAAATGACGCCTATCAAATGTATAATCATGTCATCAGACGTTGATAGTTTAAATCTCTCTTTTTCTAATTTGACGTACAATCAGCTTTTTCTACTAATTATATTTATTTTTGGCAGAAGTAGGTTCTCTTAAACGGTTTTGTTTAATTGATATTTAGACATTTAGAACCTATTCCAAGATATTATTTTCCAACTTTTACACAATATTGCCTTCAATAACAATTTAAGTATAAAAATGACAGTTTTGCTATTTAAGTATAATGCTTTGCTTTTTATATTTAATTTAAACTCCAGAAATATTAACAATCAGTGTGCTTGTGACAACCTCGCATTATTAAATGAAGTTATAAATCATAAACTTTGGTTCAAAACGGAATTCATGAATTAAATTCGTGAATATCAACTATTGTTTTATTGAGTTTATTACATTCAAATTGCTAGCTATTGTTTTTATATGAACAAAAAGTAACGTTTATTAAGATTTGTATTGCACGTGTCCATTTCAGCAATATATATTATAAATGAAATATTTAGTTTGATGCAAGATATTGTTTATATTGTAATAACTTGTATCGATGTATAATAATTATGTTAAGATCACAATAAACATGCAGTCTTTATTTCATTTTGCAAGGAAACGTGTTCATTATTTTTATTTATTTCGATTTTACAAAAAAGACGAGAAATAAAATTCGATCCATTGGTGCAAAAAGGCCAAATGCCTTCTTATTTCATATACACTTCGAAACTTATTGCACCAATGTTTGCTTTCTTTACGTCTCTTTAAAATATAAAAAAAAATACAATGTTCTCCTTTAAAACAATGTATGTTCCCATTGTAAGATATAAAACAAGAAAACGGCTTTATTATTTGTTCCGAAAGTCATGACAGCCTTTGGCACATTGGATATCGACAAAGTATATCAGATTCACTCCATATAATTTTCAAACTTCTGATTTAATCAAACTATTAATTTTATTATTTAATATAATTTAATCAACGATATATTTTATTCATGAATTAATACTTCTATTGCAATTTGATAATTTAATTAAATTGTTTTACATATCATTCATTTATAGGATGAGAAAAAAACGAACTCCGTGCAGACAAATTATCGAAACGTTTATTTTGAAGATAAAAAGCAAACTGTTGACGTACTTTTAAGCAAAACAATTAATTGACTTATGCTAAGAAATGGATTAGTTTAGTTTAAACAATTCGTATATTTTGAAGTTATGAAGCCCTCCCTAGAGGTCTTTGTTCCCTGGCTATCTTATAGTAATGGCCATTGTTCCCTCGATCTCCAAAAGTATTTGGCCATGTTTTTTAGTTAGATCTCCAAAACCCATTTTCTCGTTTATTCATCAAGGTAACAACACGATAGAAATGAAGCTTGCACACAGTAACATTCATATAAACGGTAAATTACGATAATGCAAAGCAACGTTCGGATTTAAGTCGCACACCAAAATAGAAATATAATATCTTAGCTTGTTTTAGACATTTAAATAGTTTCTTATTACTTTTTTATCCATAAATCTGTATTATAAATCTCTATCATTAATTGTATAGACCTGTATCGTTGCGTGATCAAAACAATAACGTATTTAATACGTCTGGATGATAAACACAAGTTTATTATCAGATCAATGATTGGTTATAAACCAGCATGAACCTGAACATCACGATCTAAAATAAAGTAATAAATGATAAAGGAACCCTTGGTAGCACGGAACGCAACCAAATACAAAAAGTTGCTCCGTTTTATTGAGCCACCAGACAGCTCATCAGATTGAGATTGATGTTTAGTAAATAACGAATTAAAGCATTCATGACCGAGGATCTTACCAAACTTGAACATCACACACACGTAATCATAAAATAGATGATATTTTCTATGCTTTCGAAAAGTATGAAGGTGTAACATTTTGTTGTTTAAAACTTTGAAAAGTCGTTAAATGGTATTCATTGGCATTTATATTACATCACAACTTTTGCAAATAATGGCAAAGTATTTGCACATTGAAATAATAGAATATATAACCAACAGGAAACGTAGCATACAAAGCAGCATGGATACAATTGATAATAGTATAATAAGTACATTACATAAATATATACAATGTCATCAGGGGTCACTGTCCTGGAACGGTCAGTAACAAACAACGCCATTAAATATCGCCCTATACTCGTCGTCATATCATAAGACGAGACAATGTCAATAAAAGTATCCAACCCCTTTAAGACCTACCTACTTTAAGACGGTCAGCTGACATTAACCAGAGCATGAGACCCATGCTTGACCTCTTCCATATTGTCCATTGTCCTTTGTTGCTGAAAGTCAGTGTTTATATACCATTAATATCTGCCAACTGCTAGTTATAATTGTTTTTATTGGACATGAAGTGATTAGAATGGGGAGATTATGTTATTCCATGGTTTCTAGGATGTATACATGTATTTGTAATTATATTATCCCATGGTTTCTAGGATGTATACATGTATTTGTAATTATGTTATCCCATGGTTTCTATGATATATGCATGTATTTGTAATTATGTTATCCCATGGTTTCTATGATATATGCATGTATTTGTAATTATGTTATACCATGGTTTCTAGGATGTATATATGTATTTGTAATTATGTTTTTCCATGGTTTCTAGGATGTATACATGTATTTGTAATTATGTTATCGCATGGTTTCCAGGATGTATACATGTATTTGTAATTATGTTTTTCCATGGTTTCTAGGATGTATTCATGTATTTGTAATTATGTTTTTCCATGGTTTCTAGGATGTATACATGTATTTGTAATTATGTTATCGCATGGTTTCTAGGATGTATACATGTATTTGTAATTATGTTTTTCCATGGTTTCTAGGATGTATACATGTATTTGTAATTATGTTTTTCCATGGTTTCTAGGATGTATACATGTATTTGTAATTATGTTTTTCCATGGTTTCTAGGATGTATACATGTATTTGTAATTATGTTTTTCCATGGTTTCTAGGATGTATACATGTATTTGTAGTTTTACACCTCTAATCAAGCATCCTCTGAATAGTAAAGTTTGTTATTAAAGAAGAACTGTTTTTGAAACCCTCTGAATAACGAACAGTGACTTGTAACACAAATACAACAGCATGTACATGTGTATATTGTAGAACATGAACTACTCAGGTAAATACATATGGATATTAATAAAAAAGTGATGTACATAATGACTTTATAGAAGGCAAAGAAGACGGAAATAAGGACAAGTAGTATCCACAGCGCCTCCCGTCTAAGACGTTTAGGTGTTAAGAGGAATTTGCCATTATTTTTCTAGTCCTTTCGGTCGTCGCCATCAGTTTTCAGTTCTTCCAGTCGTCGCCATCATTTTCTAGTCCCGGTCGTCGTCATCAGTTTCCAGTCGTTCCGGTGTTGCACAATTAAAGATAATCAATACGTTTTGCAAAATGGGTTAGTTTGTCTTTTATGTACCACAAATGGCGAAATAGCAATTGTGATTTGCTGAAGCTGCATGATTAAAACTAGTTCTATCAAAAAATGACTGTTTTTATCCACCATATATCTACTTTAATTGGTGATGAGAACTATGTGTATGATATAATGCAATTTAATCCATCACACGTTTTTGGAACGATGGCGCAATAGAACGTCTGTTTAATATCAGTTGTCTGACAGACAATAAGTGCCAGTTTGTGTTGGTGAAATAAAGTTTAAAAATGGAACTAAGGTATTGTAATAATACAAATTAGACGAGCCATTCTTCTTCATCCTGATGATATATCAATTTTGTAACATTGGTGAAATAATAAAAACACACATTTGCTTCAGGACAACATATATATCATATAAAAAGTAAAATTAATCTAATCACAATTCAATCATAATCTTGTTAGGATCCATGGAACTGCCCGTTTTATTGTTTAACTAAAAGGAGGAAGATTTGAATACGACAATGTAAATCCACACATAATCTCGCAGTGTATACATAAAAAATAATGGCCGCAACGAAACATTCAAGTGGTGACGAGAACCAGCGATTAATTTTTATTTTTTTTTTTTTTTTTTTTTTTTCAAATACATGAGATATAACAGTATGCTAATACAATTTCAATTAACAACATGTTTAGTATTTACATATATAAAAAAACAGATTATTTTTTACAGAAAATATCTTTTTTGGAGGCAGCAAATCAATTTTTGAGTGTTTTTTTTTTTTTTGTTCGTGTTTTAGAAAGTTAAAAGAAAAAAAGGAAACAACAAAAAAACAACAACAAACATTTATTATAAGAATATCAAAATCTAAAGAAAATTTTTGATCCTTTTTGTTTATAATTCGTCTACTGATTATGTTGTTGTTTACATTTAACAATGGAATTATCAAATCGAATTCAATAGGAAGCCTTCATAATACATCAAAAAGCATAAAAATGAAAAATTGTCTCTACAAAAGTGAATTCATTTTTGTAGATGTAAATATTTATTCTATGTCAGCTCTGGGTATTTTATGAAAGCAAAAATGTGTGACAGAATGATGCTTTAGATCTTCTGTTAAAAAAATTGAAATATATATATATATATTTAATTTATTGTCTATGAAATTAATAAAAAAAAATCGATGTTGTAAAAACATGAAACGCAAAAAATAGAATTCACCATATAGGTTTTCACATATATGTATATTGCAAACTGTTTAAATGATTCATGAAAACATTCTGCACAAAATTGTCTTTATATCCTTTGTTATTCATAAAGGATATATATCATTCCTTGTTAATACTTGGGGAAAAATCTATAGTATAATGCTATACATTTTGTATGTATTGAGTTTACGTGTTTTTTTAATGTATATACATAATCTTTTAGATATAAAAAACAATTTATATGCGAGTTTTAAGATCAGATCGGAAGTTACTGTTTATGGTTTTCTTAAAAACTTATGGAACATGAAGTTATATTATATATATACATCATATAACAAATGTATACATCTATAAACATACATATACATACATAATATATATATATATATATACACACATCTATAGAATTAATATTTGATAAATTAGTTTGAAGCAACAGAATTGTACTTAATGGTTCAGAATATGTTCTTAATGAATATTATGAGTTTTTATATTATTATGTTTCAAAGGGAGAATCCGCTAGGTTCCGGGTTTTTTTTTACAAATACCTGGAGACAACATTCTATAGTTTATTGTAGACATTCTATTAGATCTAGTACACTTTCAGATTCGGCAAATTTTACTTATGAACAAAAATGTATGACACATTATACTGACGTTACTAGAGATAGTTAAATGAGCGTCTTTTCCAAATGTTCAGGCAAACTCAACATGAATTTTGATGTCAATCTCTTAAACCAATCAAATCATTTTAATCCAGACATGTGACTTAGCCGTCATATGAAATCATTAAACGTCCCTATTCATTGGCCCCTTCGTGACTCCATCGGCTGCTATTTTCGTCGTAGAAAATATATTAGGCATTACTGCAATGTTTGTTATTTCATTCACGGTGTTTATTTATTTGATTATTTATCAAAACAGACTATGAATTGATATTTGATAATATGATAATTTCATAGCGATTTTCCGAAAATATGTCTGTTTGCATATTATATGTATTGCATGTCGCCATTATGTTTATATGCTAAGCTAGTAATTTGTAGATTGATGATGTCAATCTAAATATAAACCAAGAATTTAAAATGTAATGTGATTTCAAAACGTATAGACCTAGTCTATTTAAGACCCTAATATCTTCCGAATCAAGTTTATTACCCCCACTGAAAAAGCAAGGAATACATGCCTAACTAATTCTAACCAAAATCATTTGAGTAGTTTGCATTATGTTTGCAAAACGTAATTGTAATCGTTATATGTATATATGTTTAATTTTTTCTTTGTCTCATGATTGTATAAACTGAATGTTGTCATAGTTTGATCTACTTGCTGGGGGAAATAAAGATATTATTTCTGAGTGCTGCTTTTGAGAGGCCATCGGGTTGAGTCTAGGATCAAACTCGCGACCTCTGCCGTTAGCCGCAAAAACTCTATCCAGTGCACTTCCACTCTACATTTTTTCAGTATTTCAGTAACATTTGATATTTTATCTTTATAAAACAAAAATCGCGTAGATATCCTTTTATCAGATTTTTTTCCCGATATGTAAAAACCAAGCGAGAAACATTTTGATTTTAAAAAAACCTAACCTTAATCCTTAAGCGAAAAGTTTCAAGTGATATAACAAGAACGTAAAATTCTCACGTGGTTATACATGTACCTAAGTAGGTTTTAGATTGATTTTATTTGTGAACATTAATACTGTGTAACAATAGATTTTAACACTGTTTTACATCCTCCAAGCCTTTCAAAATAGACGATGACGTGCGTGTTCTTTGGAAACGGGAAAGAGCGTTCGTAGTGTCGTTCTCTAGAGGGACGCATGATGAGATGTTTTTTGTTACTTTTGGTAGTGTCAATTTAAGGTTTTTGAAAATTATTGCATCCATGTGTAGTTAGATACATGTTACCGCTTTAACTGTTTTTATATAAATATCCAAATCAATATTTATTAAACGAAACACAGACTGTAATAAATGTGCGGGTGTTGTATATACCAAGTGTATGACAACATCGACTGACTTTACTGACGTCTTATTAATACCAGACATTCATAGTCTGATACTGTTGTTTCTATACCACTGGTTTACTATATAATTGAGTGTTTATGTCAAATGACGCAGTGAGTATTAATATATAGATGAATAAAAATCCTACATATTAGTTATATGACAACGTTGGGCACATGCGAAAACCAAGTGTTGATTTCCAATTGGCAATATAGCCGCTGCAGTGTCAGAGTGGTACAACATATACTGAACGGATCAACGAACACAACACTTTTGCATTTGCAATATTTTCGTCAAAACATTGAGTAGCACTCTTGAAGTTTGTATATGACATTTACAAACAATTATGTATTTTTACATAACCAAATGTTCTTTCTCGCTGAAGTCCAAATTTTAAGAAAATTGCTTTGATACATTTTGAGAAAATACATGAAATACCAGGTAAATGTCAGGTACATGAAATACCAGGTAAATGTCAGGTAGGTGGTTAGCTGTTCCGGTCAGTGTACTATTGTAATGGTATTGAAAGCATATTTTGTGCATGCTATGCATTGTGATATATTGCGTTTATGTTACTGAATGCAAGGTAATAGAAGAATAAAGTGGAAACCCAAAATCATTATTATAAGAAGTAAGTAGCAATCAATAATACCGCAAACGAGCAAAATTATATATTGTATATTATATTAATATATTTGTATTATTAAGATAATACCTTATTGTTACCTTACTGAATAACACAATATGCAATTATGTAGACATAATATCGTAATGTTGCCGTCAGTACAATAACAAAGAAAAAGTGGGACATTTTATCTAATAAAATGAGCGAGAAACTTCCGTAACATTCAAAACCTACAATTAATAAAATAGTTTTGTTAATTTGTATACCTTTTTATTTACTGTCTTCATGGAAAACGTCGTTTAAATAATTGCTTTCTACAACGCATATACAACATTATATGTTTTCTAACAGAAGATATATGCAAAAGATAAAAACGACCAAAACAGCACAAAATAGCACAAACACTCGCATATAATCAAACCAAATGTTCTACTTAATAAATGTACAGACGTTTGCTTATTAAAAGCAGTGATAAGAGTAACGGAATACTTCCGTACAAATAATCGTGTTTCGCCTTGATCTCTGGCGTCGTCTGTTGATGGAACGATTGTATCAACTTATTGCATTACTTAGTACGGATTTTCTCATATAGCGGAACACATGAACTAAAATCAGCAGTTATCAGTAAAATCTAATGACAGCAGAATGGTTGGAATGTACTGATAAGAATTACCCAGTTAATAGCGTTAACGAAATACTAGTAGGTCACGACTACCAATCGGTATTGGCACGTGGCTGTGCTTATAGTTACGCAATACGCCAACCATTTGCTTCAATTTGAGCTAGTTTAAACATTTTTTATTTGACTTCGATTGTAGAACAAATTATTACAATTTAGACAAATTACGCTCGAAGTATTCCTGGATAGAACCTGTACTAAGCATATGCCTGAAAATGTCTTGCTCAATTACAACACACATAGCCGTAGTGGAGGAACAAATCCACGAACCTCCGATCATAGGTTCGATGCTCTATCATTGCTACCCCGCGTTCCACACGAAATGTTAAGCACTGCGGTTAGGTATATTGTCTATTCTATACAAGTCATGTTTAACCACTAATTTAATGCTCAAAAGAAGACTTTCTGAAAAGGGGGATGGAATTTTGTTATGTATAAAGTGAAATAAGAATTAAAATATGTCCAAGTATTAAAAAGTAATGTAATTTTAGATATATGCTGTAATTCCTTAATATTTCATCAATTAAATATGCTTAAGATTGTGTTAAGCACTGCGCCTAGCTATATTGTCTATGCAAAGCCATATTGAGTCATTAAGGTAATGTTGGAAAGACTATCTGAAAATATGGGAGGTTGTAGTACATAAATAAGTAAATAAGCAGTTAAATAAATTGTATGTATTAACATTGTTATAACTATCAAAAAAACTTCAACATATTTAAATACATGTTTTCATATTTAGTGAAAAAGCAAGCTAGGGTTAAATGACTCTACAATATACGTTGCTTTAAAGCCTACTTTACTTATTCTAGTATATAAATACTTCTTTCATAACACGTTTAACACTATCAGTCCAATTATTTCACTTGCAAACAAAAACCTGACAAATATAAGTAACACTGTCAGATGTTTAGGTCAGTTGTATCTATCCACAATCACACCGAGGTAAGTTGTTTATATCTATCCACAATGACACCAAAGTCAGCTGTTTCTATCCACAATGACACCAAAGTCAGCTGTATCTATCCATAATGACACCAAAGTCAGCTGTATCTATCCACTATGACACCGAGGACAGCTGCATCTATCCACTATGACACTGAGGTCAGCTGTATCTATCCACTATGAAACCGAGGTCAGTTGTAAATATCCACTATGACACCGAGGTCAGTTGTAGCTATCCGCTTTGACACCGAGGTCAGCTGTATCTATCCACAATGAAGCCAAGGTCAGTTGTAGCTATCCTATATGACTACGAGGTCAGCTGTATCTATCCACTATGAAGCCGAGGTAGGTTGTATCTATCCACAATGACACCGAGGTCAGTTGTATATATCCACTATGACACCGAGGTCAGTTGTATCTATCCACAATGAAGCCGAGGTAGGTTGTATCTCTCCACAATGACACCGAGGTCAGTTGTATCTTTCAACTATGACACCGAGGTCAGTTGTATCTTATTCACTTTGACACCGAGGCCTGTTGATATCTATCCATATGAAACCGAGGTCAGTTGTATTATCTACTATGAAACCGAGGTCAGTTGTATCTATTCACTATGACACCGAAGTCAGTTCTAGCCATCCACTATGACACCGAGGTCAGTTGTATCTATTCACTATGAAACAGAGGTCAGTTGTATATTTCCACTATGACACCGAGGTCAGTTGTATATATCCACTATGACGCCGAGGCAATCTGTATCTATCCACTATGAAACCGAGGTCAGCTTTATCTATCAACAATGAAGCCGAGGTCAGTTGTATCTATCCACAATGAAGCCGAGGACATTTTAGCTATCCGATATGATACCGAGGTCAGCTGTATCTATTCACTATGAAACCGAGGTCGGTTGTATCTATCCAGAATGACATCTAGGTCAGTTGTATATATCCACTATGACACCGAGGTCAGTTTTATCTATCCACAATGAAGCCGAGGTCAGTTGTAGCTTTCCGCTATGACAGCGAGATCAGCTGTATATATCCACTATGAAGCCGAGGTCAGTTTTAGCTATCCACTATGAAACTGAGGTCAGTTGTATCTATCCACTATGACACTTTGGTCAGTTGTTTTTATTCACAATGACATCGAGGTCAGTTGTAGCTGTGCACAATGACACCGAGGTCAGCTGTATCTATCCACTATGACACCGAGGTCAGTTGTATCTATCCACGATGACATCGAAGTCAGTTGTATTTATCCACTATGACACCGAGGTCAGCTGTACCTATCCACTTTTAAGCCGAGGTCAGTTGTAGCTATCCACTATGAAACCCAGGTCAGTTGTAGCTATCCGCTATGACACCGAGGTCAGTTGTTTCTACCCACTATGAAACCGAGGTCAGCTGTAGCTATCCGATATGATACCGAGGTCAGCTGTATATATTCACTATGAAACCGAGGTAGGTTGTATCTATCCAGAATGACACCGAGGTCAGTTGTATATATCTACTATGACACCGAGGTCAGTTTTATCTATCCACAATGAATCCGAGGTCAGTTGTAGCTATCCGCTATGACAGCGAAGTCAGTTGTAGATATCCACTTTGAAACCGAGGTCAGTTGTAGCTATCCACTATGACACCGAGGTCAGTTGTTTCTACCCACTATGAAACCGAGGTCAGTTGTAGCTTTTCGCTATGACACCGAGGTCAGTTGTATCTATCCACTATGACACCGAGGTCAGTTGTATCTAATCACTATGACACTGAGGTCAGTTGTAGCTATCCACATTGAAACCGAGGTCGTTGTAGCTATCCACTATGACACCGAAGTCAGTTGTAGATATCCACTTTGAAACCGAGGTCAGTTGTAGCTATCCACTATGACACCGAGGTCAGTTGCATCTATCCTCTATGACATGGAGGTCAGCTGTATCTATCCATTATGAAGCCGAGGTCAGTTGTTATCTATCCACTATGAAACTAAGGTCAGTTGTAGCTATCCAATATGGAACCGAGGTCAGTTGTAGCTATCCACTATGACACCGAGGTCTGTTGTTATCTATCCATTATGAAACCGAGGTCAGTTGTAGCTTTACACTATGGCACCGAGTTCAGTTTTTATCTATCCCCTATGAAACCAAGGTCAAATGTTATCTATCCTCTATGAAACCGGGGTCATTTGTATCATTCTACTATGACACCGAGGTCAGTTGAATCTATCCACTATAACACCGAGGTCAGTTGTTATCTATTCACTATGAAACCGAGGTCAGTTGTTATCTATCCACTATGAAACCGAGGTCAGTTGTTATCTATCCACTATGAAACCGAGGTCAGTTGTATCTATCCACTATGAAACCGAGGTCAGTTGTATATATCAACTATGAAACCGAAAACCTTATGCGAATACACGTTTACCACTACCAGTTCTACTATATCACTTGTTACAGAACATGACAGATATAATTATAAGTCAGACTATAAAAATATTGTCAGATGCATAATAAAAATTATATCAGTAACAGTTGTATCCGCTATGAAGCCGGAATCATTATAGGAATACACAATATACAGCTGTGGAAACGTTCACTCATGCACAAACTGCTGACCTTGAATAACTGGCACACATGGGATGATCAGTTCAGAATAACAAAGATGTTACAGAACCGACAATGTGTGCTCAGAGTTATCGTGTATTTAAAGACGTTTAGGACATTGTATTAGTGATACAATATTTGTTTCAATATTTCAGTTATAGCAAAAATTTAATTCACACCATTGTACATTCGTAACAGCAATTGTTCAACAAATGAACCAGGTGTTGACGAGTATAGAGTATTGAATCATGCAACTGTTACAATTGCACGGTACGTCATTGGGATTAATTTTTAAACATATATAGCATATATCAGGTTTAATATTAATATTTTAATTTAGTTTAATATTAAGAAACAGTTTGAATTATACAAATGTTGTAGTTAATTTAATAGGAATCAATTATTATGTAGAAATCATGACATGTTCAGCACTTTGAAATACAACAAATAGTTAGCAAACAGTTAGCGCGAGATTGAAACTTAACGTACGATGAAAAAAAAGTATTATAAATTACTCTTTAATAGTTCGGTTTCCTTGGAATTATTGTTGTATTTGTTTGTTGTTTTCTTTTAATGTTTTTGTGATTTTAATTTTTCTACTGTAGCAGGTTTAAAATGCTTTATTGTTGCCCGAAATTAAGAAATAAAAGTATTGTTATTAACATTGTAAAAAATAAAAGATGCTTGTAAATATTGTTGTCGTCAGAAAATGTTCCTTGTAAATATTGTTGTCGTCAGAAAATGTTCCTTGTAAATATCGTTGTCGTCAGAAAATATTCCTGGTAAATATTGTCAAAAAATAATGAACCTGCCGGAAAATGCGCTGTAAGACACTATCATTGACTGTCAGGTCTATATTCAGTCGTATCCCAGTGAATAAGAGTCTGTATAGGTCGTTATGTAAACGAGATCTTACAGACATTGGAATAAATTGTGCTTCATTTTGATCGAGATATCCTTTTGTTCTGAATCCCACTACTCCAGCAAAACAATTATATTTATTACAGCATAATTCGTCATTTATAACTATTATTGCCAGTAATATCAGGCATAGTTCACGTAATTGGTCATATTCCTTTTTCTTTGCTTTTTTTATTTTTAAAACAATGATCCAGTTTCTGGATAATCCTCCCTATATAGAATATAGTCTCCAGTGTATTATAAAACGTGTGTTTGCTTTTGTAAGTTTATCCTAATTATACACAACGGATATATCTAATTTGAAATTTAAAACAGTTATTTAAGATATAATGATGTAATTGTATACAAAGGTAGCGTGCCTGTAACACTCTAACGCTGTTCTATATTTTCCTTGAGGTAGAATGTCAAATGTTGTCTTATTTTGTTATATTAATTTTAATCTGAACAGATGATAGATGGTGACAATATTTGATATTTTGTTTATGTCATCATGTCGTCATGAATATGTCACTGTCTTATAAATGCACCATTAACAGCAAAATAGTAATGACGTAATGTGTTTCACTCTCACAAAAAAAAACAATCGTAATGTTTTATAACCCGCCATATTAACATTAATTATGGCTAAATATGTTTATTGACTTCCCGCATCAAAGCAAGTGTTCTGGTTTGCTTAAACGTTGTTTTAATCAGCAGGCGGCTACTCTGTGACCGAGTGGTCTAAGGCGCCGTCTCAAAACCACTAACCTCTCATCGCTAAGGTGTCGTAGGTTCGAGTGCTGCCAGCTCCAAAATCTTTATGTGGGTTAGTTTGTCCGTTATTTGTTCCACTCAGATACATGCTGAGGTCTTCCTTCACCAGTAAAACTGAATATGTCACATATAACCTGAAATGTGTTGAAAATAACGTTAAACCATCAACCGTAAGAATGACACCGCGGTAGTATTGTCGAGTAACACCAAGACGATTGTATTGCGTAGCATTAATTGAACGTTTCAATAACAAAAACAAAGATAATTAAATGATTGTTATGTTTTATATTGATGTCACAACTCTTGTCGTATATCAGTATCAGTTTTGTTTCTTCTTGATTTAATTCCCTAAACAATAAAATAGCTTGACTGTGTTTGCCATATAGTACAACTCAACTCGTAACATTAAACGAAAAATTACAAAGGCAGGCTCGTATCTCATCAATATCTCTTCTGTATTGCATCTAAACCAATTTAAGCTAGTTTAATACATTTTTGGTATTTTACAGTGTAATATTATCCAAATTTAGTACCGGTAGACATGCCTGGAAACAATTAGGCTCACTGTATAGGATTTATATAAAACAAAATGAGTTTTAGTAGTAGATGTTTTCCATCTTAGGATAGTTACATCAAAATTTGATGACACATTTCAGATTCGAAATTAATTTTACTTTATTTTTAATTACATCAACCCGTTTATATGTATCTCACGATATCATTTAATCAAATAAAGAAATATATAATTGTAACATTTTCACGTTTTATTTCGTCTGTGCAAATTGCTCTATGTTAAGTCTGGAATCTGACCATAATACAGACACTTTTTCCTTAGATATCATCATATACTTCTTTTCCCCCCTCCCCCCACCCCCGAGAATAAGGACCTAGGTATCTGAGAGCTTGATATATAGTTACTTGGTCGAACGATTTTATTATTGCCGACAAAATTGTCTGTAAAAATATATGTTATCGTTTCAAAATAAATAACTGAAATAGCCGTGCATTTTTAGAGACACACAGTTAGTATAATGTACTCATGTTTACACAGCAATTCAAGCTTTACATCTATAGAATCATTAATCTCCAAGTTTTACTCTCTGATATAAACGTAAAAAAATATGAACATTTTTTTAAAATACTAGTAGCGACATCTAGCTTTGGAAATATGAGACAAAACTATCATTAAAGATAATAATGGATGTTTTCTTGGACTTTCTTATATTAAGCTGATTGAAACTGTTGAAAATCCTCATTTACCTGGATTATTTTAATTTCGTATTTGCACCATGTAGATAAGTAATTTTCAGAAATGGTGTTGAATATATATGTTTTTTTGTTTAACGAAAACCGTCATGAAACATATGTCTACTACAGAAAATGTAGTTTTCTAAAATGCTGAGCTACGATAATAGCATTTGTGTCATTTATACATTTACTAAGTAATTACTATAACTTTCTCAATTCTCTAAATACACCTTCGTCCTCCTAGTGTATTTATGTCTGTAACAGAAACATTATTCCTAATACAATCTTGTTTACCAATCACACCAGGCCATACAATCACAACGACGTATCGTAATGTATAAATACACGTGCAAAAGCATATAAAGTATTCAGCTACATTTATTAAATATTAATCATGTGCAGTGCATATTTAGGAATATCTAAAAAAGTTTAATTTGAAACTTATTTCCTGAATGTTCCTTCAAGTTGTACCAATGTTTAACTCATAACTCACACAACTGTTGCTACGAAATGGGATATGAATACTTTGAGTGGTTATATGTAACGGAAATGTAAATGACAGTTCTGAAAACAGAATACCAAATTCAAGCCAAATGTCTAAGATTGTTCTCTAAAAAGCTTTTTGAATTGACACAAATCCGCAATTTAACCTCAGCAGCTCACATTTATGGTAACTGTACTCTTCAAATGAAAAAAAAACATATTTTAATGTCATGGCCACCGTAACTGAATCTATTCAACAATTAGACAGTGAACAACAAATCAAAACGCCATAACATCAGATATCTTATTTAAACCATACGACAGCCTGTTGGGAGACATCAAATATAAACAGTAAGTACTTACCAAATGAGTGTTAAATGTGGGATATAAACATAGAAAGAGCCAGTGTAGAAGGAAGTTTTATTGAATTTAACAGTTGGGTATTATTGAAGTAGAGATAAGCATTTAATTTAAACTTATTTATTTAATACCGATTGTAAAACCATTTCTTACAACTTCTTGCAAATCATGCTCAGTGTCTTCCGCGGTAGAAGTAATACGCATATAGTGACTTGCTCAAGTACACCACACATGATGCTATAACGGGGGTCGAACCCTGAATCATCCTATCCTGGATTCCATGGCTCTACCACTATACCACGTGCTCCATGATAAACAAGATACCAGACTAGCTGAAAAGATTACAAACGGTTTAGATGTATGACGTATATTGTCATTTATACACTATTTTGATCAATTGGAACTGAACGTTACATGTGCATTTCCAAAACTAGCACTATATGTTTGTGATGCAAATATCAAAGTAACACACATAAATGTATTATTGTTGAAAATGCTTAAAATGGTTATATTTTATTGCACATATTAGAACATCGAGATATTTTCACGAGTTCTACCATGTTTGGATGACATTGAGTACAGTTTGATTGAGGTATAACCGTTTAATGATGCGCAGTGATACATTACAACAAATAAGGAGAACTGTCAAATATGACGAGCAATTGGCAATGTGTTAGGTGTTCCAGAAGTGCACGTCTCTATATGGAACAGTACAAAATTTATTTAAGTTACTAAAACTAAGGAAACTGGTTAAAGGGCAACCTATTTCGTACATTTGCAAAAAATGTTTTATTCATATTTTCAAAGCTACCATGATACCACCAGATTTGACAAAACAAAACCTGTTATTAAAGCTTTGATCTATGAAAATCCAGCTTACTTCACTTAATAAGATTAATGGCTGCATTATGTCATACGTTCACATACTAAATATTAATTTGATTCATGAACGTACGTAAAACTCAAGGAGGTCAACACTCCCGTATGTCCCTTTAATACAACTATCAGCATAGCAGAGTATTTGTTCTGTTTTATACAGTTATCAATGTAAAATGCTAGGCATACACAAATACTGTTCTTCAATAAAAATTAGCACCTGTTTTTATATGACATAAAGTTCTGATTTTATTAGAACAAAAAAAGTAAATTTCGCAATAATCTTCTCTAAGCTCCCCATACGGATATGACCTTACCGCAAATTGTTAAAGCTGTTCCACTATTTAATCATTGATACTTATTGGGGAAGTCCTACATTAATTTTCCATTAGACATTCGAATTACAATTCAGCGAACTTTGATTCTCTTGAAGATTTCAAAATGAAATTGATCGATCATCAGACATTAGTTATCTGAAGTTCTCACTATACATTTGCGTCCCTTGTTGTCATTGTAGCAAGACTTATGCACTTATCAAGTCCTTTGATGTTTGGTTTGAAATTTTTTCATAATGATGCATAGGGGCTATAATCTTTTGCTGCAGATGATTCAAGTAAAAGCTTGAAATAAGACATCAGTGGTGTTAAAAATGTGACTTTTTTAAGATATTAACAGATGCATGTATTAATAAACATTTGAGGGTTTTTTTATAAAAAAGCTTAAGGTGTCAATGCACTATCTTTTAAGAAAACCAAGCTGGTCAACTTACCATTTGTAATGCATGTGCGGATACATTCCTGCTGTTGAAATAAAATACTTTAAAAACGATTCTATGTGTAGAGAGACCTAAAAGGACGTAGACTATGTAATAGTTCTAACCAGTACAAAGGTGAGTTTGGAAAAACTACCTGCTCAACCTTGTGTTGCCGCATCTGACGTTACTTCACAACCAGGGGGTAGTTTCATCAATAAATTCAAACATGTGTACCATGTTCACAACTAAAACTATGCCATCCATTCACATATTCTCTTAGCCAGATGACAAGAATTACAATGCAAGTGTCGTCAAGATCGGCTGACTAGCATATGAGCCGAAATCAATTGATATATATGGCATCGGGATAGCTGTCGGAGTCAAGGTTGCCATTTGTGTGAAGTAAAACTGATTGTTTAAATTAAATATCCAAAATCACTCATTGAAATGGAATGAACGCTAATTAAATGTTTATTTTAGATTCTAAAATATGCTGAAATGTTAACGAAAATGTGAACACAAACTGTAACAACACTATTTCAAAACAAAAACATTTTATCCCAGTCTGAAATGCACAAGCTACTAATTAGTTTATTTCTTACAGAGCAACAATTTTGGGCTGTTATCAGCTGTGTGTAATCAATATATACAAACAACAAGTTACGGAATATACGGAATGTCAACCAATAGAAGACAGAGTGAGAAGTACTGAGTTATATATACAAAAGTTGTAATTATAAAAGAAAATCGTTGAATACTGATTCTAACATTTACTTTATGGTCTCGTGTGAACATAAACTGAATATTGAATGATAAAACATAAAAGCACAGGTACATACCTCATATTACATTGCGTTTATCTAACTAAAAACTTATTTTAGCATTTCAACGTTTGTCCACGAAATCCCTTAAATGATTCAATGGACTTTGTGTGTTTAATACAAAAGGTAACTAAATCCCCATCAAGCCATACTTCAGCGATCGATGCCAATTCATCTGTTTTCTGTATAGTAGAATTACATCTGGCAATGATCTCTTGTACTCGTACACGCTGATGTTATTTCCATCACTGTGAAGTTAAAGGCGGAAGCATTGAGGTGACATTTGGAGAGGCGCTTCCTTTATCTAATATTGTTTCTTTCACCAGACAATACATTGCTAACAGCGGGCACTTGCTTTATTGTGTTTGATGTTATTGTTGGGACGGTTGGATATGTAACTGCCGGAATTTTATTGAATTATTTTAGAGGTATGCTATGCATTCTAATTGTGTTTTTTTTTTTGTATTTAAGGACTACAACTGTATTTACTCCTATCGCTTTAATTCATGTACTTCATTAAGTAATAAAGGTTTCGACAACTTTTTAAATATTTGTATTAAATACATTTTATTGTCATATGATGCTTAAAAACACATTGTGTTAACAGAACATATTTAAGTGTTTATTTGCCTAAGAAATGGTGTATATTCGTGCAAAGTATTACATAATTACTGACAGGATAATTTTGTAGGACTATTCATGTGATAACTCTTTAATATATATATAAATGCATGTATCGGTAACAAACAGGATCAATTAATAGTCAATAAAGCAGAGTTTCATTGCGATACCATGTGACTTTTCTAAATACGTTTTTTATTTCAACGTAAAGGGAGGTAGTTTACCTACATGAAACTATGGATTTGGAATGCAAACTGCATTTTCGAAGACATTCTTTACGGCATTTCTTTCTTATATTTATTTACTTTGTAGTAAAGAAAAAATATAACAATCCATGAAGGGAAGCTAGAAAACAACAAACAGACAATTATATTAAGCAGATGTTCATTTTACTGTCTTGGGTATAATAATGGTTGTATTTTACATGGTGCCCAGCTATATAATGCATTCATCAAAATGCTTTTATTGTAAACTGTGAAATTAACAGACTTGGATCTAATGTTTCTTTAAACAAATAGCCAATAAATTTATTTTTCACCAACTAGATATCGTACAAATTACATATAGGGTTGTTAGTACAAACCGCTCTTTTTTCAAACCTAACCCATAATTATATCCGATTTGCTCTCAATACTTCATTAATTATTAAGACAATTGCTGCGTTTATTGACTTGGATGTCGTTAAAAGAGTTATTGATGCTGGATTTGTGTTTTAGACCTTAACGCAACGGAAGCATCATAGCAGAAACCTTTTCATCATTAATTTCAATCTTTAGTTATTTTTTCACAACTACTGGCTAATCATGTGTTGCACTTATCATATTTGAAAAGTGCAATTTGAGTAGTTATCATCGCATTGACACATTTTTATATCAAGTCGATATAAGTTGTAACTTAGAGTTAAATAATAATTACAGTCAAGCCTGTCTTAAGCAGCCATTCAAAGGAAGGAGCGAAAGTGACCTTTAAAGACAGGTTGTTGTTGAACAGAGGTTAATTTATTCTTAAAGCATAGAGATGGGAAATAGCAAATGTGGCTGCTGAAGACAAGTGGCTGCTTAATGGAGGTGACCGCTTACATAGATTCGAATGTATTTAAAAAATGGTGTTTAATGAACCATGTTTTTGTTTAATCGATTGTAATAAATGTTCTTGACGAAACTTTCGTAATATTGTTCTGAAAATTAAGAATAATTATATCTAAAAAGTTCTTAAATAACACTATAAGAAGTGTATTTTTTGCAAATATTTACAGCATAAAGAATGTTTACAATAAACCCAAATTACTCCTACCAAAAGTGCATAATAAAACGATCGCAGCTGATAGTGTACGTCGCCATTGATTAAATACCCCTAACATCATCTCTTTATTTCCATTGGACAGTGATGATTACATAACATACAAATTTATGAATGTGTGAGTTGTAATTAAAGAATATAATTGAAAGGTGATTACGACGTTGGTGAACTGAAAAGAAACATTCTAATATTAAACGAAAATTTGCAAAATATATTTTTGAAAAAAATCACACGGTACTTTTCCATCTTCCAGCTGATCCGTTCTACAGACTATACCAAGATATATTTGAAATATAGCTTAAATAATAACCAAACACAATAATAATCATATATGAAACACATTGTAATCAAACGACAGTATATCGACCATTTTCTTTTTTTAATGTTTAAAATTACTGCTTTTAATCTAATTTTTTTCTCCTCTCGCATACTGCTTCTTATCCCCTTAAGCATATATCCGATTCAATTCTTTTGCTAAAGAAAACACAAAACTGCTGTAACACTACTCTTGAAAATAGATGTAACAATTGTAACAGCCAGGTTCATTTTGCGATCTATTTTTGGAAAGGATTTACGCGTTTGCAAGACTACATAAACATCACGCCTTTGACGTTTAATGTTTCAAAAAACTAATTAGAATAACTGTGCTGCCAACACCACGTTGTGCAATGTGTTGCTTAATGCTCGCAGTTTATATGAAGATTATATTTACATTCTCGTCATTTTACGGGAACTACTTCACCATAAACACGAAATTTGGACACACAATTCAATTAATATTTCCCAGTTTTGACATGGGTGCAACAAACAACGAGAAAAATGGTGAATTGTTCATTCTTATTTGTGATAGAATTAAAATAGATATTGGTTAAAGTTAACACGTAATTTTATATTGAATAGTTTTGTTGAAACTTATGATATCTGTTAGCTCTATTTCTGACGACAAACATAAATGAAGAAGGTATTGTATATCAATAAAGGACATATACACGTAATGGTACTATAATCACATACTTTTCAAAATATCCGCTGTGAACACTGTTTATGGAATAATCAAAACTGCTTTGATTATTCGAAGCCTGTGTTAATATATTACTCCAGGTCGATTTCTCTTTATGAAAGTGTTGACTGTTTTCAATATAATAATATCACTGGTTGAACACCATGTATCATGGTCAGAGCGATGCAGGTATCTATTGTATGGTTTGTTATATATTGGCATCCTTAATCCATGATCACAATGTTGCGTATTGTAAGTACGAATATTTATATACTTATGGACACTTCCCACTCATTCATCATATTGGAATATTGCCATGTTTTGAAATGCTTCTAGAACAGAAACGCTAATATACTATCCGGTGTGTGTCTTTGTTCTTGGTCAAGTAAGACATTAAAGACACTTATCGGTCAACTATAATGACAGATGCGTAGATATAGATACTTCATGCTTTAATCATTAGAGTATTTATCATTACACACTCATATATATATATATATATATATATATATATATATACACACGTTATTACACTTGCATGCTTTACGTCCATGTAAACATATTGTTTTAAACTTATTTAATTTACTTTGCTTGTGAAACGAGTCATAACAATTTAGACAAACGATGCCCGAGGTCTGGATCGGTAGAACCAGTAGCAAGCATATGCGGATAAAGTGTCTTGTTTATAGATATTATTTAGAATGTTCGTATTATCATGTAATTGATTTTAATAATCCATAGTCAATCAATCAAATACATTGTACCTAATTGTTTTACAAATTCTATTAATTAACAGTATAGTATACCGTTGTTTTAATTCATACATTGATAACATGACGTTACACATGTTACTTACTTCTGATTACATTTTGTGTTTAACCAACTTTAAACCAACGACATGATTGTATTGTATTATGTCAAAACGTATTGCTGACAGTTTGGAGGTTATTTTCACGTCGAATGTTGGTTTTCAATGATTAACTCTTCAAATGCATGTTTAACTTTTTTCTGTAACCCCAAAGTTGTAAACAACTGTTTTACAGTTGAAGATTTCTAAACAAAATTTCTCATTTTATTTCCTTAGCTGTGTTTTAATCAGTTGAGAATGTTTATGCCTACAACTAGTTTATGCCTACAACTAGTGTCATTAGCAATGAAGCACAAAGCAAATATCATCATAAGAATATTAAAACATGATAGCATGGCAATAACATATTGTTTTGTTCAATAATTAATCAAAACTTCAGGAATTCACGATATAAACATCGTGAAACTTAAAAATAAGATTTGTTTTGTAAACATTATTCGTTTGATAAGACTTTAATTGCAAGACAGTGTCTTTTCTCTACAAACATCAATGCTGTTTCTTAATACTGTTATTACATTTGCGTGTTTGTAATAATACACACCAATTGCGATTAGATTTAGCATGTACTTGTGATTTCACTTGGCTTGAATTCTAAGGAATATAACATTGTCTAATTCTGAAAGCATTTCAAAACACCTTGTAAAAAAAATAAAAAGCAAACAAAAACGATTTTTCGGCATCATCTTAGGTAAATAGCGACGTGTGTTTATTTTGAGTGTGTTAGAAGCTGAGTTAATAGTGTTTACTCGTTTAACAAAATTTCCGCTCCTAATACACAACCTATATCAGATAAAAACATAAATTAGTGTTATGTTGATCTAAAAGACAACGTTTTCAGTTTTATTGGAGGAACAATTTAAAATAAAGGACCAAGGTCACGAAGCCCCAATATCGGCCCTGTAAAATGCATTTCTTTTCAATACTTAGTTTTCAGCAAAGCTATGTGCTTTTGTTTTACAAAACGTAAATATACTTTATTCTTTTAATATATATATAGTCTATTTTTATATTTGATGTTTTTTCATGAATGTATTGTTGTCACGTAAAGATATTATTTATGAGCATTGTCTGTTACCCTGTAAGTAATATGTGTTAATATTGCATTGTGTCAGGAGTGTCTTCACTATTAAAACCACGAAACCAGCGTCCACCTTCGTTATTTAAACACATACGTTTAATTTTAAAACAAACACAAATATTTCATCAAGTCTGATATAAAAACACACTTATGTGTGTTTGTTTCGTAATATAACAAAACATGATAGACATATATTACTGAGTCTACATTCGTCATTGTTTCCGCCAATGACATTAAAGGTTTGTCCGATTCATCTGTTGGCACGGATACAATGATGTGGTTTAAAGAATTGCCGAATTAAATAATAATTAATAACTAGGCTAATAGCAGATTATTATTTCGTGCTTTATAATATAACAATTTATCTTATACTATAATTATGGTAATGAAGTCTCCTTGGTCTTACTTCATGTACAAGGATGTTGATGACCAGACGCAGTATGTATATACACAGCGAAATGTTTTTATGTTCTTATTTAAATAAAGAATAATGGATCATATATAAGGGGCGATTTATTTACATATATAAAAAATAAGTTTTATATATAGGATCTTTGTAGTCTTTGTTTATCAATCTATATGTTCTTTTAAAATGGAAAACTCGCGCACAAATGTCAAAGACTTCTCTTCATAAAGAAAACATTGGTATAAATAAATACATATAGCCAGACTGAACTAGATAAATGACGCCTATCAAATGTATAATCATGTCATCAGACGCTGATAGTTTAAATCTCTCTTTTTCTAATTTGACGAACAATCAGCTTTTTCTACTAATTACATTTATTTTTGGCAGAAGTAGGTTCTCTTAAACGGTTTTGTTTAATCGATATTTAGACATTTAGAACCTATTCCAAGATATTATTTTCCAACTATTGCCTTGATTAACAATTTAAGTATAAAAATGACATTTTTGCTATTAAAGTATAATGCTTTGCTTTTTATATTTAATTTAAACTCAAGAAATATTAACAATCAGTGTGTTTGTGACAACCTCGTTTTATTAAATGAAGTGATAAAACATAAAATTTGATTAAAATGGAATGCATGAGTTAAATTCGTGAATTCATTGTTTTATTGGGTTTATTCCTCAGCAATTGCATGCTATTGTTTTTCTATGAACAAAAATTAACGTTTAATAAGATTTGTACTGTACATGTGTCCCTACCAGCATTTTATTTAGATGCAAAATGTTTCTTTATATTATAATCACGTGTAACATTGTTTAATATTTATGCCAAGATCATAATAAACGTGCAGTCCTTATTTCATTTTGCAAGGAACTACCTTCATTATTTTTATTTGTTTCGACTTCACAAAAAAGCAATGTAATATAAAACGGCCAACTGCCTTGTTATTTCATATACACTTTGAAACTTATTGCACTAGTATGACGAAATGGTAATGAGCAAATAAAACCACAGTCGCAATGTCTCTTCATTGTAAATGCTATATCATCGAAATGACTCATATACTTGCTTTCTTATGTCTCTATAGAATATAAAACATGCCAGTGTTCTCCTTTAAAACACGTTTTTTCGTTATGCGTGTTCCGATTGTAAGATATAAAACAAGAAAACGGTATTATTATGTTGTTCCGAAAGTCATGACAGCCTTCTGCACATCGGATATCGACAAAGTATGTCAGATTCACTCAATATAATTTTAAAAAGTCTGATTTAATCAGACTATTCAGTTTATTATTTAATATAATTTCATCAACAATATATTTTATTCATGAATTAATACTTCTACTGCAATTTGATAATGCAATTAAATTATTTTCCCTATCATTCATTTATAGGATGAGAAAAAACAAACTCCGCCCGGTCAAATTAGCGAAACGTTCATTTTGAAGATATAGAGCAAATTGTTGACGTACTTTTAAGCAAACAAGAAATTGACTTGTGCTATGAAATGGATTAGTTTGATTTAAACAATTCGTGTTTCTTTGTTAAGTTATGATGCCCTGCCTGGGGTCCCTGTATCCTGGATAGCTTAAAGTAATGATCATTGTTCCCCTGATCTCTTAAAATATTTGACCGTGTTTTTTTTTCAGTTAGATCTCCAAAACCCTTGGGAGAGCCTGAGTTATATACATTTTATTGTTTATTCATCAAGGTAACAACACAATAGAAATGAAGCTTGCAACAGTTACTTTCATATAAACGGTAAATCATCATAATACAAAGCAACGTTTGTATTTAAGTCACATACCAAAATAGAAATATAATCTCTTAGCGTGTTTTAGACATTGAAATAGTTTCGTATTACTTTTTTATCCGTAAATCTGTAATAGAAATCTCTATCATTAATTGTAATGACCTCTATCGTTGTGTGATCAATACAATAACGCATTCAATACGTCTTGAGGATTAACACAAGTTTATTTTATCTGGATGATAAACACAAGTTTTTTATCAGATCAATGATTGGTTATAAACCAGCATGGACCTGAGAATCACGATCTAAAATAAGAATAATAAATTATAAAGAAGCTTTTGGTAGCACGGAACAGAACGTAGCTCGGTTTTATTGAGTCTGTTCTGGGATATATGAAATATGCGACTTTACGTTCCAGCTACCACCGCCTTCCAAGGTGATTTTTTTTTTCGATATACACTGAAAGGGCTCCATAATTCGACTTTTTTCCGCCGCAAGACAGCACGTAAGATTATGATTGATGTGTGACAGGGGATCTTACCAAACTTGAACATCACATACAGGTAATCATAAAATAGATGAGGACCAACAGTGTCGATATTTGGTATAACTTTTTGTTGTTTAAAACTTTGAAATGTCGTTATATAGTATTCATTGCCATTCATAATACATTATAACACATTGTTCAAATAGTGGCAAAGTATTTTCACATTGAATAAATAAAAATATAGCCAACAGTTAACGTAACATATAAAGCAGCATGGATACAATTGATACTAGTATAATAAATACATTACATAAATATATACAATGTCATCAGGGGTCACTGTCTTGGAACGGTCAGTAACAAACAACGCCATTAAATCTCGCCCTTTCCTCGTCGTCATATCATAAGACGAGACAAGGTCAATAACAGTATCCAACCCCTTTAAGACCTACCTACTTTAAGACGGTCAGCTGACATTAACCAGAGCATAAGACCCATGCTTGACCTCTACCATATTGTCCTTTGTTTCTAAAAGTCAGTGTTTATGTACCATTAATATCTGCCAACTGCTAGTTATAATTGTTTTTATTGGACATGAAGTGATTAGAATGAGGATATTATGTTATTCCATGGTTTCTAGGATGTATACATGTATTTGTAATTATGTTATCCCATAGTTTCTAGGATGTATACATGTATTTGTAATTTTTAATAACTAATCAAGCATCCTCTGAATAGTAAAGTTTGTTATTAAAGAAGAACTATTTTTGAAACCCTCTGAATAACGAACAGTGACCTGTAACACAAATATAAAAGCATGCACATGTGTATATTGGAAAACACGAACTACTCAGATAAAACATATAGATATTAATTAAAAATTTACGTAATACGCAGTTGTATATAGAAGGCAAAGAAGATGGATATAAGGACAAGAAGTATCCAGAGCGCCTTCCGTCTAAGGCGTTCAGGCGTTAAGAGGAATTCGCCATCATTTTTCCAGTCCTTTCGGTCGTCGCCATCAGTTTCCAGTTATTCCAGTCGTCGCCATCAGTTTCTAGTTCCGGTCGTCGTCATCAGTTTCCAGTCCTTTCGGTTGTCGCACAATTAAAGAGAGGAAACCTGGCAATAAGCAATATATTTGCAAAATGTGTTACTTGGTCCTCTATCTACCACAGATGTTCAAATAACAAAGTGTTTTGCTTAAGCTGCATGATTAAAACTAGTTCTATCAAAAAATGACCGTTTATATCCACCATATATCTACTTTAATTGGTGATTAGAACTATGTGTATGATATCCATCACACGTTTTTGGAACGATTGCGCAATAGTACGTCTGTTTAAGATCAGTTGTCTGGCAGACAATTAGTGCCAGTTTATCTGCTATTGTTGCGTTGGTGAAATAAAGTTTGTTTCACCAGTTACCATTGAAAATGGAACTAAGGTATTGTAGTTATACGCATCAGACGAGCCATTCTTCTTCATCCTGATGATACATCAATTATGTAAAATTGGTGAATTAATAAAAACAGACATTTGCTTCAGGACAACATATATATCATATAAAAAGTAAAATTAATTTCTAACAACAATTCAATCATAATCTTGTTAGGATCCATGGAACTGCCCGTTTTATTATTTAACTAAAAGGAAGAAGATTTAAATAAAACAACGTAAATTTTGTTTCAATGATTGTATATCTTCACCTAATCCACACAGCGTATACATAAAACACACCGGCCACAACAAAGCAAGTGGTGAATTTTACCAGCGATTTATATAATGAATATTTGATAAATAAGTTTAAAGCAACAGAATGGTTAAATATGTTCTCAACGAATATTATGTTTCAAAGGGAGATTCATCTAGGTAACGTTTTATTTTAAAAATACCTGGAGACAACATTCTTTAGTTTATTGCAGACATTCTTGTAGATCTAGTACACTTGCAGATTCGGCAAATTTTACTTATGAACAAAAATGTATAACACGTGGTATTGATGTTACTGGAGATAGTTAAATGAGCGTCTCTTCCAATTGTTCAGGCAAGCTCAACATGAATCTTATAGTCAATTTCTTAAACCAATCGAATCATTTTTATCCAGACATGTCACTTAGTCGTCATATGAAATCATTAAACGTGCATATCCATTGGCCCTTCGTGACTCCACCGGCTGCTATTGTTGTCGTAGAAAACATATAGACATTTCTGCAATGTTTGTTATTTCATTCACCGTGTTTATTCTTTATTAAAACAGATTAACAAATTGATATTCGATAAAATGTTTATTTCATAGCGGTTTTCTGAAAATATGTATGTTTTTATATTTATATGTATTACATGTTGCCATTATGTTTATATGCTAAACTTGTAATTTGTACACTGATGCTGTCCATCTAAATATAAACAAAGAATTTGAATATAGAATGTGATTTTAAAAATATAGACTAAGTCTGTTGTCATAGTTTGCTTGTTGGATGGAATAAAGATGTAATTTCTTAGTGCTGCTTTTGAGAGGTCATCGGGTCGAGTCTGAGATCGAACTCACGACCTCTGCAGTTCGCTGTCAAAGCTCTATCCACTGCTCTTCAAATCAACATTTTTTTTAGTACTTCAGTAACATTTGATATTTTATCTTTATTAAACAAAAATCGAGTAGATATTTTTTCATCAGTATTTTCCCGATATGTTTAAACCAAGCGAGAAACTTCTTGATTTTAAAAAACCTAACCTTAATCATAAATCAAAAAGTTTCAAGTGATATTACAAGAACGTAAGATTCCGGCGTGCTTATACCTATGTAGGTTTTAGATTAATTTTATGTGTGAACACCGTTTACATCCTCCAAGGCTTTCAAAGTAAACGATGCCGTGCGTGTTCTTCGGAAACGCCAAAGAGCGTTCGTAGTGTTGCTTCTCAATGAAATGTTTTTTGTTGCTTTTAGCATTGTTCACTTAAGGTTTTTGAAAATTATTGCATACATGTGTAGTAAAAATAAAGATCCAAAATCAATATATATTTAACGAGACACAGACTGTAATAAATTTGCGGCTGTTGTATTAACCAAGTGTATGACAACATCGAGTGACTCTGATAACTGATTTTACTGACGTCTGATTAATACCAGACATTCATGGACTGATACTGTTGTTTCTATGCCACTGGTTTGCTATATAATTGAGTGTTAATGTCAAATGACACAGGGAGTATTAATATAAAGATGAACTAAAAATCCTACATATTAGTTATATGACATCGTTGGGCACATGCGAAAACCAAGTGTTGATTTCCAATTGGCAATATAGCCGCTGCAGTGTCAGAGTGGTACAACATATACTGAACGGATCAACGAACACATCACTTTTGTATTTGCAATATCTTCGTCAAAACATTGAGTAGCGCTCTTGAAGTTTATATATGACATTAACAAACAATTATGTATTTTTACATAACCAAATGTTCTTTCTCGCTCAAGACCAAATTTTAAGAAAATTGCTTCGATACATTTTGAGAAAATACATGAAATACCAGGTAAATGTCAGAAGTTGGTTAGATGTTCCGTTCAGTATACTATTGTAACGGTATTGAAAACATATTTTGTGCATGCTATGCATTGTGATATATTGCGTTTATGTTACTGAATGCAAAGTAATAGTAGAATAAAGTGTAAACCCAAATATTTTAAAACAAACTTAACAGGTTTATTCATTATTATAAGAAATAAGCAGCAATAAGTAATACCGCGCACGAGCGAAATGATATACTATGACGTCATATTAATAAAGTTTTAATATTAATATAATACCTTATTGTTACCTTATTGAATAACACAATATGCAATATGGTAGACATAATATTGTAATGACACCGTCAGAACAACAACAGTGGGACATTTTAATTAATAAAATTAGCGTGAAACGTTCGTAACATTCAAAAGCTATGATTAATTAAATAGTTTTGTTAATTTGTACACTTTTTTATTTACAGTCTTCATGATAACCGTCATTTAAATAATTGCTTTTAACAACGCAAACACTAGCATAGAATCAAACCTAATATTCTACGTATACAGACGTGTGCTTATTAAAAGAAGTGATAGGAATTACGGAAGACTTCCGTGCAAATAATCGTGTTTCGCCATGATCTCCGGACATCGTCTGTTGATTGAACGATTGTATCAACTCATTGCATTACTAAGTACGGATTTTCTCATACAGCGGAAGACATGAACTAAAATCAGCAGTTATCGGTAAAAGCAAATGACAGCAGAAAGGTTGGAATGTACTGATAAGAATTACCCAGTTAATAGCGTTAACAAAATACTAGTATGTCACGACTACCAATCGGTATTGACACGTGGCTGTACTCAAAATTACGCAATATGTCTACCATCAAATTTGCTTCAATGTGTGCTAGTTTTTTTTTTTTTTATTTTACTTCGATTTTATTTACAACAAATCACGCTTGAAGTAGTCCTGGATAAAACCAGTACTAAGCATCTTGCTCAATTACAACACACATAGCCGTAGTTGAGGAACAAATCCACGAGCCTCCGATCATAGGTTCGATGCTCTACCACTGCAACCTCGCGTTCCAAACACAATGTTAAGCACTGTGGTTAGGTCTATTGTCTATATAAATCATGTTTAGCCACTAATTTAATGCTCAAAAGATTTTCCGAAAAGGGGAATTTGTATATATCAAGTGAAATAAGAATTAAAATATTTTCATGTATTAAAAAATAATGTAATGTTTTATACAGGCTGTAACTCCCTAATATTTCATCAATTAAATATGCTTAAGATTGTGTTAAGCACTGTGCTTAGCTATATTGTCTATTCTATGCAAAGCCGTGTTAAGTCACTAAGGTAATGTTGGAAAGACTATCTGAAGATGGGAGGTTGTAGTATATCAAGTGAAATAAGCATTTAAATAATGTGTATGTATTAATTGTTGACAAAAACTATAAAAAATAAAAACAATTTAATAGATGGTTTTTTTTTATATTTAGTAAAAAATGAGCTATGGTTGAATGACTCTACAATTTAACCGGGATCATAATGGGAATACACAATACACAGCTGTCGAAACGTTCAACCGCTTGCCTTGATTAAGTGGCATGTGATGATTATTTCAGAAAAAGAAAGATGCGATAGAACCGACAATGTGCGATCACAGTTACCGTGTATTTAAAGAAGGTTAGGACATTGTATTAGTGGTATACCACAGTTACCGTGTATTTAAACAAGGTTAGGACATTGTATTAGTGGTATACCACAGTTAATTTTAATTGATATGAAAACGTGTTGATAAAACATTGTTTTAATATTTTAAGTATTGCAAAACTTAGCTCATAGTATTGTTCAAATACAATTCGTAATAGCAATTGTTCAACAAATATAGTGTTGACGAGTATAGAGTACCAATAAATGTTGAAATTGCACGATACGTCATGGATATTAATTTTTAAACATATATAACATATAGGAATAACATAAGATAGAGTTTGAACTATACAAATGTTGTAGTTAATTTAATAGGAATCAATTATTATGTAGAAACCATGACATGTTCAATGCGAGATTGAAACTTAACGTACGGTGAAATTGTTGTATTTGATTGCTGTTTTCTTTAACTGTTTTTTGTGTTTTTAATTATTCTACCGTAGCAAGTTTAAAATGCTTTATCGTTGCCCGAAACTAAGAAATAGAATTGTTATTATCATTATATAAAAAATAAAAGATGCTAGATAATATTGTCGTTGACAGAAAATTTTCATTGTAAATATTGTCGTTGTTTGAAAATGTTCCTTCTAAATATCGTCGTCGTCAGAAAATTGTCCCTGTCAATACGGTCGTCGTCAGAAAATGTTCCTGATAAATATTGTCATAAAATAATGAACCGGCCGGAAAATGTGCTGTAAGACACTATTATTGACTGTCAGGTCTATATTAAGTCGTATCCCAGTAAATAAGAGTTTGTATAGGTCGTTATGTAAACGAGATCCTTTTGTTCTGAATCCCGCTACTCCAGCAAAACAATTATACTTTTCATAGCATAATTCGTCATTTATTGCCAGTAATATCTGGCATAGTTCAAGCAATGAGGGATGATCCTTTTTCTTTGCTTTTCATTTTTAAAACAATGACCTAGTTTCTAGGTAATCTTCCCTATATAGAATATATTGGTTAATTCAGTCTCTAGTGTATTATAAAACGTGTGTTTGTGTTAGTAAGTTTATCCTAATTATACCCAACGGAGACATCTAATTTGAAATTAAGTATACTATGATGTCATTGTATACACTAGTAGCGTGCCTGTAACACTCTAACGCTGTTCTGTATTTTCCTTGAGGTTGAAGGTCAAATGTTGTCTCATTTTGTTATATTAATAAAAATCTGAACAGATGATAGATAGTGACAATATTTGATATTTTGTTTATGTCATCATGTCGTCATGAATATGTCACTGTCTTATAAATGCTATCAATGCTCAACAACAAAACAGTAACGACTCCCACAAAAAACAACAATTATAATATGTTTAATAACCCGCCATATTAACAATAATTATGGCTGAATATGTTTATTGACTTTCCGCATCAAAGCAAGTGTTCTGGTTTGCTTAAACGTTGTTTTAATCATCAGCAGGGGGCTACTCCGTGACCGAGTGATCTAAGGCGCCGTCTCAAGATCACTTACCTCTCACAGCTAAGGCCGTAGGTTCGAGTGCCGCCCGCTCCAAAAACTTTATGTGAGAAAGTTTGTCAGTTATTTGCGAAAGGACGATGGTTTCACTCAGATTCGTGCTGAGGTTTTCCTCCACCAATAAAATTTGATATGTCACATATAACCTGAAATTTGTTGAAAATATCGTTAAACCTCAGACAAAAAAAGCGTCAGCCGTAAGAATGACACCGTTATCGTATTGTTGTCGAGAACCACCAAGACGAATTCATTGCGTAGCATTAATTGAATGTTTCAATAACAAAAACAACATAATTAAATTAGTGTTATTATATTATATAGATGTCGCAACTTATGTCGAATATTAGTTTTAATTTTGTTTCTTCGTGCTTTATACCCTATAGCAATAAAATAGCTTGAATGTGCCATTTAGTACAACTAAACTGTTAACATTAAACGAAAAATTACAATTGCAAGCTTGTATCTCATTAATCTTGTATCAATTCTGTATCGCAACTAAACAAATTAAAGCTGGTTTTAAACATTGTTTGGTAAGTTACAGTAATGTTATCCAAATTTGGTATCGGTTGAGATGCATGTAAACAATTAATCTGACTGTATAGGGTTTGTAAAACAAATGAGTTTTAGTAATAGATGTTTTCCGTCTTAGAATATTTACATCAATATTTGATGAAAAATTTCAGATTCTAAATTAATTTTACTTTATTTTTAATTACATCAACACGCTAATATGTATCTCACGATATAATTTAATCAAATAAAGAAATAATATAATTGTCACATTTTCACGTTTTATTTTGTCTGTGCCAACTACTATATGTTAAGTCTGGAATCTGACCATAATACAGACAATTTTTGCTTAGACGTTATTATTAACTTATATTTCCCCCCGGAATAAGGACTTAGGTATCTGAGAGCTTGGTTTATAGTTACTGGGTCGAGCGATGTTATTATTGCCAACAACATTGTCAGTTATAATATATGTTATCGTTTCAAAATAAATAACTGAAATAGCTGTGCGTTTTTAGAGACACACAGTTATGTATAATGTACTCATGTTCATCCATAAAATCAAGCTTCAGATCTATAGTATTATTAATTAAGTTTTACTTTGAGAAAGATACTTAAAAAATGATGAACATTTTTTTATATACTGGTGGCGACATATAGCTTGGAAATTATGAATCAAAACTATCATTAAAGATAATAATGGATGTTTTGTTGGACTTTCTTTTATCAAGCTGATTGAACTTCATTTACCTGGATTATTTAAGTATCGTATTTGCATTATGTAGATAAGTCATTATCAAAAACGGTCAAAGAACATATGTCTACAACAGAAGATGTAGTTTTCTAGAATGCACAGCTACGACAATAGCATTTGTATCATTTATACATTTACAAAGCAACTACTATAAGTTCTTAAATTCTCTCATCACACCATCGTCCTCCTAGTGTATTTATGTCTGTAACAGAAACATTGTTCCTAATATAATCTAGTTGACCATTCACACCAGGCCATACAAGCACCACGACGTATCGTAATGTATATATACACGTGCAAAAGTATATAAAGGATTCAGCTACATTTATTAAATATTAATCACGTGCAATGCATATTTAGGAATATCTGAAACAGTTTAATTTGAAATTTGAAACTTATTTCCTGAATAGTCCTGCAAGTTGTTTCAATACTGAACTCAAACTCGCACAACTGTTGCTACTAAATGGGATCTGTTATTTGAATACTTTGAGTGGTTATATGTAACGGACATTTAAAAGACAGTTTCGAAAATAGAATACCAAATTCAATCCAAATGTCTTAGATTGTTCTCTAAAAGGCTTTTTGAGTTGACACAAAGAACACCATACATGCTATAACGGGGGTCGAACCCTGATTCATCCTATCTTGGATTCCATGGCTCTACCACTATACCACGCGCTCCATGATAAACATTTGATTTGATAAGCTTACAAACGGTTTAGACGTATAACTTACTTATATGGTCATGTATACACTATTTATACACTATTATGATCAATTTCAACTTAACACTACATGTGTATTTCAAAAAACTAGTACTACATGTATATGTCCGTGATGCAAATATCGAATTAAAATACATACAAATATTTTTGTTGTAAATGCTTAAAATGGTTAGATTTCTTTGTACATATGAGAATATCGAGACATTTCCATGAGATATGCCATGGTTGGATGACATTGGGTACAGTTGGATGAACGTATAACAGTTTAAATATGCGTAGACACATTACAACAAATTGCCAAACTTGTCAAAAATGAAGGGATGTCATTAAACCATCGAAATTGTGAAAAGTTAACTGGTCATCCCCATATTTTTTCCTGCATATTTGAACAAACAGAGGACTATCTATGCAATTAAGACACTTTAAGAACAATTGGCAATGTGTTCAGTGTTCCGGAACTATATGGAACAGTACAAAATTTAATTTAGTTTCTTAAACTCAGGAAACGGGTTAAAGGGCAACCTATTTCGTACATTTGCAAAAGATGTAAAATAAATTTTACATTTTATTAGTTTTCGTTAGTTTGATAATATAAATCCAAGGAAACAGAATTTTATAGAATTTTATTCAGATCTACGGAAATTCAGCTAACTTCACTTGATTAGATTAATGGTTGCATAACGTCATACGTTCACATACGAAATATTAATTTGATTCATGAACGTATGTAAAACTCAAGGAGGCCAACATTCCCGTGTGTCTCTTTAATACAACTATCAGCATACCAGAGTATTTGTTCTGTTTTATACAGTACTCAATGTTAAATGTTAGACATACACAAAGACTGTTCTTCAATAAAAATTAGCGCCTGTTTTATATGACATAAAGTTCTGATTTATTAGAACCAAAAAGTAAATTTCGCAATAATCTTCTCTAAACTATGACCTTACCGCAAATGGTAAAAGCTGTTCCACTACTTAATCATTGTTATTTATCGGGGAAGTCCTACATTAATTTTCCATTAGACACTGGAATTACAATTCAGTGAACTTTGATTCTCTTGCAGATTTCAAAATGAAATGGATCGATCATCAGACATTTTGAAGAAATGTGACAATTATGGTATTCAAGAATTAGATGTGGAACTAAGTGAGCTCATTTGTCACCAGCCCTCGCCTCAGTTAGAAAGTTTTGAGGACGAAAATCATACAAACTGTAAGTTGTTAACAACTATTGCTAGTTAATGTATACATCATATTGATAATATAATTGTTGTAAATAATTGAGTTTGTTTGGTTAATTAGCACCCTTGCCGTTATTTAGTTGTCATTGCGTTGAGTACACACAAAGAAGATTTCTTGTTACCCATTAGCGGAACAAGCTATATATTTATATGGTTGGATACTTAATAGAGCTGTATTAAGCAAGCACAAATTATATGATTCAGAGATAGAGGTAACTAAAACATGAGACACATACATCAATATAGAAGATTATAATTATCTTGCATTGGTTTAAGGTGCAGATGAAAAGTGTAACCCGAGAGATAAATGTTTAGCAGTTACGACGTTCTGTCGAGTTATCGGCAAAACAGTTAGTTATCCCGAGGGACGGAATTTTCTATCCGCACCGAAAAAACGTAAAAAAATATTTTTACTTGTATTCCTAACTGTAATTCGTTTTTATAGTAGTGCAAGGATACCATACTACTTATGAATGAATACGCCATAGCACGAGTATTTCATAAATTTTATCTCGGCCTTGGGGTAAGATAAAAATATATAACCTTGGTAAAAATGCAGATATCCTTATCCGGTGTGCAAGATTAAAATGCCTTTCAGTGGAATGACCTTGCATAAACAGTGTTAATAGGGTAGCCAATTTCTCTTAGGCAAAGATAAATACTTAACGCCTTTAAAAACGCAAGATTTTTTAATATTGAATATATCATTCATCCCAGATCCGCTATAATTTATATCGGTTAATATAACGTCGATCGAATTTAGGTATTATATTTGTTTTGTTAACATATGCTGTTGTTGAAAACATGGTAAGAAAGTTTTTCCAGGTTTATTATCCGTGTTACATCTTTATTTAATACACTGACCATACTTGCGTTTTGATAGGCGTTTAGTATATATTATAACCACGAGTTGGGGCTGTCTTAAAAGATGTTGATAATTTTGGCCGTAACATCGTAAACTTTCTTTTAATATGTTTAATATACCGTAACTAAAACATTAAATGAAAAATCGGTTTAACATTTATAAATGGGTATGTACTTACAATGGATTTCAACATATATCTATATAGAATATAAAAAGTGTTATATGATTTATGGCCTTCGTGCCGTTCAGACATTTCACCATTTCCGGTTGATTTACAGCTTGCATTTTACCAAACATCATAAAGGCCATTTAGTCATCGTATTTCGGTTGGCATTAATTATCATATTTTATTATTAATCTTTCATGTGAATAGACGATTCTTCTTTGTGACTCCATTTCATTCAATCCACGTTTCGTAGAATTGCCTCTTTATCATTCCAGGAGTAAGAACCCTCATTCATATTCCCACTATGGTTTGATTGATTGGATATCGCAATCAGGGCTTGTTGTTTAGTAAAAACGTCTTGATTACAATGATTTCCAGTGCGAGATAAAGTGGTACCTCCGCTCCGGTCGAAAATAATAGAAATGTCAAAGGGATAAAATGAGATCGAGTGTAATACATTAACATAAATCATAATATGACACAAAATTCAAATTGAAATTTTTCAGCTCATGTCCGTGACATTCACTTCTAGTATGTGCATTGCTAAGCACAAAATTCGATATTATCATATATACTCGGGTTTTGTAGGAACCGGATGAGGCGGACAACATAACCATCGTGAAATACATTTTTAATCATAAATTGATACGTTTTTTTGTAAATGAAAAATCAATTATAAGTATAAACTTATTGATGTATAACATTTTGAACCAGATCACTATATCATCAACTTGGAGCAATAAGGCACCAAGTGTGTATAAAGTAAGAGGAGCACTTTGTACTTTTTTTGCATTATTAGGCGATATTAAATACCTTACCAGCATCTATTCACACGTTGACAAGTATAAATACAGTAACTGTTATGTTTACTATTACTGTATGACTGTATGGTTGTTGTCTTGCTGTATTTGTAACTATGGCATACACTATACTTAGCACATTTTAAAACGCAAGTATGGGTATCAAATCTAACTGTAGTCTGTAGAACGGACCCAGTTTTTCCCGACTGGGCCCATTAAATAGTAATCATGGGAAAGCCACATTTGAGCACGTTGTATGATCCCATGCTTCAACTGAAAGTTTGAATGACGTCACATTTAGTTAGCGTTCAACTGTTATGGATTGTGGGAAATTCCTTGCTTTTTCATTGGTGGTTAATAGACCGGATTCAGGAGATATCAGGTTCTGGGATAGACCCAACACAGATATGTTTGCTATTGCTGTATGGTTCAAATGTTGTTGTCTTGCTATATGTGTATATGTGGCATAAGCTATTCATAGCATATTTCAAAACGAAAGTATGGGTAATGTATCAAATTTAGCTGTTACATGATTGATAAACAAAGACAAAACTAGTTTACCTAATATACCATTTTATTTCAACAGTTTCAACATTGTAAAACACTTGAAAAAAATTAATTGATTTTGTAACAAATATTGATCAATAAAAGTGATAGCAGATGCTAGCATATACAAATATATTCAATATATATACATTCATTTTCATCTATGGTTAAACCAATTCCCACGTCTTGTCTTGTCATATTCCGGAGTCGGTTCAACCAAAAGGTAATAAATCAGCTGTCTGACGTTACTGAAATCCAAGACATTTGGTATGAGAGAAAAATCGAAAATGACGAGACTGAGTTTGTCATCGTATGAATATTTAACCAGAAACCTGATTTCATGCTCCAATAACTGTTGTGCGTTTGTGGCGATCATTGGTGACATTTTATGTATTGTCAATATATAAGACAAAGCAGATCTGTGCAGATTCAGCACTGTTAAACAGCAAACACGTTTAAAGCCTGGTTCCCCAAAAGTATCTCGTACATGTAATACATGCTAAAATGAGATTAAGCCAGTACCAGGGAAAAATGTTAGCAAACGTTAGTAAACGTTTAACCGAACTGAACGCAGCGCTGAAGTGGTATAGGCTTCCGCGTGTCTAATTTCACACAGTTTCTAAAGGAAAATACACCACTTTAGCAGGTTATTTTAAACTTCATACATTCAAGCATGTACGTCTGTCAGTTATTGGTTATTTATCGGTACCGGTTGGAAAGTGTTTTGTGCATTAGTATCAATAACATAGTCTTAAAACTAGGCCAGATGAAAAATTATAATGACTTAATATATATTTTAGATCATTTCATGATTTTGTATGAATTATCTATGATATTGGTTCCTCCAAGCAGACAGTAACAACGACTCGCGTTACTTGCCTGTTGTCGTTAAGTTTGTGGGTAATTAACAAATACATTAAGTGACAAAGTTTACTATCAGAATGAAAGTATTTCTTCTGTGATTAGTTAGTGTATATGCATCAGGGGTGGGGGCTTCATCAAACAATAAATATAATATCTGCAATATTGTTTTAATGCAACATTCCATTTAATTACAGTTTTGAGAGATTCAAATCAAATACTTCTTCGAGATAGTTAAGAATAATGTTGGTAGTGCTCATCCACAGAGCCATTTATTTGACAAACATAAAAACTTAAAGGGTACCGCACGTCAGAATATAAATGGCTATTTATCGTTAAATAGACATGTAAATAACACAAAAATCAACAAATTTTAATTGTACGAAATTTATCAAATGAGAAAAATGACATTAAATATCATGATTTCAAGCGTTTCCTAAATGCTATGGGCGCCGCCATTTTGTAGCTCTTTTGTGATGGAGGTATTCGGTGACGTCATAACTGCACTTCCGTTCTAGTTATCGCGCAAATTGTATTGTGTCGTTAGTGACTGCTCTCTACTGATACTCTTTTGTATATACACTAATTCACGTAAACAATTGATAGATAGATAAACAGTACATTAGTGAACATCGAAGGAAGACAATTAAACGCGAAAACTATTCTGAATTGAAGGACTTAACCATAAATATTGTTTTCTTCAGCGGAATAAGTGAGTGGAGTAATGCGATATGTTTTGTGGGCAGCGTTGTTTTTAGTTTTCCTAATATGTGATTTCACATTGCCTCAGTGTCAAGCTTCTGGTGACATCACGCGCAAAACACCTTTATACTTTGGGGTAGGACTTAATATTGTAGAATGAAGCGTACCAATGCCTTGGCGTACTACTACCCAAGCATACAATTTCTGATGATTTCAGTACGAAGATGACCATATGCGACATACATATAAACTTAGTGTATATTATCCAGTGGGAAGCTCTTAAAAATGTGCTAATAACATATAGCTCAGCTGATTTCTAAAATTTAATTTGTAATTTTATATACTCTTCCAAAATATTGCGAAATTGATATAGCAAACTTTCACAATATTATAATTGCAGTCTGTTTGAACAGGTGTGATAATCCAATTAACAATAAAAACAAGAGGTTAATGCCAAAACATAAGGTGTGAAAACGACATGGTATCTAAAAGTTATTATTAAAATACAAATTAAGGCCAATTAATTGTGACAGGCCCGATTAGCTCAGTCAGTTACGTGTCTAACTATCAATCCTGGTGTTTCGAGTTCGAATCCCAACCCGGCGACAGTCTCTGTGATGACTGACATACAACATTGTGTCTTAAAATCATTTATCTCTCACGGCTGATTCGAGTGGTAAAATTATCAGTTACTTGCGGTTGTTGGGTGTGCTCGAGTACTGGTTAACCTTTGCAGGAAACAGTGGTTAGGTTAACTGAACATCTGAACAGTAAACCCTCGATGATAAAAAATGATGCTAAATATTCAGTCAACCATTAATTGTTCATAAACTCATTTTATTAATTTTATAATCAATAGGCAATTTAGTTTATTGATATATGGCTTTTTCACAGTCAACTAGGTCATTATTCTTGAATAGACATTTGAACTACCTCAACTTCGCAATGAAAAAAGATAAAGTAAAACCTTTGTTCCTTTATTTATTCATTAATACATGAAAAGTTTTTTTTACTGTTAAAATAGTGTTCTGGTATACAATTTATGAAAAATATTCATAAAATCATATAACTTAATTTTTTTACTTGTGAGTTTGCATTAATATTGAAACCCTAATTAACTGAAAATGTTTAAATTAGTAATAAGGCATAATACTGTGTGATATAACATCCTGTCATAAACCCTGGGGTCATTAAACCTGGGGTGATCACGCTTATTAGGGTACAATATGCACAATGTGGCAGGGTATTTCTCATTACCACATGGTGTGAATGTGGTGTTGGTGAATTATGAAAGCTCAGCAGGGTGCCAGTAGCTGGACAGTAACATACACTTTGTGCAATATGCCTGTAGACATTATATTCCATATGACACTCCCTATAAGGAGACACATTCATATATGTTCAGAGAACTGGTAGAATAGATAATCATCATATATCAAATTGGGTAGTAACACCATTTGAATAACCAAAAGACAGTGCCAGTTATGTAAAACAACACAAAAAAACCCCAACTCATTCATGCTTCATCTAAATTTACTAAAAAGGATATGAAATCAAAATTTTATCAGCCATTTCTCAGTACGCAACAATGGCCGCACCAGCTAAACACGATAAGAAAAGAGATATAATATTATTTCTTATTCTCTCTTAGACAGGTAAATATATGTAACAAAACATTTTCCCTTAATTCCATTCTTGGTCTAATTAGTGTTTTTTTTTTGATAATGTATTGACTGAGTAGCAAACAGTATAAACCCTGATAGTACAGCATGAATGTGCAGGCTCGTCTGGATCTACATCAACACTGACGGCAATAATTACTTTTTTTTATCAAGCTAAGGGTAATTTTACTATTTTGAAAAATTCAATCATCAATGTCAGGCTACATGATAAGATGTCAGAGTTGTGATTGATGGGTTTCGGGTTTGATCTCTGGTTCATGATCGGTGTGACTGTTTAACAGTTATCATCTTTTTGGGTGAAAACTTCATAAGACATTGCTGTGACATCTCTGTATTATTTCTGCGATACATTCTAAATCTTCTGAATTTCCAATAGTGTGAAATTGCATCTGCAGCACGTATTTTCGTCAGACGAAAGCATCATTACACTGTTTTTGCAGCTGCAAAAATCTTTCACGTGTGTGGACAACTGTGCCGTCTCACTATTTCTCTCGTCTTCTAATTCATTTAACTCTGCTTCTGAAAATTCTGGTTCAAAGTTGTAGGCAAAAAGTCCTTCTCCGTTACTAAAATCCATTTTATTAGTCTTGCGAGTACTTTTGCCGGTGACTAAAATTGCACGTTTCTACATCTGCTGTAGCGTATAAATCAATTATGTTTTAAACCGGAAGTGCAGTTATGACGTCACGCAGGTATCCAATATGGCGACTTCCACCATAAAGTCGATGTGCGAAAATGACCGTTACAAAACGAGCTGATATATCTTTATGGACTCGAATTTATGCATAATAATACTATTAATAGAAAGCTGAACTCATAGCTATTCATATTATCCTGTTTTATACACAGGGTTGCGTTCCCCTTTAAAACAAAACAATTTCAACATTCAACCCAGGTTTGTTCTTCACTAAAACACAACTCTCTCACAATTAAATCAGTCGCATTGTTTAGAGAGATGGACTGATCGGAAATTGCACAGTTGAACAATAAACCGTTCAGGAAAAAAAATTAATTAATATTCTAAAAAGTATGGCTACAGTGTCACTTGCATGCATTTGACTGTGGTTGTTGTTGTACAATTGATTAAAATATATTTTTTATCAGTCGACTAGACACCAATGGAAAAAAAACAACAAGATCTCCATTTCCAGAAGAATTACCGGTCAAATGTATTGCTTCCAATGTCGGTGGTATTTTAGCGGTGAAATGGGACAATTATTCACAAGGTATTAGCGCGATCCTAGTATTATCAACTAAAATTGAATACGACGGTAGAATAGTTAATAGTAGTTGATTTTATTGCTTTTTATCAACACGTAGCATCCATTTTACTAGGATGTTTTTTCTCAATGATGACTCATGTAATTGCATTTTTTACGTCTTTGTAAAAGTATTAAATGCTGATATTAATGAAATCCTGTCATAAAAGGATCCCGAATTTGCAAATCGTAAATGGAAAATGAAAATAATTAATCAAAGAATGAATGAATAATGTGTTGCTTTATGATACAAATATGACCCTACAATATATATGTTTGATTGACCTTGTTGTGTGTAGTGTTTTTATTCAAAAATAGTGTTACATATTTATATGTTGTTAAATGGTGATATTCAAAATTGATTTCAAATGTATCAGCAATATTTGCCTGGGAATTTTTAATTTCAGATTATCAATTAGTATTCAAGTAAGGGTGACCATACTAATATAACAGCGTAGGATAAGGTCTGTCTACACAATGGATGCAATTTTGAACATCAGTTATGTCTTATTGCAGTATATTCTTTGCCAGCTTTTACGTTACTCATCTGCAGCAAGAAATCAGTCATTGTGAACCATTTTAAAAATATTTCAATATAAAATTTACATAGGACTTTGTTTAAGTGCAAGAATCTCTTTATAATTCAGATCTCAGTACACTGTTTAATATTGCATTGTAGTCTGTATGAAAATAGGATCTACGATTTTGACTGTAAAAAAATCCAGATTTAACAGTCTTAAATTATTTTATACCATGAAAGCAATATAACTGACCTGACGCGGGCTGTCAATCAAAGAAGTCGATAATCCAATCAGCGATCGATGTTGGTTAATATGCCGCCAATTTCCTTCGACAAGCTAACGACGCCTAAGCAAACACTACATTGCAATTACTTGGCCAAGCAATGCCTCTTGGCCAGTAGGCTAAGCGATAGTAGGCTCTCGCGTCAGGTCAATTCAACCCCTGAGACAATTTTTTAAAAACGAAGAAGTCTTCAAACGATTTTTTGTTGCAGTATATGCTTTGCCAGCGTTCAATTTATTCATGTGCAGCCCGAAAACACAGTCCCTGTCAATACTTATTAAATGATTCCAAACCAATGTATATAGGTTTCTTAGCTCAATAATTGTGTAACTATATCTACAAAAGGGGCGAACCCCTGTAGTGGGATGTAAACTAGTTACAGACCATTACCGCTTCGTGTGACTAATTTGTTATCCAAACAGCTGCCTTGAATCTAGTAGGGCGTAGCAATTATATTAAGCTTCATGGTTCTGTTTACTATGCACGTGAAACGTTTGAATATTTCCTTTTATTCAGTCATTATATTCGGATAAACGAATATTTCCTTTTATTCAGTTATTATATTCGGATAAACTAATATTTCCTTTTATTTAGTCGTCAGTCTATTAATATAAACTAGTGTAATTGTGTGTTTCAACTTGTTATTCATTGTATTGAGTACATTTTATATTACAATACATTTGGTGTTTTCCGTCTGACTACACAGTGATTCTTACGCTTTAAAGAATGTCCTATGTACTTGGTTATGATATATTCTCAATATGGTTCAAAGTGGTTGTGATTTATTGCTGCAGATGAGTAGAGCAAAAGTTGGCATAGCATATACTGCAATAATACATCACTGGTGTAAAAAAGGGACTTTTGTAGGATTTCAACATGTGCATGTATTTATGAGCATTTGAGGACTTCTTTTTATAAAAAATCTCAGGGTGTCACTGCACCCTCTTAAAAAAACAACCCGGTCAGCCTTCTAGTTATTGTGTATTTTTATGTGGTTATACATTCCAGCTATGAAAACAAAGTTCTATGTGGAATTCTTTTTTTATCATTGAAATGCTAGACCTTATTTTATATAGAACAAAGAACAAAATTCAACTGTGTAGTGAGACCTTTAGTTGTTACAACGGATGGTTAATCGACTGATTTATACATAACAGAACAGAATTATATATATAATATAACAGAGCATTTTACATAACATGCCTGTGAATGTTGCGAATTGTGGTTGGACGATTTTCTATACACGATCTTGTTTCATGATGTGATGACGGTTAAAGAGTTAGGTTGGGTCACCTGTTGGCAAGCTTTAGACTCCACTGTGGTTACTTTGCAACTGACCTTTTCAAGTTGCTGACCCATATGTCCACTTCTTTTACAATGTATATGTATAAATTGTACTTTTTATAATTGTTTTTCATATCTGTTAGGTATATTTGTTTTAGCAATTGTTTCCTTCAAATGCTTTGTTGCATATAGCTGTTCTTATATAGGTATTGATACAAATACCCTAGATAGTTAGGTAGTAGTACCTGAATTGCAGTTACTATGACCTAACGATGTGTTGACGATGCAGGGGAGTTAAAATTATTTTTTTATTAGATGTTCTGTACTTAATTCACAAAGCATGTTACAGGAAAACAAAATCGATTTTCGAAATGACAGTAGTGATTGACATTTAACTTGTAACCTTTTTAAATTGAATGTATCATGATTTTATGTTCAAACATATCATATCCTCTGATCACCTTTTTATATTTTCACCGACATTTTCTATAAGTAAAGCACGTCCGTCTATATTTCAAAATGTAAAAAATATATGTATTTTGTGTAACTTTTGTTTAGAGGGCAACTCTGACGTCAATGATGACTACATAATCGTTTCATATTGGTATCAAATCTATCAAATAAATGCGAAAATATGGATTCATATACCGTTTCAATGAAATCAGCTGTCAATATTCTGGAATTAAATGCATTTTTAGTTTGTTCTGTAAAATGTTTGTAAAATTATCTTGGACATTTTTTAGGCATTTTGAATCTTAATGACCTGAAACTGAGGATAAAATGCAATTGCATTACTCTATACAATGACCTTCAGAGCATGTTTAATCAAAAAAGGGTCCTCCATGGCTGAGTGATTCTAGGCGCCGTCTTAAGATCATTTGCCTGTTACTGCTAAGATCGTAGGTTCGAGTACCGCTCACTCCAAAAACATTACTTAAGAAAGTTTGTCAGTACTTGCGGAAGGGCGGCGGTTCAACTCAGGTTCATTCTGAGGTCGTTCTCCTCCAATAAAACTGGGGATATGCCATATATAGGCTGAAATGTGTTGAAAATGGCGTTAAGCCTCATTCAGAATGTATTGGTATTCTTTATGTATTGATGGTATTGGTGCTGTGGTGGCGGCTGTTTATTGTTAATTCTCTTGTTTTGACCAATACTTTCCTATTTTGTGTAATTCTGAAAATAAGATAAAAACTATTACATGAAGACAACAACCCACATACGAATCGAAAATCGGTAAAGTGACATGTTTAACTAACACATATAATACAAACCATATAAAACTAGTTCAATCGAGTAATTAGGATTACGTTTGCCCGTCAGCAGAGTTTGTAATAAAATGGGAGTCAAAAGTTATTTGACCTAAATATCAACACACCCAATGCACACAAATGGATTAAAATGTTGCAATAAACATCAAAATGATATACACAAGTTATGTAGATCACCCAATGCCTGTCAGTAGTTTACAACTGACCTGTCACGAGAACAACTATCGCTCCGCCCACTTGTCACGTGGCTTGTTTGTCCAAGTTAATACAATGTAATCTGTATTTATATATAGTTAGCTTGTCTAAGAATAATGGCTGCGTAACAACCCGTGTCGATCGGTGGTTGTATTGTCGGCTTGTTGGCTTGACAGCCCGCGTCAGACCAATTTATGTGACATGGACGTAATTGTATGGCTGGCCGGTATAAAACCTGTAAGTGAAAAAACGGATGTTGCGCACGTGTGAAGTAAGGTAAACGATTTTTGTGCTTGGACGCATGAAAATCTTCGTAAATTTAAAAAAAACAACATAGTGGTTATCCGCAATTAAATTATGATAGCCATGTATAGCCATGTATAACACGTTTTGGAATTTGTATGTTATCTAACAAGTGTAAAGTTTTCATTTTGGGTTAGTGCATCACAGAAACCTATAGGATCTGTCAAACATAGGTAGCTTCTATACCTTAAGCTATCCAATAAGCATAACATGTAAAATGTCTATCATAACTGATATTGATCTATTAAATCTGGCTAAAAAATACTTGGAAATGTAAGGGACGTTGAATTTCACATTATTTGTCGTGACCATTTGTTTCTGTATTACAACCTGTAGTGTAGTAGATAGAGGGTTGGCCGTTCGTGCGAGAAGTTGCGGGTTTGATCCGCATTTTGACCCGATGTCTCTCAAAAACAACCCTTAAAATTGGTTTTACGCAGGAAGCGGAATCGAATCGAAAACATTCATTGAGCTTTATCCGCATTCGAGCTAAAATTGAGTAGTATAAACTAACATATGTGACTGTCATATACTTTTTCATATACTTATTCTCGAGAATATCCGAAGGAATATTTCACTTATTGATTAAACAGAGGAAACGATATTCATTTTAATCGGATAAAACAAAATTTAATAGATGGAAACAAACAATAGGAAAGAGTCGCATATTATGTTTGTTTTGCATGATTGAGGAGGAGAACTGGTTCCGCATTTGAATGATTTTATCGACGGTTGTTTGTCATGACTGACATGTATGTGTAGGCAGATAAACAAAGCGGACACTACTGTTTAGTTTCATGCTCCTGGGAATGGCATTTAATGCATAACTATTTATATGCAGGAACAAAGCCATCAAACTTGACAAACTGATAAATGAGTGTGTGTTTCAAAGTCAATTTCAAAATTAAAACGTACTAATAAATGTTTGCATTCTTTAAAGGGATTATATTGGCAAGTAACACAAACACGCTGTTAATCCAGACTTTTCCTGTATGCAGTATGCACAAAATAATGCTTATGTATTGACGTATGACCTTTATTTACTTGAAAGTTATCAAATAAACAGTAAACGAATATTGGCCAACACTTTAATACGTTCCGCAATAAAGTGTTGCGCAATGTTTACATTGAACTCCGTAAACTTCCCGAACAAAGCCTCGAAAACGAGATCGGGAACAAGTCTTCGCGATGTTATCCGATGATTGATCGGAAACCCGAAAGTGTTTCGTTGAAAATAGCAATGTGAACAAAAACAAAAACGTGGCTTCGGAAACCCAATGTTTGTTATAAAGAGGTTATGCAATTAGACACTTTAGACGCGTATATCTCTTAGTTATAAGTGTATCTTCATGCTGGGCGTGTGTATCTAGGGCAGGGAATTGACGGTAATATGCCAATATAATCCCTTAAAGAGAGAATACACTTGAAAAGTATTTTGATTTTAACTACAGACTTATATACGTAAGAACAGCCATTTTTTGGAAAACAGAAAGTTTTGTTTTTTTTATTTTGAAGTATTTTTATGTTTAAAGTGTCTTAACCTGACAAGTGTGGGTATATAATCACAGATATGTAACCAAACAGAGTATAGGTTGACTATTAATCTCACAGTTTTAATTTAAAGAACCCCAATTTCCAGTTAGAAACTCAATTTTATAAATAAAAAATCCAGTTTTTCCAAATTGGAAAATTTAATTCCAGCGGGAATGTTCCAAGTGGGAAATTAGTATTTATATTTGGAAGGTTCCGATTGGAAATTAATTTATCTACATATACATATTGTCAAATGATACTAAGTGATCGTTATAATTATAATTCATCGTTTGAAGGGGATTCCCGTAAATTACGTGGTGGCACTAGTGGCCATACCATTTTGCCATTTATATTTCGTTGGTCTCGTATGTAAGTAATATTATGTACAGTCGAACTTCGATGACTCGAACCCGACGGGACTTGGCAAAACAGTTCGAGTTAAGGGTTGTCCGAGCCAAGTATTGTTCAAAATCATACCATACATGTACATGTATATATCGAAATAGTACGAGCTATGGGTGATGTTCGAGCCATCCGTGTTCGAGCCAATGAAGTCCTACTGTAGTATAAATGTTACACAGTATATGTGTATTGGCAATACAATATATTTAAATCAAAATAATTAAAATATTCCAATACAATATGAAGATTAAAATGAAGATTGCAATGTTATTCAAAGAACTTTAAGTAGACGTTTGGGATTTTGATCACGTTGCAATAACGATATTTGCTTACAATTCGCATATTTTTAACAGCGCTACAAAATTACCGACGCAATATAACATCATTAATGACTTGAAAGTAGTTTATTTTAAAATCGACCTTTTGGGATGAAAATGGAGGATATATTTTGTTTCTCTCTTTTTTAATTACATTAAATGAACAAAAAACCTTACTGGTATTGCATTTTAACGTTTTCAGCTGTTAAATGTTGACATATCTGTCGTTTGGTAAAAGCCCGATGCAATTAATTAGAAAAATGTTTGTGTCTTATTACATTTCAGATGCCAATGTGCCTAATATACACACGCATGTGAAACGTGTTTTGTGTTTAATGACACTTTATATAGAAATGTTGGGCATTGTCAGGCTAATGTAATGGTACAAGCGAAGAAATGGTTCGTACATTATAAAGGACAAATTACAATTGTCTTCATTGGTGACTGAATAATATCTTAAAAAGTGAAGTTTGTAAATTGTAATTGTTATTATTGATATTAAATAAATGCCATTCACCGTACTAGTTTGAAAGTTAAACGATCTGCACCAATAAACGTGGAAGAGAAAACACATTTCAAAGATAAAAATACATCCGAAAAAATTATATAAAGTTGATGTAACGGAAGATGAAATAGGTGCAGCTATTCGTTAAAATGTAGAAGCCGCGATAGAATGTTCTTTACAAATGTGGCAGAAAGATGTAGGTTGCATTGCGCAAATAGTTGGTTGTTCTTTAGTTAATTTTTTTATGGAAATAAAACTCTCAATAATGTAGAACAGTTTATACGATGGCTTTTATAATCCAATATAAACGGTCAGCTTGAAACAAATAAAACTAAGCCATACCATATAAATAACGAAATATAGCATGCAGTAATGGGTATTTTACAACGATGGAATAAAAATGATTTCCCATATGGTCATCATAGTTGACATGGATTTTAAATCATGTGTGGGCAGAGGAACAAAACGTACTGTAATGTTTTGTATACGGCACGTGGGAATGATAGTCTATACATCTGCTATTTTAGAAGGCATATTCATAAAAAATGACAAGTGAACGGAATGACACGTGCTTGTTTAAAGAAGATTAATTAGGATTTTTTAAACTTTTAAAACGTGTTTTTCCAATATGTCATACCTATAGATATACTCACTGAACTCCGTATTGCCAAAATAACGTACAATATTGGTTTAACTTAAATATATTTTTCGCTAAAATTGTTTCATGTTAGAAAAAGGAGTCCGAATGACGACGCGAAGGTCGTTCAGCAGTATTTTATTGTTGTCTATTTTTAGAATTGGGATTTTGTGAATGGAGTTTAGAACTTCAATTTAAATATCGATTTTGTCATGTTTTTGAGGATTTGACATACAAAACCATTGGGATTGTGTTTAATAATGATGATTAGATGATTTTATCTATTTCAATAATTATTTTAGTCTTAAGACATTTTATAGCGTTTTTTGGTGATACTCACCCTTTGAAACAAACTAAAATATGTAAAAATATTTCAAATTGTTTCAAATTGTTTTTTACTCTCAATTTATGAAAATTCAGTCATGTCAATTAACTAAACTTTCGCTTCTTGTGATATTAAAATGACCGTTTTAGAACTAAAAGTAAGCGTTTGTTATCACCATGTAAATGTAACTACCGTCCGCCAATCGTTAACATCGTTAGCCTGATATAATAAATGCACTTATTAGCTAAAATATGTTGTTATGAAAGGCAAAGTATGTTTAATATATTGACGCCAATTCAGTTATGACACTTTTAAATAGTGACGGTTTTCCTATGTTCGGGTTGCTGTTATTGTTATTCAGGAAAAAATGCTACAGTTATATTTTCATTCAGTATGAAAAATGGCATGAACTGTGTTAAATGTGCTACCATATTATCGATTTAACGTGACTGTTCTAATGACTAGAAAGCAGCTTAAACTTGTTTCAGTTTATTGCCTAATCATGTCTTACGTTTCTTCGTGTTATGGGGAGGTAATTCCGTAATAATGAACAAGATAATGCTGTTTCTAAAAGTAATGTTTGAATTAAACACAAGAACTTGTCTTATTTGTTGATCCGAGAATACTTGTATTTAATGTATATTTAAGACGTATGTAAGGCGTTAAAACGTTCCTATCTACTGGTACTGATATACGATGGCAGTGTATTACCCAATTTCGATGTCATTTCATTTTTCATGAATACACGAAGAAGAGCGAGATCCAGTGCATCTATAAATTCGGACTGCATGCAGCAGGGTTAAACATGTTTACTCTGTTTACAAATGCCAACAGTGATCAAACGAACGAAAAGTAAACGGAATTCGGACTACAATTGTCGCTGTCCCTCCATTGCTCATTTAGTCACGTGATTAAACACAAATAAACATCTTTTGTTAGCAAACATTTAAAGCGAACATGTCGTTCAGTTCACTTCTGTTATCAAATGTTTATAAAACAAATTAAACGTTCAAGCGAACTGAACGCAACCCCGGTTTATTCACCCGAATGGTAGTATTGCCACTGACTTACCGTGCCCTATAATATTGTCTTCATTCATGTCTATGTTTATAATGTCCGTTTTTTTACTTTAATGTTACATTACAGTGTATCTATGTCATTCTGATATAACAGTTATAATGCTACGTTCCTATTGGAAATATAGTTCCTAATGTTACATTACAGTGTAGCTATGTCATTCTGATATTACAGTTATAATGCTACGTTCCTATTGGATATATAGTTCCTAATGTTAAATTACAGTGTATCTATGTCATTCTGATATTACAGTTATAATTCTACGTTCCTATTGGAAATATAGTTCCTAATGTTACATTACAGTGTATCTATGTCATTCTGATATAACAGTTATAATGCTACGTTCCTATTGGAAATATAGTTCCTAATGTTACATTACAGTGTATCTATGTCATTCTGATATTACAGTTATAATGCTACGTTCATATTGGAAATAAAGTTCCTAATGTTACATTACAGTGTATCTATGTCATTCTTATATTACAGTTATAATTCTACGTTCCTATTGGAAATAAAGTTCCTAATGTTACATTACAGTGTATCTAGGTCATTCTGATATTACAGTTATAATTTTACGTTCCTATTGGAAATAAAGTTCCTAATGTTACATTACAGTGTATCTATGTCATTCTGATATTACAGTTATAATGCTACGTTCCTATTGGAAATATAGTTCCTAATGTTACATTACAGTGTATCTATGTCATTCTGATATTACAGTTATAATTCTACGTTAATATTGGAAATAAAGTTCCTAATGTTACATTACAGTGTATCTATGTCATTCTGATATTACAGTTATAATTCTACGTTCCTATTGGAAATATAGTTCCTAATGTTACATTACAGTGTATCTATGTCATTCTGATATAACAGTTATAATGCTACGCTCCTATTGGATATATAGTTCCTAATGTTAAATTACAGTGTATCTATGTCATTCTGATATTACAGTTATAATTCTACGTTCCTATTGGAAATATAGTTCCTAATGTTACATTACAGTGTATGTATGTCATTCTGATATAACAGTTATAATGCTACGTTCCTATTGGAAATATAGTTCCTAATGTTACATTACAGTGTAGCTATGTCATTCTGATATTACAGTTATAATGCTACGTTCCTATTGGAAATAAAGTTCCTAATGTTACATTACAGTGTATCTATGTCATTCTGATATTACAGTTATAATTCTACGTTCCTATTGAAAATGAAGTTCCTAATGTTACATTACAGTGTATCTATGTCATTCTGATATTACAGTTATAATTCTACGTTCATATTGGAAATAAAGTTCCTAATGTTACATTACAGTGTATCTATGTCATTCTGATATTACAGTTATAATGCTACGTTCCTATTGGAAATAAAGTTCCTAATGTTACATTACAGTGTATCTATATCATTCTGATATTACAGTTATAATTTTAAGTTCCTATTGGAAATATAGTTCCTAATGTTACATTACAGTGTATCTATGTCATTCTGATATTACAGTTATAATGCTACGTTCCTATTGGATATATAGTTCCTAATGTTACATTACAGTGTATCTATGTCATTCTGATATTACAGTTATAATGCTACGTTCCTATTGGAAATAAAGTTCCTAATGTTACATTACAGTGTATCTATGTCATTCTGATATAACAGTTATAATTCTACGTTCCTATTGGAAATATAGTTCCTAATGTTACATTACAGTGTATCTATGTCATTCTGATATTACAGTTATAATGCTACGTTCCTATTGGAAATAAAGTTCCTAATGTTACATTACAGTGTATCTATGTCATTCTGATATTACAGTTATAATGCTACGTTCCTACTGGAAATATAGTTCCTAATGTTACATTACAGTGTATCTATGTCATTCTGATATTACAGTTATAATGCTACGTTCCTATTGGAAATATAGTTCCTAATGTTACATTACAGTGTATCTATGTCATTCTGATATTACAATTATAATGCTACGTTCCTATTGGAAATGAAGTTCCTAATGTTACATTACAGTGTATCTATGTCATTCTGATATTACAGTTATAATGCTACGTTCCTACTGGAAATATAGTTCCTAATGTTACATTACAGTGTAGCTATGTCATTCTGATATTACAGTTATAATTCTACGTTCCTATTGGAAATATAGTTCCTAATGTTACATTACAGTGTATCTATGTCATTCTGATATTACAATTATAATGCTACGTTCCTATTGGAAATGAAGTTCCTAATGTTACATTACAGTGTATCTATGTCATTCTGATATAACAGTTATAATGCTACGTTCCTACTGGAAATAAAGTTCCTAATGTTACATTTCAGTGTATCTATGTCATTCTGATATTACAGTTATAATGCTACGTTCCTATTGGAAATATAGTTCCTAATGTTACATTACAGTGTATCTATGTCATTCTGATATTACAATTATAATGCTACGTTCCTATTGGAAATGAAGTTCCTAATGTTACATTACAGTGTATCTATGTCATTCTGATATAACAGTTATAATGCTACGTTCCTACTGGAAATAAAGTTCCTAATGTTACATTTCAGTGTATCTATGTCATTCTGATATTACAGTTATAATGCTACGTTCCTATTGGAAATATAGTTCCTAATGTTACATTACAGTGTATCTATGTCATTCTGATATTACAGTTATAATGCTACGTTCCTATTGGAAATATAGTTCCTAATGTTATTGTTCATGTACTTGGTGTAATTTAGAATGATTTTAACTTTTCATTAGCATATTGAGTGTTTTTCTCATAAAGAGGTCCTCCGTTCCTTATCAGATTTTTCTGCATCAAATGAATTCACTGCCATACAAGCCTGCTTTTAGTTAGATTTGTCTATGTCATCTATCATAAAAGCACTCCGGAATTGACATTTTATTCTATAAACATTGATAACAAATAACAAAATCTCAATATCTCTCAAATACTATTAGATTGTTTTTCTTTATTAAGCCACGAAAATGTCAATCTAATTTATCTTCTGCCAATACGTCACGTTTTATATGGCAACTTTGAAAATTTTACATATTTAAATGTGTTCATATATCATCTTCAAGTGGAAAAAGTTTATCAAACAATATCATGAAATTTCAGGTAGAAGAAAAAGGTTGACAATTTTTACGATATGTAAAAAAATCACTAAAGATTAAGTTCTAAAGAGAATTCTTCTGATCCAATTGTTGCATAAGTAATGTTATAAAATACGCGAGTCTTTGATTGTACAAACAACTGCAAAGTTCAGTTCACTTTTAGTTTTAGAGAGAAATGCAATTATGAATATTTTTTTCTCTCTTTTGTAATGACTCCAAATGAACAAAATGTGCTGATACAGTATTGCGTTCCAACATTTTCAACAATTAAATGTTGAAATGTCTGTCGTTTCATAAAAGTCAATATAATTAATCAGTAACAGTTTTTGTCTATTACTAATTTAGAAGTCAATCAGACTGACATGCACACGCATTTAAATGTGTTTTATGTTCAATGACACCTCAGAGAAATGTTGGGCATGTCAGACTATAATTGGCAATGCCACCTGAGGGAAATGTTTGGTAAAAGGTTTAGGAGTTATTAAATCTGTCTTCACTGATGACTACATAACGTTTCAATATTTGCTGCTGATATAAATTACAATATTTAGAAAGGTATATGTTTTGCAATATTAAAACTATTTATGATAAAATGAAATATCGTATGACTATAATTATGACAGATGAAACCTTGAGAATCTATCCATAAATAATTGGTTCAAATGCAAACAGAAATCACTGAGTAAAGATGAATCTAGAAGTTGGACTTTGAAATAAAAGTCACCAAAGACTAAAATAGTATATGCTATGTGTTATTTAATCCAATGACTTACCGAGACTGGCAGGTTAATATCAATTCAACATATCTGGCTGAAATTTCCTTAATATCTCTTTCAACCTTTGTTTGAATTTTATAATTTTGGTAAAGCTGATAAAAGAATGTTACTATTTTAAATTAGCAATGAGTTTCAAATAGTTTTCTTCTGAATTTAAATTACTAAGGGTTGAAAACGAAATATGTTGGAAATTTTACGAATTACATATATTTATGATAATGAAAATAGAGTACTTGTTTTAACAAAAATATTTTCACAACACACCATTGATTATTTTTATGTGGAAAGATGAAAAAAGTTAGTTATCAATGGGTGGCGAAAATTTCATATCGATTTTGTAAGACGTTTTTTCTTAATTCTTATTTAAAAATGTTTAAAAAGTGAGAAAATAATCACAAAAAATAAATGTAACCGTAAAAAGTCTTCATTTCATTAAATTAAAAAAGAAATGTTTACCAACAAAACCTACAACTAAAGCATTTCTGTTGATAAAAGTCATAAAAATATGTATCTTGGTTTAGCAGGAGTTGTGTTTCCAAGATTAGGAAAACGCCAAAAAATAAGACAATCACCTGAAATCATTATGTATGTTTAAACTAACAAAAAAACGATCATTTTGAAAAAAATAAACGAACAGTATCGCGTAGTAATTTTTTATCATGTCAAACAATTAAAAATGATATCCCAGATGCGTATTTATAAAGATGACATTGTATTTTACGTTTTGCAATGGTAAAAATTAGGTAATTGTATTACCAGCAAGGGACGTATAACACAGACGGCACAAACACAATTAATATAAGAAATAATATTAACAAGTACAATAAATATATCAAAAAAGTAGACACTGCCTTGTGGAAAAGTCAATAAAAGACGCCACTGGGGAACTTAAACAATGTGAACAGATGCACCCAACATCGCTTTCCCCCGACACCCGTCGACAATGCATGATACAAGACAGTATCAATAACATTATCCTAGTCAGACTATTCGCTTACAAATACAGTAAATGTTGTGTCCTTAATTGTATGTTTACAGTGTTTTACAAAAATGAAAATTTTGAACCTGATTCCGATTCTTAGACTCAAATTATTGACGAATTTAAGCTCTGTACTACCAAATAATCGATGCTGGTTGACTGCATTAGTGACTTAAAAGTAGCTTAAACTCATTTCAAACTTGTGTTTTTTTTACTAAATGACTTCGATTTCTCTAATTTTATACAATAACAGTTATGCTGAGCTCGATTTCTACCTTAATGAACATGATGTGTTGAATATTACTATTTGGCAATGTTTAAATTCAATATACTATTATACTTCATCATGTTAAATTTGTATTCAAAGTACAAAATCGCTTTTTGCTTGTACTGGTAAATGACAATGCATTACGTTACTCTTATTTCTCGACGCAATGACAGGACGGAAAGTAACAATAATATCATGAAACCATGCATAAGCTCCCAGATGCGTCTTTTTCTACTGACCCTTTCCATGTTAACACCTTTTTGCGCTATCCTTGCATTGTTTTTATTATACATGTACATATGTGTAAATGTGTGGCTGTAGGGGTTATGCTATTCCAATACTACGTTGCTGTCAGGCATCTGGTATTCTATTTCTGTTTTTTTATGCTTTTCGTGTTTGTTAAAAGAACGGAGAAGAATTACAACCTCATTAGCATATTGAGCGGTTTTTTTCTCTTGAAGTGGCCCTCAGTTCTTTATCTGATGTTTTCTGTAGCAAATGAATTCCACTATCGTATAAACGCACCCTTCATTAAGACCTGTTTATGCCATATATTATGAATACTGCTCCGGGGTTGACATTTTATGCGATATATACAATAATGAAATGTACTAAAACCTCGATGTATGTCAGATATCACATAATTGTTTGGGGTGGGGGTCTGTATTTATCTACAAAAAGTTCAAAGGTAACATATGTGTCAAGACCTCATGAAATGAATTTCAAAATAAGGTAAATTGTATAATTCTAAAAAACAATTATTAATAATCGCTTTTTGATTAAATATCTGCGAATGCAAAAGGCTTCGTCCTTTGGGCAATTTAACTGGCAAACTTTGTTACGCATGGCTACAGTTTAGCAGGGAAAAACTGTGCTACTCACAATTGCTGATTCGTCTAGGGACAATGTTACTTTGAATAATAAACAGGCAACTGGTATTTTATTGAACGCCTTCAACGCATATTTTCATTTCGTAGTTTTTTAAATTGTTTAATCATTTTCTAACATTATATGTTTTATAAGGTGACTCTGACAAATTAGCGGCGTCCAAAAGTTCAAACCACAATATTGACATTCTTAAATTAACACCTTTATTTGGCCTATATTTATATCTGAGGGCCAAATATGACCGAATAACGGTCAATTTTGATTTCGAAAATAATTTAGAAATAAAATCAGTATTGACAAAAATGACGATTGATTATGACGTCACAAACATCATAGTTTTAATATTTTGACGTCATGCAGCAACAGGGAGTGTACACGAGGTGTGCATATTACTAACAACGTTTTCACAAACCACTTTACGTGTTCTGACATTGCACATTGTGCATGTCGGTTTGTATCTCATAAAGGTCCAGCAAATTGAATTTATTACTTGAGCAAACTGGTTCTGGCTTCTGTTTCACTTATATAAGTATATACTTGTATACGTAAAGACTTAAATCTAAGAGAAGCAGTCATGTAATTATTATTTAAGACTGGTTCCATTACAACATCATATAAAAGCTTTGATATTGAGTATATATTATATAAATGACCAGTCAAAATTTAATAGTAATAATAAGTAAATGTTGGTAAAACAGAAACTAGGTTGAAAAAAAATGGCAGCAAATGAATATATATAAAAACTAAAATAACTAGACACGTCTGAATATTTAAGCTTTATAGTGGATTCTACAGAATTGATTGACGACACTTACACTAGAAGACTTTATTCCCAAAGAGCGAACTGTACTTCATTGTAACAAAGGATTGCTTTTATTTCATTTAATTGTTCTGTAACACTGGTGTCATGTCTTGTCTGCATTATTGTAGATCATTGGTACTATTGGTAAGGGAGATGCTTTCTGCTACAAACATAGGATTTCTACGAACTACATTTAAGGTGGAAAAACAAATAATATATATCAAAATAGTGTTTTCTTACTGGTAAATAAAAGTATTCATTTTATAAAATTGGTTAAATTGTTAAAAATATATAAAATTGATTTGACCTCATTTTTAGATTTTAATTCAAGTTTGGCATTATTTCGAAATTTTTTCTAGCCGAAATATACAACAACACCAGTTGTGAATCGGCATATGTGTCTGCAAATATTTATTTTTTTACACAAGAATATATATATATATAGATAAATATACAAGATAGCATGAGATCATCGTTCGTTTAAGTGGTAAATAAAAATGTTTTACTTTTACAGACAAGTCAGACAAATCAAATTTTAAGTGAAAAAAAGTGATTTTAAATTGGGAAAATCAATGCAAAACAAGTGTTGCAAAATCAAATTATAAAGCATTTAAATACTTTGCAATGACTTCTGATTGGTTGGAAATAATGGAATACAAATCTCAGCAATTTTTAATATAGGCATTTGATTCATATTAAGACAAGATTTAATAGAAACATCTGTCAAATACATAATTTTCAAAATTTTCATTCATCAAACTATTGCAATGAGATTTGCTGACCAAAATAATCTTTCTGTGATATTTAGAAATGTATTCAATATAATTATTGTTTTGTTGACTTGCCACAACATATACTGTTCAACTGATATATAATTTATTTTTCGATTGAAACAAAATGTGTTCATAAATCAGTAAAAAGGCACCTTTTGAAGAAACAAATGTTTGAAACATTAGCAAACAATATGTCTCGGGATTTATTATATTCATGCACAGGACGACATGTGGACACTTACTTCATATAAATGAGTGTTCCGCTATTACTTTATATCCCATGAAGTTAGATTCTATTAATATTCGTTCTCACGTGTTGTTTTTAGCACAATTCGATCGTCACTCTGAACAAACACGCTCAATGTGAATTGTTGACCTTCATTGATTGGTCTAAATTTAACCTGTATCTGCGATGATCTCTGCGCCACGAGTTCATTGACGGATCACACATGCTCCAAGTCAGTTATCTACAACACGTATCTCATATTTTCAAATGGATACAGGCGATAACGCGTGACAACACGCGGGGAGACAGATTAGTTGCATTATACAGTCATAGTACGTAGGCACTGTAAGCTGACGTGTCATTTAAATGGGATAAGTTTGCGTATGATAGCTCAATTTGTATCTGCCATTAAGTCCCAGGATTTTGCTTTTTTATTTATTATGTTTCTGTTCAGGCATAGTACCACCATTGGGAACAGAAAATGCATCCGTGGGGTATAACGGCGGTTATAAATAAGCGTTGTTTCTTCTTATTTAAAAATGCATTTTCCTTATTTTAATGCTTATTTTTATATTTGAATGGCATTATTGATGTACCCTGAACATTTTGAAAGCATTGTCATGTTTGCATTGTGAATTTAAAAAGAAAAATGATTTCATTTGTTAGTTTAAACTTATTTATTTTACTTCGATTGAGAAACAAGTTCCAACAACTTAAGCAAATCACGCTCGAAGTTTTCCTGGTTAGAACCTGTACTAAGCATATGCCTTATATATGCCATATGTCTTGTTCAAGGACACCACACATTTGTTAGCAGTGTACTCGCTGAACAGAAAAAAAATCTTGGATGATACATGCTCCTTACTGTTCATCATGTTGTTCGGTAGTGCAGAGGTTGACATATTTAAGTTTCACTTCATACACTTCTATGAATGACAAGCATGCAAACTTTTTTTTTCATTTACCACAGAATAAAGAATAAAAACCCATGCATTAACAGTATATGGTGGGAAAGCATTACCGGTCTTGATCGCCAACCAGGCCAGTGTGGGTTATTATTTATATTTTATCAACACTACGTGCATAGTCCGGATATAATTGAGAGAATACAAACGTGGACGTGGATAACAAGGCTGTTTCGGAAGCGTTTAAGGTTTCAGTTCGACATATTCAAAAAAAAAATATGGGGATTTATTATAATTTGCCTCTCGTTTACATAAGTGTGAATGACCTTTGAATTATTGAATGAAATCGAATCGCGGGGAGAAACACGGAATAACCGTTTCGACAGCATTGTGAACCAAAGAGTCTAATGCATTCAACGGTTTTTGTTTCTGAGTAATTTGATTTTAATGGGGTTTAACGACATTTGCAGTTCACGTAAAACATGGCATATCAATTTTATTGATGGAAAAACACCTCGTGGTGAAACTGAATAAAACAACTATTTTACGCGAGTCCGCAATTAACTGGCAAACTTTCTCACAACAAATGTTTGGACCGAGTTTGGCTGGAATTTACGACCTCAGCGGTAAACGGCTAGATGTCTTATAAGAGAGCGCTATAAACCACACGTCCATGGAGGGCCATCAATTTTCTTTAGAAATGTTTATTATACAATGAATGACTTTGATTGACGTAACTATGTAGTCTTATGGACCTGCAAAAAGTGGTATTACTTTTTCTGAGGTCCATATAATATGGGCAATAGTATATCATATGTGTAACAGTATATCGTTTGTGCAATAGTATATCATATGTACAATAGTATATCATATGTGTAATAGTATTACGTATGCCCAATAGTATATCGTATGTTCAATAGTATATCGTATGTGCAATAGTATATCGTATGTTCAATAGTATATCGTATGTGCAATAGTATATCGTATGTGCAATATTATATCGTATGTTTAATGGTATATCGTATGTGCAATAGTATATCATATGTGTAATAGTTATAAAATAAGGCAATTTCAAATACTGACCTTAAGTTTTTAAGGAAAGCTAACTGAAATAACACAAGAGTTGTGTAACAAAAACTTAATATTTAATATCAAATTTTCACAAAATCACAATAGTTTGTAAAAAAAACCAGTGTTAAATCAAAAACCTGTTCATAATACTTATACTTATTTGTTGAACTAGATAATAGTTAACAATGGATATAAATAAAATTGATCAGCACTAAATTTCTTCGAAATTAATATCTGTCCTTTTTGTAATCAATTTTTAATTCGATATGTGTACGTTGTCAATGTTGTTTTTTGTACAAACTTCCATACGCAGCTCTCATTTCCACTAAACACTTCCCTAAGTGAATGTCCATATCTGGGCATATGATATAAAAAAAAACACAACAAAACACACTTTAGATAATCAATGATTAAAAATATTTTGACTTTTTGTTTACCATGTTTAGGTATACTTCAATGTACAATAAAGGAAATGAGCAACGTTTGTGTTTCCAGTGACTTGTTATGTATTTAATGTAGGATTAAAGATTAATTTTACTAAAACCCAAAAATGTGAATTTTTAATTTTGAAAAAAACACATTGTTTTCTCCTATGTTGCAACTTTCCTGTGCTTGTTTGGCAAAAGTTTAACAGGGATTTCAAATACACAATTTACTTAAAATATTGACAAACATATTTACTTATTGTATTTCAATTAGTTGTAAAAATATGATGCTACATTTCTCATTGAAATGGGACGATATTTTCTCATCGTTTGCTTAAACATCATACACGTGTCTGGAAATATTATTGATATGAGTGGAAACCTTTAATATAAATTGCTCTGAACTGACCTAGATACAAGTACTTGATAACAGAATTATGCATGAGGCATTTACCAAACCAAATACCCATTAGGCTTCTCTGGACACGTCTGTGTTATCGTCAAGAGTCAACTGTGTCTAATACGTATTATATTTCTAATTTAAAAATTAATAATAGTTTTGCATATAATTCAATTGTGATTAATGGTACGTGCACCAACCTTGCATTTTAAAAACAAGGCTGCGTTCAGCACGGTTAAACATGTTTGTTTATAAACGCAAACGGCGATCAAACGAACAAGAAGTAAACGGAAATCGGACTACATCGGCACTATTCCCCCATTTTCCATTAAGTAACGTGATTAAACACAAAGCAAACAGCGTTTGTCGATCAGTTCACCTCTGTTATAAAACTTTTGCAAACAAATTAAATGTTTAAGCGAACTGAACGCAGCCCAGTTTACATGTAACACAAGATGCCATACTGACAGGGAAGTTATACCGTAAATGTCAGGCCCGTAGAGAACAACATGTGCTTTATATTTCGAATTATACTTGCAAATTACAGTAAACTGATTTAAACTGCAATTCACCTATCCACCAATTGGCGCATAATCATACATATTGATATGCAAACAAGTGTGCATATTCCCACGAGCGTTGGGACATTAATCATTGAAATACGGTCGTATCCACTAAAGCATTTCAAATACATAACAGTTTTGAAATAATTAAGGCAGACTTTTAGACATAGGTTAATTAAATTATTTTCTAATTTTTAAACTCGAAAATATGCACGAATGTAATTTTAACAAGATAGCGGCGATATGCGTCAAAAGTACTAAGACTTGGTTGTATATGAACATATTTAAAACGCAATATACGCTTGTGCGCTCGCATATTGGCATGGTTTTGCGAAAGGCATTATTTATTCCGCTGCGTCCTCATCGTATGCATATAAAGAGAGTTCTTTCTATAAAGTATGGGTGCCCTGCTCCGCGTGAAAAGCCTGTATAGAAAGTTAACCTTGATGTTGAGGATCTTTCACCGCCTGTAAACAGTAAATGAAAGGTCAAATGAAACTGGATCAAGTGTTCATAATTAAGGACATTGCGTCGATATTTTACTGCGTTTGCAAGGTATTTACATACTTTATATATAAACAATATCTCGGAATCATTAAGGCATTTATAATGGCACGTGACTTTACATTTTTTTCCAGTAATGTCACATAGTTTCGGTCATATTCGTATTTAGCTTAACTTTATTTGTTTTACATCGATTTTGAAATCACGCTTGAAGTCGTCCTGTGTTAAACCAGTACTAAGGTTATATGGAAAGTCTTGCTCAAGGACACAACACATAGCCGTGAGAGAGGATCGAACCCACGACCCTCCGATCATGGGTTCGACGCTCTACCGCTGGTCCACACGCTCCACAATATTAATCTTTGAACCGTTCGGTAGTAATATAATTGTAGTATATTCATGAATATTGTTTTTAATACAATGTTCAAAATAATCAAGTTAACAAAGCATAAACAAAATATTTGTTAAGCTCTTTTAAACAACATCTAAGCAAGAATTTGGAATTGGTTAAACTAAAACTAATTTATTCTTTCAATTACGTAATTAACAAAAACGCGTCAACGTACAATGCATATTTTCATTGACTTTAACAAATACAATTTTTTAAAATAGAAAGATAATCACATCACAGACTTTAAAATTGTTCAAATAACACAAATAGAATAATTACCCATCCCTGTTCGCAATTAAAGTTGTCAACACAACTATTAAACAGTGCGTCATGCAATTATTTTGTAGTGCATCTAGCGCAAAAACATTTTAAAACACAATTGTGTTTCAAATAATAAAGTGTTTACATTTTTTTTCTTCAAATTTATCAAATGAACGACGAAATAAATGTATCACTATGACGACGAAGCGATAGGCTGTACTCATTACTCTTCATGCTATGGAACGTATGATGTACTCAAATGGTTCACCCAGCTACAGTAAACGCCCATCACAATTATTTTAGGGACATTTCCATGTGGTGAAGCATATGCTTTGTAAGCATATTAAATAGTAGCTTTAATACTTTGATTTTTTTTCATCCATTGCTTAAACTCAAACTTTCACTGCCAGTGTAGTTAATATTTGAAGAGGAGACTATCAAATTACAACGCTACACTAAGCTATCTGCTGATGGTTAATTAACATAGATCCGTTTGTGTAGAGTGCGTCTCCCTCGAATTTGAAATATTTTGCAGTTAGAGTTAAACTTTTTTTTAAAACTGCATATAACAAATTCTTTTTGATTTTTTAAAGGTATAAACAATAATCTAGTAGTTCGCAACATTATAACAAAACAATGCATTGATGACGGTGAAATTTTAAAAAAAAGTTTCTCTGATTTGAACCATGTACTGAATTATATAAAACCTGCTCCAGAGTCGTCTTGTGGCTTTTACATGGCAGTTTGGACTTTAAGGGAACATTTTCAAAAATATCAACATTGGTTAAAAACATTTTCCCAAATATATCATGCTTATATATACTCACTGACACCGTATTGCCAGAAGGGTATCTATTAAAACATGCTAAAATAATATATAAAATAGGGATTTCCTAACTTGGGCAGCGCCCCTAGATTATACTTAAATTAATTTTCCGTTTAAAACATATTTTGTGACGTTTTAAATGAGTCACGTGATAACATTTTGATTTCAGTTTTATCCGTTATACCGTTTACACGTAGTAAAAGTTGTTTCACTTAGAAGTTCTCCGTATGACGATGTGAAGGTGGTCAAGCAGTATTTAAGTGCTATCTATTTTTTGAATGGATATTTTGTTTCAAGTTTATTACTCCAATTTAATTACCACTTTTGTCATGTTTTTGGATTATTTGACATACAAAATCGTTCGAATTTTATTTAGTCAGGATAATGAGAAATATTTTCTCAATTTAAAAAAAAAACGTCTTTTAGTTATAGCGTATTTTTTTGTTGTAGTTTTTTTTCGTTGTTTTTTTAAAAACATATATACATATATACTCCCTTTAAAGAAATCTTTAGTAGAATTTATTGAGGAGGGAGATTGGCAATTAACGTGCATGAATATAGTTTCATATGTTTGTTTTTAAACATCTTGCAGTAGATTTGTCAAACAACATTTATTATATGTGCTCTTAAGTTGGGTATGTTTTCAGGAATCAAAACTCACGATCATAAACGTTTTTCATATGGGATTTCTTATTTAATGTAAAAGATCAAAATAGAAATCTTGATATATACATATGTCAATCAATATATCTTATATGGGCTCTGAAACTGAGTTAAATTTTTAGGAGTTCATTTGAATTATTGTATAAAATACAATCCTGATATCTAATTTACATTGTACAGACAAAGACTACCCAAAGCAGTGTACTTTGACACATTCGGAACTGTGCTTCCAATTTAAAGTGTAATATTACTATGGTCGTTTAGGTGGTTTCGACGAGAACAGATGAACGATCAATATATAGACAGACTTCCAGATGTTTCATAAAGTAATTACCGGATAAGCAGTGTTCACATAAAATATACTAAAAGCATAACTGTTTGTTGTTTACATCAAAATTTAAAGTAAACATAAACGACAAATACGCATAAAATGTATTCCAATAGTACTTTTAATTGACGTTGAATACTGAGTAATTGTAAGTATTCATAGAAGAAATGACTGACGTTGCAATGGAAACAATTTATTCTTTTGCGTATTGTTACATTTTCTACAAATATGCGATTGATTGACTGATTGAATATTTAGCGTCATTTTCATGCTATCAAGGGCTAACAAACGACCAGTTAGCCTAACCGCTCTTTCCTGGGATCCTTGAAGGTTAAACAGTACTCGAGCACATCGCATCTCTGTAAATAACTGATAACTTTCCCACTTGAATCAGCGGTGAGAGACGAATGATAATGAGACGCAATGTCGTATATCAATCATCACGGAAATTGTAGCCGGTCAGGGATTCGAACTCACGACCCCCGAATTGATAGTCAGACACCATTTTGCGAGTATGTCTCTTACATGTATAAATTAAATGCCTTTTTCCACGTTAACGTCTGTTTTAATTGGATAATTTCATAAACGTTTTATATCATGAATCTCATATTGTTACAACCAAAACACTGTCTGCCATCATACTTATAGTGTACGTAACAAACAAGCATGTGTGATTTCTGGATATTGGACATAACTATTGAATACAATTATTGTATATACAAACTTATTCATTTCTCTTTTGGCCAGGCCCGATTAGCTCGGTTATGCGTCTGACTATCAATACGAGGGTCGTGAGTTTGGATCCCCGTCCGGCAGCAGTCTCCGTGATTATTGATATACGACATTGCGTCTCATTATCATTCGTCTCTCACCGCTGATTCAAGTGGGAAAGTTATCAGTTACTTGCGAATATGGGGTGTGCTCGTGTACTGGTTCACATTTCAGGATCCCAGGAAACTGTAATTAGGTTAACTGATCGTCTGTTAGTCCTCGATGACATAAAAAGTACGTTAATTATTCGATCAATCAACATCTATATTTTAATTTTAATAGCTCAAAAGTCATATGCTCTGTAAAGATTCGTATATGCAACTTTTTGTGATACATTTATCTATTGTACTTTTATCTTTAATGAATATCTTACATCTTAGGCCTATATGTTCTCAGTACTAAAATAAGATGATGTATCTATCGTTTAACGTATACTATTTATGGTGGAGTGAGAATACAGGAAATGTATCATTTACATTTATCACAACGATACAAACACTGTCAATGTATACTAGAATAGTCAAGGTCATAAATAAGTACATTACAAACATGCAGAAAAAGTGACAAGGGGTCATCGCCTGGGAATGGTCAACAGCAGTATTGCCACTGAGCTCGTAACCTTGGTTTAAAGTTGCACCCAGACCTCGCTCTTCCCCGTCATTGATATCAATACTGGATACATTGTAAAATAAACATAGATCAACGGCAGTATTCTTTGTTGTATGAGGCAACACATCAAACATATTATAACATACGGCAGGCTATACGTTGCTTAATTATATAACTTTTTTTTTTAGGATGAATCGTACATATATTTTATATTTATGTTATTCGTTTTACTGCTAAACTAGGAAGATAAATATAAAGAACTCACAACAAAAATATATAATTAATGAAACAGACACTAAGAATAAAAATTAAGGACATGAAAATAATAAAGATAGCCAACACGAATAGAAAACAAAGTACGTATGGCCTGCCATAATTAGGTATATATGTAGTTAGAATATGTTTATTATTCTTTGAGGCCATATGTAACCTATGCATATGACTTCTTTATGTACATAATACAAATGTGTTTGATCTATTATAAACATTAGCAATAGTTTGAATTTTAACCATACTAGCAGTAGGTTGAACTTTAAACTATGCTAACAATTATAGTTTAAACTTTAAATCATGCTCACAATAGTTTAAACTTTAAAACATGATTACAATAGTTTAAATTTTAAACAATGCTAGCAATAGCTTTAACATTAACGTTGGCATAATTATTTAAGTTTTCTAAAAGTCCCACTGTGTAAGAGATCCATTTTTTATTTAAACACAAAATACAAAAGAAAACAGCGAAAATCGAGAGAAAACAACCAATAAATACACGTGCATTTGTTGCTGTTGATTATATATGTTTTTTATGAAATATATCAAATATTGTATGTAAATAAAATATACATACGATACGCATGTGTTCTCAATGACATCGCGAATCCAGACAGCAAGAGAAAAATAAATATGGGAATAAGGGACGATTTGACATACTTGCTTGGCACTGAGATAAACTATTTCCTAGGATTCCATTAAATATATTCTGACTTTTTTTTCCTATCATAAACATTGAGTTTGCAGATATATTCAACGGAAGACCCATAAACAGTTCAAGCTTAGTCAGAATAAATATTAGTCTAGACATTTTGGAAAGGTTTATTTTACGAACAAAATATCAACAGAGCTCATTATTATCTATCAATACCATCTGTGTCTTATGTCAACACAGAAAATAACAATTATTTCAGGAGAGCACAAATAGGTTATGTACATTTCAGAGATATGAAAACGTTACATAGGTAGAAATATGAAAATACAACATAGGTAGGAGATATGAAAACACAACATAGGTAGGGATTGAAAACGCAACATAGGTAGGGATATGAAAACACAACATAGGTAGGGATATGAAAACGCAACATAGGTAGGGATATGAAAACACAACATAGGTAGGAGATATGAAAACGCGACATAGGTATTGATATGAAAACACAACATATGTAGGGATATAAAAACGCGACATAGGTAATGATATGAAAACACAACATATGTAGGGATATAAAAACGCGACATAGGTATTGATATGAAAACACAACATATGTAGGGATATAAAAACGCAACATAGGTAGGGATATGAAAACGCAACATAGGTAGATATATATGAAATCGCAACATAGGTAGGGATATAAAAACGCAACATAGGTAGATCTATATATGAAAACGCAACATAGGTAGGGATATGGAAACGCAACATTAGTAGCAATATGGAAACGCAACATCAGTTGATATATGAACACGCAACAAAGGTAGAAACCAAGAAGAGAGAAGGCTACTTATTTTTCCCCTTTATTGAAGTAAACAAACCTCGAAATGTTACATTTATTTTAATTTATTTGGTAATAAAACAATGAATTCAAGGTTAATAGTAATGATAACTAAGCCCCTAAAAACATAAATATACTCCAAAACGCACCTACGACAGTCTAGCTGTTTTTTTTTTCTTTCGGGTGGTGGGGACATGCCTCGACACCCCATACAACTGTGCCTACACATCGTTTTCATCCAAGCTACGCCCCTGAAAGGTGATATTTTTATTTACACTGTCCGTTTTTTCTAAATGATGACTAGGTTTAGGTTTTATCATTGACGTTTCAAGTGTGTCTTTGATATTGATAATAGGTATGCAATATGTGTGCATATTATTCACGTTCCTGTTTATTTAAATTGCATTGTCTACTGTTGTGGTTGTGCCATGTTGGGATCATATGTTCTTATACTGGGCTTTATTGCTCCGTTTCTATATTTTCTATACAACAGTTTTATTATGAAAATCCTGCCATTTCAACTCATTTGGCATGATGTCCACGGAAAAACATATGTCTTTGTATAGAGTATGCGATAGGTGATTGCATAATACATTGTCCTAAGATCGGTTTTATGTATGAACATGGCTAACTAAAAGGAACAACAATGCTTCATTTAATTGACGTTTACTGACATTTATTGTTTCATTTAAACTTCGATATCATTTATATCAATGACTTTGTGTACTTTTCACCAAATATATATGTTGTATATAACTATGTAGAAGAATATTATTACAATAAAAGACGATTTGACGCGTCTAAAATAGTCAGAAGTTATAAGTCATATTTATATATAAAAAACCTCCTATAGTAACACCAGTTTTAAAAATATCACATATCAAAACGTATAGTATTATTAAAATCTATATTTGGACCATGCCTCCATCTTTTATAATAAAATATCATCATATGAACAAAATGCCAAATCATGTAATATGTTGTTTGATTTATCAGCGAAAGAGGGAGTATCACGGGGCTTAGCAATGCACAGAAGAAATCATCTACGTCAATTATAGGCTCAGATGTTCTTGTTAAGGATCGTATTGTCTTGATATAAACACGTTTTCATTTCTTTGTGGCATCACATAAAAATATACAAATCTCAAGACCAGATGCAATCAAAATGCAAGAAACTATTTTAAGAGAACAATTTGATGCAACAATTAAAATCCTACTACAGTTGTTTGAGATTGTCTGCCGATATATCCGTCTAGGACCACCCTTGAAATAGTTCAGTTTAATAAAAAGTGCTTTCGATAGTGGTCAAAGTTATCGAATTGTTTTGTGGATGTGAGAGGGAGGTGTTGATATGAGTAGCAAAAGTTATATAAAACATAGTACAGATGGTTGAAATTACTTGCATTTCTAATCTATGTTACAGCAAAGTTCCCAGTCACAGTTTTCCCACCACCAGTACCATAACCGTAAATCTGTACTTGTTTATGTTTAATATGTCCTTATCATGATAATTAATATAATTATGCATGTTTGTAGTTGTGTTGGTTTGGTGTATGTGCTCTATAAACGCTGCGCCACCTGTCAGATATATGTTTTTATGTGTAATGCATGCTTGTGGTGTAGTGGTAAGAGTAGTTTCCGCGTATGCCAGAGGTAGCAAGTTCGATTCCAGGCTCATTTCGCTTGTCTTTTTAAAAAACTCTGTCATGGTTCTTTTCAGGACACACAGACAAAGAGCGATTTACAATGTAGCTTTACTTACATCATTATCGAACTCAGATAAATAAGTATACTTTATAGAACGGTCATGATCATTTCCACGTGCTCATTTATTGCTTCTAGTCTGCAATCATTGATACCTCGGCTCAAGGACTTACATAGGACTTTAATATTCCTTGCTCGACTTCAATATTTATCATTAAACGCACAGGTATGAGTATTGTATCAACTCTAGCTATGACATGAGTAACATGAATGATAAACCAAGACAAAACCTTTTTAGCTTGTTGTTGTTTTTTTTTTTTGTTTTTTTTTTTTCCATTGTATTCCAACAATTGTATCCCTTTAAAATACAGTTATAAGAAATTATTTGGTTTTGTTACAGACATTAACCGATAAAAATGATAGTAGATCTAGGAAAACAAATAAATATTTAATATGCAAAAACTTGCGTTGCTAAAGGCGTTAAATATACTATTCGGTGAATACGATACTTCATAGAAACAATGGACATATCCCCTGAAGAATTCATAAACACTTTATTCTGTCTGCCATGAAATATTGACATGGTTCCCTTGTACGTTCAATCACAATATGGTGGTACTGTTGGGATTTAAAACGTGATGTGAAACTGATGTAAAATCCTGTATGAATTGTAATTGATTTCACGTGTAGACATTAATTGTGTCGTTTACATGAGTTGTGACACCTTAATCTACAAATGGGACATCTATATGTTGAAGTATTAAAGAGTTAATTAAATTAATGTAAGATCTTTCGATTTATTGTTTTATATAGTCTGTAGTGCGGACCCAGATCTCCCGATTAGGTTCGTAAAATTGCAATGTTGGAAAAGCTGCTTTTGAATACGTTGATTAGTCAGTTGTTTCTAATGACAGTTTGATGACGTCACAGTTAAGTAAACGTTCAGTTGCTATGAATTGTGGGATAGACATATAATTCCCTGCTTTTCTATTGGTGGTTAATATACCTAATTCGGGAGATATCAGGTTCTGGGAGAGACTATGTTTTATACAATGTAATTCGTATCTACATGACATATTCCGTATAAGGATAATTTGAAAGATATGCCGTGTGTATATTTTGTATAAACAAAATAGCATGCCATGATGGATGCCTTTATTGTTATGTATTATTTCCCCGTTGTCAAAGGAATTATTAAAATCATTAATGATAAGCACATTATTTCGACGCATCATACTGATACACACGTGATAGTCACATGCCGACTATAAATAAAAAAGTGTATTGTACCTTGTTTCTAGTCAATGTTTCAACTTGAACTTATGACTTGTCTTAAATGGTCACAGCTGATAACAGTGTATATAATGTAGCCAACTAAAATAAATCAGATGAAATGTAAACAAAACTTCAGTGAAATTGAAATGCGTCTTAACACCAGATCAATATATGAATTGGATTTAGTACTATATGAACTTATACCCAATTGTATTTCTTGAAAAAAATACTTGTCTCGCTATAATCTCTACACACTCAGAAGGATACAAATCAAGAAATCTGACCATGATAATTTCCGTCTTTTCTCTAAAATGATAGAATAAAATACTGGATTTTTTGCGTATTCAAACCCGCTTATGGAATGCTAATACAAATGCAGCCGTATTTCTCCCAGCCAGTATTGTATTTTCTTCATGTCATAGTTTATTTAATTTTTTAGTAATTTTATTCATGTCTTCAAAAGTTGTTTGGCGTCAGTGGCTATATTGAAAACAACAAAAGCGTTCTCTTCAGTGATATGTGCTCTTAGTCCTGGGGTTTAAGTTCAGAAAGTGAGGCATCTGCCAACCGTCGTTACCCTGTTTTTGTCGTTGTATGCTCGCGAATTAATACTGGCAAACACTGTAAGTGATATGTTTTTTTGGCCCCGCATATTGATTTTTGGCCAGTCGACGTGTATTTTAACAGGCTATATCATACAAAAACGAAATTAAACGTCTTTAGATATACTAGGTATTCTCATTTCAAAATTACATCATGCAGACAGGTAATTTTCAGAAATTGTTTTAAACGTAAATTTATCAAAATCGGCATCATTTAAAATATTGTTGAAAATTTTATCACACTCTGTTACGCATATCAGAAGTTATTGCAAATACCTAAATATATGCTTTTTGAAATGTAATACTTAATAATGAAATATCGCCACAACTCTAAAATTGCATTGATTTTGATATTTAAAAGTTTATTTTTATATAATATTTGTTTGAATAGACCAATTTTCAAAAGTAAATCGGTTTTATTTACCACTTTAAATGTTTAATCCTTTTGATAACTGACTGATTTATCGAGAGATTAGTGCAACATCTAATTCAACATATTAAATAGGTAGATAAGCCTTCTTTATAAGAATTTAATTTATGGAAACAGAAAAAACAATATTTGGCTAAAACATGTGTCCTGTACAATAAGCATGCATTTGTTACTATTACTTGGGTGACCCATTTTTTATTTCGAATAACTTTTATATTAGACAGCGGGAAGCAAATTTTGATTTGTGACAACTGTCCAGGGATTTGTGTGTAAAGTAATTAAAAATGACATTTATGAATCTCACAATGTTTTATTTATTACTTTCTGTCATGACTGAAATATTGATATATGAGTGTAAAGGTTGTATATTAATTAAAAAGAAGGGAAAGCAGAGAAAATGAAATATCTGGAATTGCTGTTTTATAGCTCGGTATAATGGCTGTATCGGTGTTATTAAGCACCACTGCTATTAGAAATCATGTGAAATAATTCGGATAATTAAATGTATTCCAATTGGGGTCGTCTCAATAAATAACAAAACCGTCTGGATTGTTTCACTACTTATAAATGTGATATGCCTTACATTGGAACCAGCAACACATACACATTTATCTCGGTAACGTTGATGAGTTATGTTTCTGTGTGGTGTTAATTTGACTTTAACCCGTTTTTCAGTCGTATCACGACTGTGTCGCCTTGCCGGGGTAAAATAAACTGTCAGTCCCCGAGCCGACCAGCCCAAGAGCTACTCTTTAAATACCGAGCACTAAGTGGTGTGACGGTAGTGTAGTGGATAAAGTGTTGACCGCTCACGTCTGAGGTTCCAGGTTCAATCTCAAGCTCGACCCGATTCCTCTAAAAATACAAACACTTACTACTTGTTGTACCTAGGAAGCTGACTCGAGATCGGTTGACACAAGCTTTGAGTTTTCTTCACGATCGAGCTAAAATAACAAAGTGTAAATTAAGCAAAACATAGTTTAATATCAAAAGACCGAATCTAAAACCTTTCGCATAGAGGGGGTGGCACGGATAAAATCTAAGTTCAGTGGGTGAGAATTGAGTATACTATCAGTTAAAATAATTTGACATTTGGCAAATATGATAATTCGAAAGGTTAACCAGTACTCGAGAACACCCAAACTCCCCCAAGTAACTGATAACATTACCACTTGAATCAAAGTTTAGTTAAGCACACATACGTATGTGTGTACATCTAAGGTAAATGCAATTTTGATTGATGAAATTAAAACAAAACACATGTAGTTTTTATTATAAACTGTTCGTCTCAGTCATGATTATTAGTTTATATGTATTGATATAATTAACAGTTTATCAACGGTCGAAAAGTTGTTTTAACGTGTTTTAACACAACGCAAACAAGTGACGTCATAATTTTTTTGTGTTGCTGCAAATATATCTTCCTCAATAAAGGAAGTGTTTTAGCTTACCTTCGCTTTATTATGTTGAATAATACATAATGATAAGATATAGATCATTATATAAAATGAAAACCAACACTATGCTTAAACAGTTAACACTTTCTTCTAATGTTCTTTTATATATCTTGAAATGTTATTTAGTAAGGTTAAACGTTTTATCTGTGAAATGAGTACATGTAACTCTTGAACACATAAGGTCTTTAAAGAAAATTCTTTTTTTTTCAAATTTTCTTTTTTAAATTGTTAAAACATGGATATGAAACTCCTCTCCTACATCACTTGACAATAATGTCATCTGCGCCATGTTTTATAGTCTGTAGTACGGACCCAGCTCTTCCTATAGGGTCCGTTAAATAGCAAAAGGAACGCCACATTTGCGCACGTTGATTGGTCAGTTGCGTCAACTGTAAGTTCAATCACAATATGGTGGTACTGTTGGGAAACTGATGTTAAATCCTGTATGAATTGTAATTGATTTCACGTGTAGACATTAATTGTGTCGTTTACTTGAGTTGTGACACCTTAATCTACATATGGAACATCTATAAGTTGATGTATCAAAAAGTAGATTAAATTAATGTAAGATCTTTCGATTTCTTGTTTAATATAGTCTGTAGTGCAGGCCCAGATCTCCCGATTAGGTTCGTTAAATAGCAATGTTCGAAAAGCTGCTTTTGAGCACGTTGATTAGTCAGTTGTTTCAAATGACAGTTTGTTGACGTCACAATTTAATAAGTGTTCGGTTGCTATGAATTGTGGGACAGGCATAGAATTCCCTGCTTTTTTCATGTGGTTGGGGTGGGTTTGGGGCTTGATTTGGCAGATATCAAGTTCTGGAATAGATTAAGTTGAATACCATCATGTTGCGATAACAGATGCTACTAGACGACTTCCAGATGACAAATTGCAATAACAAATTTATAGGGCTGTATCGTAACCGTCTGACAGGCATTGAGTATTTGCTATCTTTCCTGCTGATATATTAAGATCATTAACTTTTTAATATTCGAATCTTATAATTGAATTCCCAAACAGGATAAACAATAACCTATAAAAAATTTTATCAATCTCTCTCTCACTCTCTCTCTCTCTCTCTCTCTCTCTCTCTCTCTCTCTCTCTCTCTCTCTCTCTATTATTTCGTGTAATGAACTGTCTGTCACCACCTCTCATTGTCACTTAAATGATAGAGTTATATTAGATGTCATGCTAATTAGAAAACAAAAGAAATATTCCTGATATGTTCCATTATTTATTTCTTTAACACATCTGTTACGGTTTTTGTTGTACAGATTTTCACTAGCAACGTATTTGTTTCTTGGTGAATAGTTTTGCTTGTTATTTATATAGCTCTCATTCAGCACCTGGTACTCTCATTAAGCATCTGTAACATTTTAACGTGATGGGTTTAGAATAAACATTCTGGAACGTGTTAAAATCAACTAGTCGGTGAAATTAAGGAAACGAGATGTTAAAAAAAAGATTTTCGCGATCAGTGTTACAAATAAACTTTCGGAGACAAAATATAAATTATTCATAGAAAAATGAAGTGCTAATGTATTTATTTAAATTAGCTCCATAGCAGGAAACGTAACCCTCTTGGGACCTCTGGCCAATATTGCGCAATTATTTTTACTTTTTAAACACATTTTACTCTTTGTCTTCCAACCGATAGACAATCATTTACATAACAATTTTTCCTTTATGTCAACTATTTAAGTGGCTTGGTACGTTTATTACTATTTGATGACTTGTGTGTTTAAATAGGAACATTTACGTTTGTCACCCATTTGTATCAATTACATTGTATTGCTGTTTGTTTTTTAAATAGTGCAGATCTTATTGCAATTTATTTCTCTGATCTAAAGTCTATTTAATTTACTTTTATATAAAGGCATGAGTACATTCCATCTTCATTTCAACAAAGACAACCCAAAATTACAAATATATTATATGCATTCGTTTTTTTAAATTCCTGGAGTAAAACTATAACTGGTTTCCCTTATTGTTTCTATAGCATATATAACGTTAACATGTTGTTGTCTTTCTAGAAAGACCCCAAATAAAAAAGGGGAACGTATATTTTATTGTTTGTTAACACTAGTAATGTCAAATAGAATCAAAATGGGTAGGGTCATGTTTCATTTAAAAGATTGTTTTCGGTTCTGTGTGCACTATAGCAGAGAGAATGTACACTTTCAAAATAATGTATTCCTACCCCATTTCCAAGCCCCATTTTGTTTCTAAATCTACAATCTAAACACGACAGTGTTTTCTAAATGTTCAAATTTCATCAATAATGCTATTCAAATCACAAAATTACGGAAAATGCATTTGCATAAAAAGAAAATAGGATTATTTATTACCGCCATTATATGACTAACCCACGGAAGCACTTCCGCCATTATATGACTAACCCACGGAATCACTTCCGCCTTCCATTCTCAGCTCAACAAAAACAAATGAAACCCAAAAAAGTATAAATATTCTCGTGTTAAAGTGCAATTTCAGTTCATTGAAGCAAATTCGAGTGACACAAGTCTTCGGAGAATCAAACTCCATTTTATCTATAAATAACTAGATCCAATAAGTTTAAAATCAAAGCAACACACGTTGTAGCACGTATTTCATTTTCATCCTACAGTATATTGAGAACTAAATCTCATTTCATTCTCCGACACATTCTGACCGTAATAATAACACTTCAATGTCTACTATTAAACACGTTTTTGAGTGAAATAAAATAATGAATGGTGAATGAATAAATGAATCCTTATGGATGAATGAATAATTGATTGAAATGTGCGTCAATTCCATGTTCCTGTCGCCTGTTGGACATACATCAAAATGATTGTTATTGATTGTATATATTTTTATTATCAATCAACGATATCTAGTATAATGTCCAAACCGTTTGACGAAAACATAATTTGTTGGACGCACCTACTAATTTTCGTCTTTCCTCTGTAGAAATCGTTTATATCAAACATCTTAATTTATCAGGTAATTGACCTGACGTAGGTTGTTAATCAATCAAGTCGATAATCAAGTCGCGAATCGTCTATAAGTAAACAATACATTGTATTACATTGTATTTACTTGGACAAACAAGGTCACATGGCCGGTGGGCGGAGCGATAGTCGCTCTCCAATCAGGTCAATTAAATAAACACTTCACAAATGATGGCTTGTATGATAATGTTTGTAATAGAGTCACTTTAAATGCAGTATATATTAACGAGACTACAAGTAGTTTGAATAACATAGGAGCAAATAAATTGAAAACAGGATATGAACTGAACATCAAACAGTGATATTGTTATCACCTGATCGAGCCGGTCTGACTTCTATTATATCGGAACAGATATGAGAAATAAATAAAAAAAACAAGAAATGCAATCCTTCACACATTTTTGTAACCACTTAGTTTCTACAACAGTGTATTGTTTATGTAAAACTATGGAGCATCCCAGCTCCTTTACATGACATAATGGGAGACATATATCTGTTAGTAATATATTTCTGAGCATTTCCATATTTCTGTAAATCGGTAACGTCTCCAGTGGTGGTTTAATTTTGTAAAGGAGGAGACATGCATATTATCAAAAAAACAGTGTTTTTTTAAATAGTTTTACTTCGTAAAATTCGGTCTGTATTGACATTGAAGCGCTTAATTACATTTTTACAAGATATTTTACAACAAGTTTGTTATTTGTTCGTGTTGTTTATGTTGCTTGTTTGCTGGTGTTGTTGGCGATTCGTTCTTTGTTTTGTAGTTGTTTTGTGTGATTGTTGCAATACATCGCAAATTCGACAGCCTGTTTGTAGTTTTCTATTTTATAATTTTGCTCCATCATCTAAGATAATGTCACACGCATACACACGCATACACACACGTACAAAATGATATCACAATCGGTTGAATATTAATAGGCCTAAAGCATTTTACAACAGTTTTTTTAGTTTCAATTTAATAAACAAAATAGTAAAAGTAAGGAAATTAACAAAATGTCAACATTGTCAAAAGCTACAGTTTCCACATATATATTAAATTTATTATTGTGATATCGTATAATAGCTACATTGAAGAAAGTAGCCGGTAGGAAATAACTTTATATAGTTCCTTTTTCGGTTAAAATCACTAATAACATTGATTTCAAATATCTGAATATTGTTTTATGTAAAAGAGCCTAGTAAATGAAAAAAAAAGTTTTGAAATACCCAAAAAAGTATTTCAATATGTTGAAAAAAAATATTATGATAAATCTTCGTGCTAAATAAATTGTAAGATAAATATAACTTTTGAAATAGAAATATATCGATATTTTGAAAAGATAGGCGAATAAAAAAAAGCTAAATAATTCCAGTTTTCTACTCTTTATTCAAGAAATATAAACTCATATATACATCTTACGGTCTCAAGTGTCAACTATTTAAGCAAGTATGTTGCAAATAATGTTGTACAGCAATGTTAAATTTATTTGGAATATATTCTGGTGATAATTTACGATTTGAAATATTTGGTATGTCAAGCCTAAGTGAAGGATATATATAAAAAGTACGACCGTTTCCAGTGCTTAAGAGTAATTCAAAGTTTACTATATGCCATTATTTTTTTTATTAATTGTAGTACTTCATTTCAATCGCACGAGACTTGTTACGCAGCGCATTAAGGAAATCAACTGCATTTATCATACATTCACAAAAACGCAATTTCAATTTTAACCGTTATGCAAGTTGATTTAATAGCAGATTATTTTTGCAGTATGGCGGGTTTAGCATAATTCAAATTTAAATTGAGTTTTAAATCCAATTAAAGCATTAAATTAACTTCATTCCAGTCCTCATTTATCAAAATAAATCCCACATGAGATTAAGATGCAAATTCAAAAGATCAATGTCTCTTCTCATAATAAGAAACAAAATGATGGCTCCAACCCAACACATAACTATATGTCTAACAAGAGACGAAGCATTCAAAGAACCTTTCACACAAACATATTCAATGTAGAAAATAATCACAAATATGGTAAGGACAATAAAAAAAGGTGACGGAAGAGGTTACCGCCTAAGATGTCTGATGCGATTTGCTAGCTTGCGTATATGTACATGTAGTCCATTCAACGATTGTAGAACATTGATGAATTTCGTTGAACTGGATGTCCAGGCGGTTGTCTGCGCGTTCGAAAATGTGCTTGCACCCATGTGGATTTTTCATACATCATCATGTCAAACGATAATAAATTAATATAGAACGCAATTAAGAAAATGAAATATTTTGTAGAGACTCTTCAAGAAAGGTAACGGAATTGCCATGCCTTGTGCCACATAGCACCGACATTTTGTAACGATTCTAGTCCGTTAAATCGCAATGAAAACAAAACACGAAATTTTGTCCATGTCCCACAATTCATATCATAGTAAAACTTATTGCATTCAACTTTGAAATTCGTTGAAACAAATGACCAGATCTCACTGTTATGTGACGGACCCAAGAGGGGAGCTACTGCCTATTCCAATTGACCAGATCTCACTGACCAGAAATAGTAACGACGTTGAGTCAGAATGGCGGTGTGAAATTTTAGGATATGTCGATATTCTGTTCTTTAGTTCTTGCTACAATGTAAATTTGCAACTGACACATCTGAGAGATCTTGATTCCCGCCATACTGTCTTATGCTAAATTGAACACAATTGTACAGAGAAATACTGGCAATTTTCACTAATTAATGACTGTCTTGGGATAAATATATCAGTCAAATTAGACATTACTTTTAGGAGTTAAAAATGTTATATCAAGGACTTAGCGCAAAGTTAGTATATCTTTCTTCTTTGTCTATATTGAATTAGATTGGTTTTGCTCTAACTCCTCGATATACGTATCTTTTGTTCCTGTTTCCAGGACAACTTGTGGAAACGGGATTTATGCGTCTCCATATACATGTAATAGTATTTATATATGTATTGACATCATATGCATAAGCGACTTTACACACAACGATTCTGTACATTATACTTACATATAGTGTATATAGTGTGGCTAACCCACGTGATGTGTTTTATATTGAGGTGTTGGTTATTTTATTTTCTATAAATAGATTTCGTTTCAGGTCAGATTATCCTAAGTAGATTACTTGATATTCTTGTTTACAAAACAAAGTACAGATACCTCTAGAAAAATAAGCATTGAGAGTCATACTCAGCATATTTCCTTCAAATATTTTGTTTAACTGAATGAAATATATACTTAACAAAACAGTTAACCCGCCACCTGGCATTTTATTACCTGAACTTTCATGTATTTTCTCAAAAAGTATCAAAGCAATTTCCTTGAAATTTGGACAAATATTAATTACGCTACTCCATACTTTGACGAAGATATTTGAAATACAAAAGTTGCGGATTAGCTGTTTCGTTCAGTATATTTGAACGATACCATATCATTTCGTCCCATTTTTAAACGATTGATGGAAGTGTCTGGGAAAGGTACATAATGTATTGACGACTCTTTAAATACATACAATTACTGATGTTTTTCATTTTGGTTTCCAGTTTGGGTTCGCAAGACACTTCCGTGGTAACATTTAATGCTTTAATTTACCGTACTGTGAAAAGTGTTCTGTGATTCATTTGAATATCCGAGGTATATGGCATTTTTGTCTTATTTATTACCGTTGTTTTATCATCTACAATATACACATTTAGTGTAGTCTTTGAGGTATAATACCACCATTGGAAACAGGAAATGCGTCCGTGGGAGATAATTAGTCCTTGTTCTTCTTCTTTAAAGATGTATTTTCCTTATCTTAAGGGCTATTTGTTTTATTTGAATGGTTTAGAAAAAAAATGACGCTTGGTAATTGGGGTTTGCATACATGATTTCGGAAGTCTACTTTCACTTTGTCAGAGTGTACACACTGCACAGAAAACATATCTTATATGACACATGACCCTTACTTTTCTCATCATATTTGATAGTGCAGAGGTTGACAAACAATAAAATGTAAGTTTCACTCTCTCATTTGGGTCTCTCTTTGAATGACAAACCTTCAAACTTTATTTACTTTAACATAAAGAACAAATATCAATGATGGGTTTACACCTTGACGATTGTATTACTAAACCAGTCATGACACTTTCTTTCGAACTACAGGCCTCCCTCTGTAATTACCATAAAGTCTAGCATGCTTATTTTTTATTTTATGAATTTTGAAACGCGACTACTAAACCTGGGCAAATTTCCCCATGTCATAATATAGCAATTAATAACAATTCTACCTTTTGGTTAACTGGCTTTTGTTCAAAATCAAATAACTTTATATTTTCAGCACGCAATTATGCCGATAAAGAGGTACAGAAAGATGGCTCAGATTCAGGTATGTTTACTTATTGACCATGTACGTCAAGTAAACACGAATATGTGTTTTTAAATAATTTTTCCTTAAGCTGTTTTATTTTATATTTACACATGATATTATACAACAAATATGATTTTAATCAAAACATGACAAAAAAAACATTAAATATGACATTGATGAACTAAATTTAGAATAAAGAAACAAAACAAAAGTTGCTGCGGAATGTGTGGTTCGCCTTTAAAATTTTAATAAGTAAATAAGAGAAAATCATGAATCGCCTGTAATTAGAGAAAATAAGGACATACTGCATCGTTATCTATGAATGTAGGATAATGTATATCATGACACAAGTACACGCATGGACTTTGAAAACGCACCGCTTACAAACCGGTAATTTTAGTGCAGAAAAGTCATCCGATTTCAAAGAAAGTTTGTATACGTTAAGAGTGCCATCTTTGTCTACTGCTGTCAAAACAGCATCACTGTGACTTGAATTTTTGGTGCATTTTTTTCCATTTTTCGAAGCTATCTCCAACAGGGAAAATTCACAGGCGTCAATAATGAGTGTGTGAAACATTCGCCTGGATCCATACACTCGTTAAAAATTGAAAATTGCTTTGTGGGCGGTTTATAACGTTATAATTTAGGGCATGGATCGGCTACTTTTTAATGCATTTCAGACATGGGACATTTAGTTTTTAAGCAATTTAGGCTATGGGACGAATATTTTTTAACCAATATCTACCATGGGACAAACAGTGTTTTAACCAATATCAGCAATAGGACCTACGCTTTTTCATACATTTTCAACTATGGGACGATCACTTTTTTTCAATTCTAACCAATGGGACATGTCTTTTTCACATTTTTTCCTTGTAAAACAAATTTTAAGGAGTTAATGTGCAGGTATTTATTTACCTACTTCCTATTTCACGAGTGAGTAATTCTGTTTTAACGTCGATTTCAGCACCATTTGGGCTATATCGCGACGCATGCCTGAGCTGGATGAAAAATAAAACCCCTTATTTTTGATGTCTAGAAGTTACTTACTCTCCATTTCATAGCCACTGAAATGTTGGTGTGTTAGTTTTGTGTTTAAAGATACTACCTTGTCTGCTGGAATGATTTGCAATTTGTTAATAGAACTTCAAAACTGTTTGTAAAAAGATTTATTTTTGCTGATTATTAGGCCTGTGTATATATAAAAAGTTACTTTTACAAAGTAAGTCATAACACATTGACATTGTAATATTTTTGACTGGCATAAGCATATGGGTGAAACCACAATGTTTTTTTAAAGAGTGTAGCAGTTTATAAATATAGCATAACACTGTGCATTCTACTGGACACCTGGTACAATCAAAATGGTCAATATAACCATCCAATTTTGTTCTGCGGGTATTGGTGTTCTGAGTGTCAGTTTTCTATTTTGGCCACACAACCTGTTCAGTCAACTATACTAATCTCACAGATGGGAATCTTTTGTGATTGAGGACACTTCTCAGGCCACGGCTGTATTAACAAATGAACAGTTTTGTTTTAATTCCAATCTGTCTGAACATGTCATCACAACAGTTCAGCACTGGTGTCTTCTGACAACTCTTATTGCCTTTTATAGTTTTGTTTACCATCTTACATAGGAAGGGGTATTCACCTATTTGTTTCAACCATTCAGTTTGTTCTTTGTTCTTTGTTATTTGCAATGGGACATCAAGTTATACTTTTTGGTTTATGGTTATTTAATTTGCACCGCCCCCCCCCCCCCCACCCTCCACCCCCACCTGATAAATATTATGTGGTCTCTTAGCCCGTAGCGTTCCTTAAAATACAAATTCAATTTACAGATATGTTCTTTTCCCGGTTTGTCTGTGCTTGCCATTTATAATGCATTCAGTGGTGAATATTAAGAGTTCAAGAAAGTTTGCAAATCATTTTTTTTTTTTAAAAAAAAGAAATATTACAATAATATAATAACTTGTTGTAACAGTAACGTAATGTTATGCTTTTTCTACCATTTAAGGTCGATGCACTCCACAAGAAACCACGGCGTCCCAGTCTGGTTCCGTGTCTGTTCGTTTCGAAGACATTCTCATTGACGTCATCAACGCAACCACAATCCATGTAGACTGGTGCCCGGCCTTAAACAACGAAAATCTGCATGGCTATAAAATAAGATACGCCATAAAGGACAATTCATCCTATAATGAAGTGTTTGTAACCCCCGGTATATCTAATTACACCATAAGCGGACTAAAACCCAACACAGAATATGACGTTTGGGTAAACGCCATCGATGAACAAGAGAACGTAATACACCACTGCGGGGGAGCCACTCAAAAGACTGATGATATAGAAGGTGATCTCAAAATTATCGTAAATAGGTTTCTAGTGTCTACTCTCACGTGTTCTTGATTGGGGAAAAGTATTGCTCATTTAGTAAATCAATTAACACGGTGCTAACCCACGTGACTTAATGATATGGAGTGGTGTCAACAAAACGGAGAAAAAATCCCGCTACATGTAACATTTTTGCAGAAATCTTTCTTAATATGGTTAATCTCTATACTCTATGCGAAGGCGTTGTTAGTCTTTGTTTCATTTATTTTCATATTACTATTAAGAAAGTTTTCTGTAAAAAGCAGGACTTTTTCTCCGGTATTTCACACTACTCCACACCATTAAGTCACGTGGGCTCGCCACCGTAATGAAGATATCAAGGAATGAATCTTTCAATATCGTGTATCTTACCAAAAATGTAATTTTTTAAACATTTCGTCGTCTTTCTCAATAACTAACTTTCTCAACTCTTCCGTTCTCTTATCTTTATTAGGAAAGGAATATTTTGCTCGTGGAATAAATCTACTTTGGTTAAAATAGTTAAGACATGAACGAATTTATAAGTGACGGCAATTTCACTGTGATGGTGTATTTTCTATATAACAGCACCGAGTCGTCCGGTATTTTCATTGTTAGTGTTAAGATTTTTTTTCTAGTATCTACTCAAACGTGTTCTTTATTGTGAAAGAAATATGTTGCTCATTGAATAAATCAACTTTGGTTCAATAATTTGGTATTAAGAAATGAATCATTCGATGTCGTGTACCTTACCAAAACGCAATTCGCCTATGTTGATTGGTCTAGAGTGGTTTTTGACGTTTACATTGTGCGCTCTGTTTTTGTGTGTATGTTCAATGGCGACAATTTATCTGTAATGGTTTGATCTCTGTACACCAAGCGTCATCCGATATTTTCCGTGGGAGTAATAAGAAATGTCTTTTTTTTTCTAAATTTTGCTTTACAATTTCTTATTGGTTGATAACCTGTGTGTTACGAATGAATTACAGTTTATTTGTTATAAAAGTGAACGCCAGCTGCTTATTTAGTTGCATACGTTAACCAGTGGTTAAGACCTTGGACTGCAAACCCAGGGATCGCAGGCTCGAAGCCCCATTCCTCCCACTAAAAACACTAGTCAGTCTTTAGGAATAACAAAAATCGGGATCCCATGAAGCGGTGCTTAAAATCGGGCATGTAACAGAACCAGAAACGCTAGAAAAGGGTCTTCTGTATCTCTGCACTATCCTCTAAAAACATAACATTATTAATACTGCTCTGGAAGCGTCGCCCATATGGGAAACCGGCGGCGACGATAAATAAAATCATCATCATCATCAACAACATCGAGACACATCATTTTTAAAATTGATTTTAAGAAACAGATGATCTTTATGATATACAATTGAAAAATGGGCAATTTAGTATTCCGATGTTTTGCTATTATTTTGTGCAATATGTTCTATATAGAATATATACATAACACAACAGCTAACCCGCCACCTGACATTTTATGTACCTGACATTTTATGTATTTTCTCAAAAAGTATCAAAGCAATTTCCTTTGAATTTTGACTTGAATAAGGAAGAACATGTAGGCTATGTAAACATACATAATTGTCTGTTAATGTCCTATTAGAAGCTATTGGAAATACAACAGTAGCGGGTCAACTGTTCCGTTCAGTATATATATGGTGTCCACTGACATTTACACTTCCGAGTCGCCAAGTCAAGATATCCACGTCTGAAACTAGTACACAAAAAGCAATAATTGTTTTATTAAAGGAGTAGAAATCGTGCGCATTAATTTCATTTCTGTGCTTATGTGTTTTGATTAGTCTAGCCCTTTTTGAGAATGTTTTACAATAGTTGTACAGATGTACTTTATGTCGATGATTTGTACAAGCGTCACATTGATTTAAACATATCTTATTTTACTAATCTATTTATATACATGTATACAGAAATGTGGTTGGGCCACGAGTTCTTTCAACATTACATTCGGTCCTTCCTCTACAGTTTAACAAATAACATAATTATAGAGTAGCCTATATAGAAAATTTCATATTTAATAGTCAAGACGTTTGGAAACAACATGAAACATCTCTGTTTACTCGAACAACAACTTTGATTCGGATATACAGTTGTGTGAGTTATTCCTCACTACATTATATGTGTAGCTAAACTAAGTAAAATGTAAAACACGATTGATTTTCATCATTTTCTTCATTTCTTTATAGATATAATAAGTAAACTGTACAAAGTGCGCAAAGTTACAATTTGTACAATGTCTGTACGCGTATAAATGTGAATGTACGGCGTCATTTCCATATGTAATATATATAGTTTATGACGTCAGCAGCTGTATAACAATGATTACTTTACAGGTAGGGAACGGCTGCAGTCCTCTCCTTATATTGCCGTTATCGTCGCCGCCATTTTATTGACGACCGCCGTCGTGGTACCATTAACTGTGCTAATTGTAGCGTGTACGTAATTAGGTGATGACGTCACATATACACGCCTCTTCAACAGTTATACAACACTCACTTCCAATATTAACAACTCAAACATTTTTTTATAGTTTTGTATCAGATAATAAACCAAATGTGGAAATTGGTACTAATTAGGTAATGTATTGGCATTACATATTAAATGTTTTTGGTTACCTTATTTATAAAGTTTGTGTTGACCATCTCATTAAGGTATTTCGTAAAACCCGAAATCTAAATAAGGTAGGATATGGCGTCTTCTTTGTTTACAAAGTTTATATGTCGAATAGACAAACTACCACATTGTTGAAATCAGAAGTAATTTAAAATCAAATTCTCGACTTCAAATGACATCAGCTGGTAAGGATATTATTTTATTATTTTAGATATGTTTTAAAGGGAATAAATCAGGATTTTTCAAAAAAAAAAAAAATTGTTAAAAACATTTTTCCCCAATATACCATGTCTATATATACTCACCGATCACGTATTGTCAAAATCATATATATTTTATGGGTTTAACGCCATTTTCAGCACATTTCATATCTATCTAAACATGATGCCAAAATAATATATTAGAAAGGACTTTCATAACTTGTGATGCACACTGGACAGGTGTGTACATGTGTATGTTAATCGTATATAGATGTTGTGATTAGGCATTATTTTTTTACTGACGGCTAGATATTACATATTGTAATCGTATCCGAATATTAGACGGTTTTATTCTGTTTTTCCAGATGGTACACATAAAAATTTCGATGCTCCTTACCTAACAGCGGTTGCTGCGGTAACACTGCTATTGGTTGCTGTTGTTGTGCCTGTAACATTCCTGTTTGTTAGGAATTGTGGGCAATGTACAACTTCCGCTTCCGGTGAGAATGAAGTGCCAGAAATGGTACAAGAGAAGGTAGAGTTGTTGCTGTGTTAAGGATTGAAATTGATCTGTCACATACCTACATAAATAAAGCATGAAATGCACTTACTTTTCTTACTTGCTTCGCTTTTGTAAAGGTGTATATGTCTATGTGTATAAGTGTATCATCCAAATATATATATACTGGTATGAGATTTCAAAAAAATAAATTTGAACAATATGAAACCCAAACTGAGATTTTTTAAGGTTAAAGGCGGTAGCACTTTGTCTGTTTCTATTAAAATGCGCATGCCTCATTTTTGGACACAGATGGCCTTGAATATTAAGATTCCGTTTTTTGTATTCGAGACCTGCAGATTTGTGTTCTGAATTTTATTAAACAACGCAATGTGAGGATTTTTCTGTGTAATATATACAATTTATATAAGCTGCAGTTTCAACATTTTATAAATTCATTTTTTTACTAATCAAAATGCTTCAAAATACTATATGCACTGCATGTATTGTTGTGTTTTCATTGTCTGTAATTTAACTTTTGAATAATATATTTTCATATATATTCAGCTTTTAATTATTAATGCGATGTGTTGTTGATTTTCCATGACAATGACAAAAACTATTATTTAAATTGTGTGATAATTTCATTTCAGGTACTGGCACTATTTATTGAATGTATTATTATACAAGTTTATAAAGAGTTTATATATGTGTATTGGCTTTAGGTCTAAATATTCGAGTCTGACAATCGAAATCTGATAGGCAGGGGCGTTCCTATGCATACTCCTTTACGCCCGGGCGTGTGGTGAATGTAGAAAATATAACTGGTTAAAATGCAATAAAAATGAAGCCGGCGGGGTGTATGGGGTATGGGGTTCGTGCTTATTTCGGGCAATTTGAATTACTCATTTGTAGTTTTATTAAAGAAAAATATCAGAGAAGGACCCCAACCCAACGCAAGTAGGAGGCGAAAAACCCCTCCCACACCTTCCATTGGACGTATACTAAAATAACATCTACGAACACCCCTGATGGGTGTGCCTTGTGCATGTTTAGAATCGGTCTCCAGTGCTCAAAACCTGCCAACCAAATAGGTTATTTTATTGCAGAGGCGATGTGGGATTTCTCAAACAATATAAATAATATAGATCTAATATCGATCTTTTTTCCCATTGGTCAATCTGTTTACGGAGGCTATTCTTTAAAGATCTGTTTGAACTTACGAGACACTTCTGACTGATCTAACAAGTATCACAAATCAAGTTGTCTCTATTAAATGACTATTAATCAATTCATCTGTAATTTTAGCCTCATAATTGATGTTAATGTGTTTAAACCGGTTTTATATGTGGCCAGGCCTGTAATCTGGTAGACGGAAGTTGTTGTTGTTTTAGCATTTATTTATTTGTTATTTAAACCTTAACAATTTCAATCTATTTTTAATGTTTGATTTAATGAAACACCGTATTGTAATATGAATACATTATGATGATCACATTTCTTTATTTACAGGATGCTGACCATTTAAAGATAGACAATGGCGTTCAAACTTTGTCGTCGCGTCACCACAGTGACGTCATTCGTGACACCACTTCAGCACTTCCGACAGTGAAGCGTAGAAAAAGATTACCACACTTGTGGACGGAATTTATTGCTCAAAAGGACCAAATTGAACAAAATAAGATGCCTGTTATCTACAAAGGCATGTAATTGGTGGCATGTCCCATATACAGCAGCACGCCTACAATACACAATGTGGGCGTTACCCAAGGTGGGCGTTACCCAATGTTAGCGTACCAGAGTCCATGTATTATTATTGTTGGTACTTCTTGAATTATAAATCGTAACTTTGGAAATAAATTATGTTTGGATTTAGATCTTACTGATTTTTTACGATGACGGCTGTGAAGATGATATCACGACAAAGTCAAACCTGCAAAATTTAATGTTTAAAACATATTAATATTAAATAGTTTAAAAATTTGAGTTTTGACAAACAAAATGTTGGGTATTATTGTCTTTTTAGTGATTTCAATTCACCATTCGTCATAACTATACAACCGCAAAATATGGATTTTAAAAAAAGGCTTTAAATAGTTTAATATGTCAGTCTATTCCACCGAGATGTAACACTATGGTAAACATTAACAAGTACTTTGATATGTAATATGTTGTTATCTAAATTTGGAAAATTGTTTGGTATAAACATATGTTGTAATTGTCATACATATATGTGTACAGCATGGTTATTATATATCAGAAAAAGATTGGAACGACAGACTAGCTTATGGTGTTTCTCTTTTCGATTTTTTCTATAAAAAAAAGAAAGGAATATGTGATACGAAACAGAACTATTAAATTAGTAAATGTGCATACATATAACCTGTCGAAGGGAAGTGATCGCACTACATAGTTACGTCTCTTTTTTCTACGGTAATTCTTGACGTAGTCCTATGTAATTTGGTTTTGAAATATTTTCAAAGTGATTCATAGTGGTTGTGAATGAGTAGTTTTAAAATGAAACAAATGCGGATCGGAACATCTTAGAGTTACACATGAGCTTTACAATGTGTACTGAATATATCCCTTATGTATCTCAATTACTGTAAGGATGTCCTTCATTAATTAATTATTAGTGTGTTAATTAATATCAAATAAAAATAATAAGATAAATACATAATTGGTGCGTTAAGGATTCCTTCTATAACATAGTTTTGATTTAATTTCGGTATCTTACATTTGTATCTGTTTTTTACTATCTGTAATTTGGGCTGTAGTTTTCAATTTATATCTAGTATACATATATTTGTAATTATTGTATATATTATACATCTATAACGTTATATTTATTATGTTGTTTATACCATGTCTGTAAAGACCCCGAACCAACTGTTCGGTATATAAAATGTATAGTAAAGTTGATCTGACGGTGTCTAGTTAGGAACATTATCGAAACATCTGGCAAAGTTGCACTGTACCTAGAATATATAATGGCTAAAGAATTAATGTACGATGGCACTGATGGAAAATGTTGCGAATTTATGTTTGGCGATGTTCCGATGTGTATCATTCTATCGTCATCGCAACATCACATTGCAACGTCAAACCTTTTTTTCATAAAAAGTAGCAATGTCTGAATGGTGACCCTAAGCAGACACCATATGATTTATTTCTCCATTATGATATATGTGACTAATTGATGACTTAACTGATGACCTACGTTCATGCTTGTTTCATTTGGTAGAACATATACATAAATGGGTGAAATGTCAGAGTTCCAAATGGCGTTCAATCGAATGACTGTGTAAATACATATTCTAAATTAAAACAAAAAAATACCAACACGTATATTTTCTTTCTCTGTATCCACATATTAGAATATAATTAAATATAAAGTATCAAAACTGTGAAATTATTCGGAAATGTATGTAAATCAGTAGATAGTTTGGAAAATGTTAGATATTTCAAGATTTCAAGATTCTAGATTTTATTTCAATCCAGACCCATTAAAAGTATGGTTTTATTAAAACAGATCAAAATACGAACAAAAAATAAACACATTGAAATTTAACATATTTATAAAACAGCATACAAATATATTATTGTCCGTAAGGATTAACCTTGCACTCATCAATCTTTGCCAACATGTCCGGGCGTTTATTCGTGAGTGCGATATGATGTCCATTAACCTGTCACTATACAATTGCACCTCTTTTCACTCCACGGTAACATGATTCTAACGCTTTAAAAGTAAATTGGTTTGAAATGTTTTCAAAATGGTTCATGGTGGTTGTGATTACTTGCTGCTAGATGAGTAGAGCACAGGCTGGCATAGCACATACTATAAAAAGACATCACTGGTGTGAAAATGTGGTTTTTATAAGATGTATTTATGAGCATTTGAGGTTTTTTTTAAGAAATGTCACTGCACCCTCTTTGAAAAAAACAAGCTGTTCAATCTACCAGTTATTGTGATTTTTTATGTGGGGATACATTTCGGCTATGAAATAAAATACTTGAAAACAAATCTATGTGGAACATTTAACCATGGAAATCCTGGACCTTATTTTTATAAAGAACAAAACCCAACTGTGTAGTGAGACTTTTGATAATGTATTGGTTTATCAATGTCCTATCACTATTAATGTGCCGACACCGAAAATCATTTTACAGATATTCAAGGAATATTCACAAGTGCCAATTAAATACTAATGTACAGTACGCATGTATACAAGTTAAAACACGTAACGATATATGCCTGTTTAATAACCAATCCTGGCTTGTTGTTCAGAAGTGGCGAAACGCTTTTATGCAATAAAGGCATCAGTAGCACCACCATTGCAAAAAGGAAGTGCTTCTTGGCGAATATGATTAATGAATAATTATGAATAATCCATATTTCTTCTTCTTTAAAAATATATTTTCCCTATTTCAATGTTCATTTTCTATTTGAATGGCATTATTGGTGTATGTTGAGCATTTTGAAAGCATTGTCATGTTTGAATTATGAATTTAGAAAAAAAGTTGATGCTTGGAAATTGAGGACTGAATACATGATTTTGGATGTCTACTTTTACTTTGTCAACAGCGTTTCCACTGAACAGAAAAACATATCTTGGATGACACACGACCCATACTTTTCTCATTATATTTTAAATAAACATTTTTATTTCTTATTTCTAAATGATCTGTTCAAAATCTTTAATGTTAAATGCCTGCTTCTTAATGTTTGATTATCATTTGTATACAATTTGTATGTGTTTTATTCTTAATTTCTGTTTCTTAGTTCTAAATGATAAATTATTCATGCATTAATTTTAAATTTCTATTCCAAATAAAACATCCAGTCATTTATCCCATTGCCTTCAGTCAAATTCAGACTGGCTCAGATTTTTACAAAAAATTAATACTCCTTCCCACACACCATTTGACATTGGAATTCTTTTCCTGACAATATTGTAATGAAAATGCTCCAGATATACCTACGTCACTTAAAACAAGAGTTGTCAGAAGACCAACAAAGCTCGTCTCTGGGTGTCTAAGTCCAAAAAGGGCCATAACTGTGCCAAAATACAAACCAGAGTTGTGGTTCTTGGCTGTTTGTGTTCCATTGATGATGGTGAACACACATGCAAAGTTTCATTCACATCATATGAGTGGTTGCATAGATATGTTAAACTTAAACGCAAAAGTTTAACCTGGGTGTCTACAGACGACGCCGACAACGCCGACGACGACGCCGGGGTCATGACAATAGCTCTCCTTGGACTTCGTCCCGGCGAGCTAATTTAGTAAAAAAGAGTTGTTTCCCCTATAAGATATTCCGTCATTTATATCGCGTTTACAAAATGCGTTATTCAACGACGGCGTTTCAAGCAATAATTACTTTAAAATATAGATGTAAGTATCACAGGTTTATTATATCGATATTAAGAGATGTATTATTCAGGTTGTGGTTATTTACAGTATTATAGTCGTAGTTATGTACAAGGTTACGCGTATTTACCCAGTTTTCATATCAACTCGAGAAACGCTTCCAATGATTATATGGGTGCTTTCTCTTGGAAGTAGAATAGTATTAATAAAGTGGTACTGTGAGTCAACAGGGAGTTGCAGTTCGACCGCCAACGAGGCAACATCGTGGAGTACAACGTACTAGGGTAAGGAAGTAAGGCTTTTGATCAAGTCAACTTGCTGATCCCATAAACTGGTATTTACCCAGTTTTCATATCAACTCGAGAAACGCTTCCAATGATTATATGGGTGCTTTCTCTTGGAAGTAGAATAGTATTAATAAAGTGGTACTGTGAGTCAACAGGGAGTTGCAGTTCTACCGCCAACGAGGCAACATCGTGGAGTACAACGTACTAGGGTAAGGAAGTAAGGCTTTTGATCAAGTCAACTTGCTGATCCCATAAACTGGTTAATGGCTATCACAGACCTACACACTACGTTCAGTGTTTTATGTTCCAAAGTACAGGTTGTAATAATGGTACGAGTTGCTGGGTCGTTAAAGTCGAGGTATTGTAGGTGGGACTTTTGGTCTAGCTTTGTAATGGTGCTGATCCTAGAAACGTGTTTCTAGAGATCTCAGATCGACAAACGAAGTTCAGGGTCGTATACCAGGTTCAGGGTTTAGCATTTGAGTTGAAAGTATTTAAGACTGTGTAGGAGTCAAAGTTTTCTTTATTGATCATTTAGTTAATGTAATTTTGATTGAAGTTAATTTATTTGGAAATTAATACACCTCAAGGCAAAGTAGCCAAACACCAATCATTGATAAAACAATCATTTTAACAAAAATAACATTACGTTGACTTGCTTGTAAAGAAAATCATATGACGTGAGAGCCTTGAGGGAAATTCATATATATAAATGTTAATATTTATAAAGTTAGTTTTGCTTGCATTTAAATAAACACTCAGTACACGTTACAATATAGTTAAACTAAATGTCCCCACGTTTAACCAAGCAGTTTATCTGGTAGAACATGTGTCTCCCTAGTATGTATATCTCTTCTGTTAAGCTTTTATTCATTTCATTCTAGTAAGTTTACGCGTTTCAAAGTCTAGACTCCCAACAGGGGCTATCAGGAAGATAGACAAATAATTCATCGAAAAAAATATATAATTTGAGCTGGGTTACCACTTGACTTAATAGATGGAAATCTCCGGCGTAGCTACACGTACACAAGTACTGTTGGCAAGGGCCCTTTTTTTTTCATCCGAAAATTAAATGTTAAAAATGCGTAAGTAATTTGTATGTTTTACAAAAAAAAAATAAAAAAATACACAAAAAAAACGAGACAGCACTATTGGCCAATTACATTTTTAAACTAAAATTTGCTAATGGTTCCTTTAACTTAAAGAAATACAAAAATAAAATAACATTATTAAGTTATAGTATTTTTGTTTAAAAGTATATACTTATAAAGGAAATGGATTTTATTTTCCTCAGTGAATATATATGCATAAGTCTATTTATGAATTGACTGTGTCACTAGAAACAGCTTTAGGTTGTCGCAATAGGTTGTCAAGCAATCATACCTTCATACAAGACAGATTACAAGGAACTTTGATATTAATTTACATTTCGTAAAGTTAGGTTATAAGGCATAGTTCCACCATTGCAAAAAGGAAGTGCTTCCGTGGGGTAGTCGCATAATGGCGGTTATAAATAATCCTCAATTCCTCTTCTTTAAAAATGCATTTTCCTTATTTTAATGCTCATTTTTTTATTTGAATGGCATTATTGATGTATTTTGAACATTTTGATAGCATTGTTATGTTTGAATTGTGAATTTAGAAAACAAAATGATGCTAGGAAATTGGGGTATGAATTCATGATTTCGGAAGTCTACTTTCACTTTGTCACCAGTGTACACACTGAGCAGAAAAAAAATCTCTTATATGACACATGACCCCTACTTTTCTCATCATATTTTGATAGTGCAGAGGTTGACAAACAGTAAAATGTAGGTTTCACTTCTTTCATTTGGGACTCTCTATGAATGACAAGCCTTCAAACTTTTATTATTTACTATAGAATAAAGAACAAAAATCAATGGTGGGGTTACACCTATAAATTGTTTGCTCTCCTTACTGCAATCTGTGACAGTTACTAGTAACTTGACAATTAAATTGAACGCACCTGGATAATTTGAGGCTTCTGGTGTTATGGGTAACTAATTTCTGGAATAATATAAGACAATGTACAAAATCTCCAAACGTATCCTTTATTGTATGTAGGTAAAGTTGATATGATATATATACATGTTATCATATCACATTCAAACATAATAATTTTTATTATACTATTAAGATTATATATATATATTACAACATACAAGTTACTAAAAGTTTAATGTATCCAAACATGTAATTAACACAATAGTCTGTAACATTCAAAGATTCATGTATGCATAATGATATAGTACCATCATAATGAGGGCCTCATGGAAGATTGCTATGTTCAAACGAGTTTGCCCATAGATAACACCTTAACAGTAAGTATTTACATATCATTCCAATTGAGTCCCTTCCAGCTATCCAATAAAAGCATCAATTGAAAAAGTGATTTATCGGTTTATATCTGAGACTCTTATTTAATAGAAGTTATGGTTATTCGCTTTTTTAGTTGATGTGAAAGGTGTTTTAACACACATGTCAATTCAACCAAAATATTAATCATATTCGTAATTAACCGAACAAGTTTGTTGCTTATTACCTTACATGAAATGACAATGCATTATCAAACTAAGCTTGTATTATTAAAGGCATTTTAAACAGTACTTTAAAAAGTAAAGCTTTTGAGCAGTATAATATTTGAGATAACAAATAACTCCAATTATAACGTTAAAGTATGATTTACAAAAAAAAATCTAAATATGCGTTGTCGTGGAAAAATAGTTATGTTAATAATTTACATTATTCAACAATTCATTAAATCACCTGGTATTCATTTACAATTTTTAAGTAATTTTAGAAAATCATTGCAATTATTAAACAGAAATGTCTAAAACATATTTTAGTAGCAGAGTTTCTGCATTGAGCAACATTGTGTGTTGAATCAAATATAATATATAGTAAACTATCATTTATGCCATGTCAGTGTTTCAAAAATGTAATAAAAATATATTCAAAAATTTTTTTTTTTTTACTTGTTAGCAAAATTAGAACCTTAAAAGAATAAAAAAAAATGATAATTGCACAATTCTCGAATAATAGAATACAATGTGTTAGATCAACAACGTATCCAGGAAAGTTAGAAATGTTAATTGAATTCACATAATACAATTTCTTACTTGCATATGATAAGTATTTACAGTATTCAATTACTACTTCTCAATCGATATGTTTTCAGAGTTATTAAGTTTTAAAAAAATAAAGAAGACACAGAAGAGATATACTAATATTTTCTCTAAAACATAAAAATAATAGACATATCTAGTTGAATAATTTGTATAACATAACACATGTACTATGTAATTATATAATATTATATACAATTATGTAAATGAATCGTAGTGAATTATATATTCACTCAGTGAAAACCGGATACTAATGGTGGCATAGTTGTAGCCGTACCGTTGTAATAGTAAACTTAGGTTAAAATGTTTTGTTTTATTTCGTTTGAAAATATTATTAAACAAACATCGTGTGGCGTTATAACACAAAGTTTATAGTCGTGTGATATCTTTTTCAGATATGAATTAAATTATTAAACTATGTGTTCAATTTAAACTCTCTTTTAGCTTAAAATGTTCAATATATATATATATATTTATTTTTTTGGAAAAAAAGAACACATTAGTGTTGGGACTTAATTTATGATACATGGTTTTCCTTCCGTACAGACAATTACAAAGTCATTTTCAACGTTTTAAAAAAATAAGGTAATTATTTTTATTTGGTATCAAACATTTTAGCGCCTTATCTATGAATAATAAAAAGAAAACAAAACTATATGCATAATTATAGTAATTATCAGAGTAATATATGTTTATGTACATATATGTAATTATATCTTTCCTGACCATGTTTATTTAAAAGAAATATTTAAATACATGCATTATATCAATTATCTTAAGCTATAATATAAAACAAACTGCATTCGCATCATGACAAACATAGATAAATCATACATGTACTCAATATCAAAACACTTCATTAGTGCAAATAGGTACTAATAAAATATGGTAAACAGAACCAGGCCTTTTTTGAGTTTGTTAGCAACATTGAAAAAATAAAAATCATGTAAATGTTCAAAAAGATTATTACTAACAAGAAAATATTAAACATATAACTGTGTGCATATTCAATAAAAAAAGTAATAAAGTCCAGAAATAAAACAGTATTATGCAATATTTGCGTTATATTATTAACAAATACAGCCATTTTCAGTAAATAAGAAACTGTCCAGTTTCATTCTTTTACCAATGTGTTAAGAATATATTTAATGTATATGCTTACTGGAGGGTCAGTGCATTCCTTTAAAGAAGAAATAAAGTAGGGTTACATTAGACAAAATGAGAATATATTATATATATACATGATTTTTAGATTTATTTCGATATTTCATGACGATAATGTTTAAATCTAAAGTACCTTTTAAAGCATGAGCAATTTGAAATGGAGTGGGTTCTAAATATCACTCACGTTTGCTTGGTTCAATTATGTCTTCCTTACGTAGCGTTTAAAACATGTGATATACAGGTTATTCATTGATTATTCTAGTATACGATATACCATTTGTAATGGCCCAGAATATGTATTTGGTACGTTTATTATTCATAGAAAAAAAAAGAGTATATAAGAATGGAATATTGGAACTAAAAGCAATAGGAACGATGCATAAATTCCTTTTTCCCTTAAATTCCAATCACAATTTTGTAGTTTGCATTATTTCCAATTATGCCTTACGTGCGCATTTGGACATTTGCATACTCATGTATGATTTTAAGTGGAGTCTCCTGTTTGTTTCAAAAGTTGTGTTTCTCAGTATATCGCGGTTCTTTTAACAATTTCAAATTAAATAAATTTTTGTCAAACTTGGTGAGCATTGTTTATTTGATATGTAAGATTAACATATATATTACTTTATTTCAATTTAAATAAGCCCTTTTTATATTGTCTTGCACAGGGCAAGTTTGACTGATTCCACCGAAAATAATGTCTTAAAGGTAAATTATAAATTCAATAATGGGGCCGAATACCCGTTAGTAATTTAGTGTAATTGAGTTAACTAGAAAATTCAGGAGAGTGTTTAATCAGGTTCAATTTGGTCCAGACTCATATGGTGAAGTTCAAATAAAACATTTGCATTCACTAATTTAACAAATTTTGAAGAGGTTTTGCATCATCAAATATTAAATCCCGGGTCTGCTTTTGAAGTTTACATCTATGTTATAAATCGCTGCTATCGAAAAACTGCCAATTACTGTTATTAACACAAACTTTGTAATCCCTAAAGAAATATGCCATATATTCGTATTTTAATATCTATATAAGTATAATGTCTTCTTGGTGAAATGTTCCCATAAAAGAAAAACACTGCTTTTACAATTTATCAGATTCCAAATACGTCTCTTAAACTTTCTAAAGCGTCTTTTTGTGTTATTCCCCACCAAGAACTTGGAATATTGTATATTTTGTAGTTATAGTGGGCTGCTAGTTGTGTTTTGTATTTTACCATGAACCACATCCAGTACTTTGAGGTTGATTCCATATCTGGAGTCGGTTGTATGTCCCACGAAGTAACGTATTGTCGAAAGTTCTTATACCTATGTATACCTGATCTACAAGCCTCATTTTCAGTTGCATTACACGAAAAATTAAATACACCACAGGAATGTGTTAAACTGGATTGAATACAAAAATTACAACTTGTCAAACTTGTTTTTTGTGTCAATTTGTCACGAATTCCATTAACACCCTGTGGTCTGTGCTGAATGCAGTTATGATGTTTACTTATATCGTGGACAGAACCATATGAACATGGCTCACCACAAAATATGCAATTCTCTGGACAGCCCCATACTCTGTCGCTAATTTTCTTGAGCGGATTTGTGCTAGTGTATCTATAAGTATGCTGTGTGTAGCTTGAAAATTCTGCTTTAACTTTACGTTTGAAATTTTGTATTTCATCGAGTAAGGCGGTTTCAAAACTTCCAAAATTCGTCACTTTTTCATTTTGGATGACTCTTAAACGTTCTTTTTCTATATTACAATTTGATTTAGAGAGATATTCCGAAAAACTGTTTACCCACATATCGATTGATGATGCTTTACTATGAATACACGATTTACAGGTTTCCTTTATTCCTGACTCAATTGTTTTCATCATACTATCGATTTCGATTGCAGCAAGTTCGGAAAATCTTGATGCATTTTTTTTTTAAACAAATATGAATTCGATGTCTTAACAATCCACTTATCTACAAATGTTTTTGCATTTTTTATGTAACTAATGAAATCTTCAAACGAATCATCTTGAGCAAGGTCGGTAAGAATTGATATCAAAAGTTGATATTTTGTGGAAGGAATATAAGTCATTAAGTCATGTTCAATGCTTAAACTTAACACGTCCTTAACATTTTCTGACATGAAATGCTCTAGTTCGGTCCAAAAAAGTTTTGCTGCTGTTACCTCTGCTTTTCGATTTTGTAAATGGGCTTCAAATAAGGTCTTATATTGTATTTTACATTTATTAAGTTGTGCGTGTATACCATGTGTTTTTCTAAATTCGTCGTTGTGAATCTGAAACTTTTGGGAAGCATAGCAGCTCACGTGAATGTAAAGTCTCACTTTAAAAGAATATTTAAGAGAATATCTATTCTTGTTTTTCATTTTATCCATATAAGCAACCCAATCTTCTACACAACGGAGTAGTTCCTTTACTTGCATATTTGAGATTTCATTTTCCTCGCGAATCATATGATCAATTTTTGTATCAAGTTCTTGAAATAGATCCTCTGTAGCATACTGGACATGATGTACTGCTGAACCACCAGTCACAAAGTTTTTAGCATACTGCATCACATTCTTTTGTAGATTATCACTGTCCAGTTTAGTTAAGTAATAGGAGCCATGCAGTTGTTTGATACCCAATTTCTGTTCAAGATGTAAGGATGACCGCAGTTCATGATGAATGAAATCTTTATTACCAGTATTGAACACTAAATCGTACAGAACACTTATAAACATCTGTGAAACTTGAAGCCTTACATCATTTTCACTTTTTATACCCTTTATAACATTGTTCCATATTTCTTCAAATGTTCTGTCTATTTCTTCAGCTGATATGTTACTTCCTTGTAATTTGTTAGCAAGTTCTAGTGATGCTTGTTGCAATTTTTGTTCGTGTTGTTGGCACGATTCTGTTGTCATTAATTGAATTTTACGTTTGCCTGAAAGCTTCTCTATTTCTTTATAAATTGATTGCTCTAGTCTTTCAGCTAGAGCATTAATACAATTGAGTTTGTTTTCTTTCCAAGTAATCATTATTTGCTGATAATCGTTATCATCGAAAAATAGTTCTAGTTCCTTGAGTATAGTATTTTGATGTCTACTTAAATCAATTAATAAAGATTTTTTTATTTCTGATAAAGTTGTATTAACTTCAACTTCAGTTGAACATACCTTAAACTTATTAGAACTTTGCTTAATTGATTTTTGAACGAAACTTTCAAATTGCCATGCCAATTGCTTATACTTTGAATCTAATAACAAGTAGGCTTTTATTTCTAAGCTATTTCTGAAACTGAAAATAAAGTCTTCTGCCAGTATGCCTTTCCATAGGTCACGAATATGTAAAAAGGTATTTGTAAATGACTTATAAGATTGCCTGTCTTCTGACATAGCCATTTCTATAATTTCTTTTCTCAGCTGTTTAACACCTTTACTATATCCATTATTGACTACTGCCATGGGAGGGTTCCCTTGCCAGAGGTCTGACATATACCACACATGTTTATTTCCATCGAACCCAATCACTTGGTTAAAAGATGAAATATCAGTTATGTTTTCATTTATTGCAGCTTCTTGTGTCATTTCGTCTAAACATTCAACAAGTCGTTGCAGTCCAGGTCTCATTTTCTCTGCTGCATTGACAGCTGCAACATTTTGATGAACAAAGAGACACTTTTGTTTCATGTCTATATTATTGTTTGCAATACTAAGTCGTAAAAAAGCATGTACGGTAATTTCAAGAATGTCATGTATTTCACTTGTGTTTTCGCCTTTTATATTCAAAATCGTTATATCCCCTAACCCTATTACAAATGTAGCTAATTCATTATCACGGTCTTTGTTTTGTTCTCGGAGTTCTGGTGCTCTGAGGCCTTCAGAATCAATAATCATCAAGTGATCAAATGGCCCCTTTTCCTTTGTTTTAATTTTAACTAATTGCATATAAGCACCTCTTGTACATCTTCCCGCACTGACAGCGTATTGAGACCCAAACATTGTATTGAGTAATGTAGACTTTCCAGAGCCTTGAATGCCAAGTACTGACAAGATCAGGCATCTAGGACACTGGCCAATATTGAAGGAATTTTCAAGACTGCGAAAAACTGATTTTATCCATGCAATTTGTATGTTCGACGTGTCACCGTCTAAGATTTCAAATGGTTGACCGTAAGTTATTAGCTTTGCGACCGACAGTGACATTTTCTCAGCTAATGACTTTAAACTGCTGTCGGATGAAAGGTGCGCTATATCATATAGTTGGCCCATTTCTCTGAAAAGATGTTCAATACCAAATGATGCGTTTGCTAACTCCATTTCTAATGATTTTACTATCTTATTCTGTGTTTCAATATTCTGTTTCTGAGAATCTTTTTCATTTTTAAGGTCAGTTAGTTTATCACATGCTACAATATATTGTGTTCGAAGTGTTTGAATGAATTCATAAGAACTTTTGTTGAGAAATATATTAAGCCATTCAATAAAGAATAATATTTCAATTTCGTTGTCTACATGTGAGTTTAAGATATCTACAAAACACTTCATTGTCGGTGATATATTGTCAGTTTGTGAGCTATTTAAATGCTTAATATCTTGCGTTATTTTTTCCCTTTCACCAACTACATCATTAAATGACCTTTGAAATCTCCTGTTCAGTTTACTAAGTTTTTTCCAATACGTAAATTGAAGAGGTGTTATAAGTTCTTTCCATTTAGTTGGTGGTTTTTGTTTTTTTATTTCATCTAAAACATCATGGGCAAGTTTTTTTCCTTTCTTACAATTTTCGACATGTTCATCATTTACTATAGAAAACGAATGAATAGATTTTATGCAATTACGCATCGGTCTTGCATTTGATCGAGATAAAAACTTTTTAAGAAGAGATGTTATTGTCTTTTTCATTTCCGATGAGTTCACATCTCTTCCTTTCACCCTGTCTGATATAATCGTTACCTCCTTACCATCAATCATAAGCTTCTTACGTAATTCTTTTACATTTAATGCGTACTTTTTAATATCATTTTCAGGTAAACCTTTCCGATATGTAACCACTATTATTATATAGCTAAGGTTCAAAATGCGCTCTTGAATCTGTGACATTGACTCTATTACAAAAAGCATATCAACAACAATAATAAAGACATTTCCTAAATTTTCTATAAATCGTAAATGTTTGTTGTCTTCAAGTGAATAATCTCCTCGGATGTTAAGAAATGTTAAGACTTCTCCTAAGGTGTCTTCTTTCTCATTTTCGGAAGGTACATACCAAGCAGCTTCAACGTAACCGTGAGTAAGATATCGGTCACACATTCCATATGGACTATCATAATTATAGAATGTATCATGCTTTTGATCTGACAATAAATCATTTTGAAGTTTTGATTTTGAATATAAAGGTCTACCAAAACGTGCAAACACAACGAATCGTGTTGGGTTCTTAAACATGCACATTTCAGATGGCTGCTGATCACTTTTTTTCCTTTCAACAACAAGCGAACGTAGTGGCCAAACAGACATTGTAGGACAGTTATTTAGTTGATCAATATGTATGAACGGTACTGCTATTCTACAGAGAAACAATTTTTTGAACAAAACTTGTTTAAGCATTGCATTGCAACATTGAAATATAACAATAAATGCATCTAATGGACTTAGCTCTTTCCCTTCTGATACACATTCAAATTCAGCCAATAAATCGTCTTCGTCATTGTCCTGGCTCTTGCTATCAACTGTATCATCTATTGTATGATCTCGAGCTTTGCTATCCGCCATGATAATGCGTTGAAGCGTTACCCACGGTACTCTTGCCATCTGTTCTTTTTCATTAGTGTCTTCATCTATTTCGACGGTCGTTACGTTTTTTACAGAAATTTTACCTGGGAACCATTCTTCTAATTCCATTTCCTTCAGGATACGTTTGAACTCCATTTGCAAGCACGATTCTGTTAACCAGTATGATAATAATATATTCTTATTATGTTACAAAACATTAGGCAATGTTGTATTCATTATAGTTCACCGTATTAAAAAAATATATTGATTTAAATTATAATTGTTTTTTATAATAATTTTGTTTGCTCAGCCACTTATCAATCAAAATTTCTATATACAGTCTTACCTGTCTTTAGTAGTCAGGTGGGGGAATGTGCAAATGTGCCTTTTAATAGAGGGTGCTGTTTAAAACAGGTTAACTTGCTCTGAAAGCATAGAAATGAGAAATAGCAAAGTGGTTGCTTTAGACAAGTGGCTACTAAATAGAGGTGACCGCTTCCACATGATTGGCTGTATAATGTATGATTATAATGATCGTTAATGAATGTTACTTACCATCGTTAGCACTTTGTGATTTATCTTCACATTTATCAAGACTTAAAGGTTTTTTTTGTAATGACGTCTCAGACATCTGAGGTGATCTGTAATAGATTTTTTAATCTTGTTTTAGTAAATTATTGAATAATATAAGTTTATTATCAGTTTAATGTGTAATATGGGATTTTACTGTACGAATCAATGCTGTGGTGAAAACCTGTATTGGATAAGATGTCGCAGGCACCGAGTCCAATACAGGTTATCACCACAACATTGACGAGTGAACTGTATAATGACCTCTTTATTATTCACCACAAGTTCTTTTCGTATGAAAACAATATCAAACTAAAATTAACAATACAAAATAAATGTGTATCACCTTTTTGTTAATATTTAAGTTGGCTCTTTTAAATAGATATATCAATATTAATATAAATCCCTTATTTTCTAAAAAAAGAAATAATTATGTATCTAATTATATAACTTTGAATAATGTATCATTCGATTTCATATATACATGTTGCTTGTTGTTAGTGTTGTTTCAAATGATACAATATTCATTAGGAGTATCTCAGTGATTTCTCTTAATAAATGTTAAAAAAACAATGAGCTGCCGGAAACAGTGAAATCGACGTTTTGAAGTTTGTATACAAATAATGGCTGAGAAATAGACAATCACACGAAGCATGCCATAAATATCTAACTCAAAAAGTTAATTCTAACAAAATACAAATAAAGGTTATGGCACTTGTTCCAATTACTTTTTTTATACTAAACACACACCAACAGAACAGAATTATAAAATAAAATGTCAAAGTATAAAACGAGCAACATTTCTGTCTGAAACGGAGTCCACATGTGCCCTTAATGGAAGTGAAGGAAGTTGTGATCTTTTATTCGTGTATTATAATAGTAACCTAGATATAAGATTGCTGTAAAACAATACTCACATCGAGTGCCATTAATAGCGGTAAAATCACATGTGAAGTTCGGTTGATGTAAAAGTAGTAGCTACTGTGATAGTATGAGCTTGCAAAAAAAAATTAAAATAATAAAATGGACCATAATTTTGCCGAAAATCAGAACAAGTCATGTCGAAACGTATATCGTCTACAACTTTGAAAAAGGCACTTGTTTGATTATTCGAAAATGTTTTAACCTGTTGGGTGTTGCATATTTAATAATTTCTCATGAATAGACTCAATAAATCGGGTCTGCTGATTTCATTTCATGGCAGCGTTCTGCGCTACCAAACGACCATCTTTTTATAAGATTTTATTTAGCACTCGAATAAAAAATGTGCAGGAAATTTTATTTTAAAATGAAACATAACACTTAATACAATATAATCTAACTAACCTTGATCCAAAAGTTGACACCCCAGATACTTGATCACCACTATCTGAAACTATAGACCATTACCGTAGTATTTACAGACTATCATTGAAATGAAAATGAAGAGATTGCTTTAAACATATTTTATTGCATAATTCACATAGCACACGGGTTGGACCACAAGTTCTAGCAACACGACCCTCCCCTTTAAATATACAAATAACATTAGAATTAATATGGCAATTATAACAATCAATAGGATGTGAACCAACAATAAAAAGTGAAGAGATAAATAAAAGAAAAAATAATTAAATTAGGTGAGAAAAAAAGAGAGAAAAGACATAACATGTGTTAAGTGCTGTATAATATCGTTCCGATGCATTGAGGGGCTGCATAAGATTGCGTATCTGGTGCCGAGAGTCAATTGTTGACAAAACGTTCCGTATTTTTAATGTATTGTTGTACTTGAGTAAATAAAAATGTATTTGTGTCACTGGTATATGTACTCTTACCAAATAAAAACACTCGTGTACTTAAGGGATGAAAACGGCGTGTAGAACGAAAAAGATGGAGTCGTTCATTAGTATACATAAAACATTGCATGAAGTAGTATAATGAAGAGATTAGCCAATCTGTGAAAATAATTGCATGTAAAAAGTATGATATAACTCTTACATGTATAATATACACAGATATTTAAATTGGTGAATGTATCAAAACATGTTAAGGTTAAATTAATTTTCACAGATTTTGGTTGCGTTAACATCTTTCCATTGTAAACCTCCGTTCGCATCTTTTTACTCGTAAACGCATGGTGGAGAGAAAAGCCTTAGTGACTAAATCTTTAACAAGTAAGGTTACACATCTTAAATTTTGGAATGCATATACAACAGTTTTATGCATAAAAAGAAATGGTACAGAAAGAAACATTAAAATGTATTCAAACTGTTAAAGTAACCAAGATAATAATAGCGGTTAATTCCAACCTGAATCATATTTAACAATTGATGTAACTTTAAAATTCAACATATATCATTTTAAAAAAAATATTAATTTTTATATTTAAACCATAAAAATGCTACAGACTAAATCAAAACGTCTAAAATATATGTATAACACGATAGTTTGAATTGGTTTATTTTCGAAAAGGTGTAACAGTGTATTGAAGAACTATTTAAGAGATATATAATATTTTGTCACACAAATATACTGAATTAATATCTATATATTTTCAACTTACCTTCCTGGAGTAGAGGTGTATGTTTAGGACCTGGATTTGCCTCTACACCAGCCATTAGAAGCAATAGTCCTATAAAGGTCACCGCCCCAACCATTTTCATGTATCCATTGTAATTTACACATATTCGCAGTAGAACAACATCCAGTCCGGATCCATGACAAAAGGTGCCGATGCGGCAGCGGTACGTGCACAAATCTACTCCCATGTTTGCTGTTTCTGACCAAAATATCAATTTAAACACTAATAACGTGTTATCATTCTTGAAATATTCAGTTTTTATAGCAGTAACTTTTGTGAATTATCTATCTTAATGTATCTAAAATATCATCAAATATAGCTAAGATATTGGTGTGCCGTACGAACTATACAAGCAAGCAGAAATAGACGTTTAATGAACACTTTTCTATATTATAATGGACATTTATACACTTATTCAATGTTTACATATAAAACATACATTTTACTATGAATGCACCAAGTCAAGTTACTGTTCTTAATATATGAAAGTATTTACTGAATGCATTGATCATTTTATTATTATTTGGAACGTTATTTGCATTATTATATACTTCAAAAACTGACATACTTTTTTTCAGTTTTAAAGAAACCTACCAGGTTAGCAAGTGCAAGTATATGATTTAGCGGTACAACTTCAAATCCATAGGAACAATCTGACACTCGTTAGTCTAAAGTGCAACAAAGGAGGTCGGCAATCGGATCATGACGTCATATACTACAATACGGATAACATTAATGGTTACCTGATATGACAGCTATAATCAAAGTACTAGTAGTTGGGCTTTGGTAAATATGCAAACGCCTTGCTTATTTGACTGATATCAATGTAGCGTTTGATTTATTTTATTTCATGTCCACAATAAAGTTTTATTGTCTGATTTGTTTCTGCTTGCATATAATTTTATTATATAAAATATAAGATAAAAACGAAATTCGAGAAATAAATGTTTTCCCCATCACGTATGGTCATTTTGACGGTGATTAACACTGCAACGTTTGATTACGGCGACATGGATCGGGCGATGCTTAAAACAAATATTAAAACTTAAATAAATGTACAAAGTTCATTGTTATAAGCGTGTGTAAATGATTGAATTTATTTTATTTTATTTTTTTTAGTAGATACCGTAACAAAATGCGTATTAAAATGATAAAGAAATAGTAGGTACATATTAACTTAATGCATTATACTTGAAGCATGGAAAAACACTCAAATTAAACTAAAGTAATAATGCCAGAAAAACTTACGGTGCTGCCGCTGCTATTGGCCGTTGTCACCTGATCCTTAATGGGCGAGCGATGATATAGATTAGACCTTGGCAATTGATGACATGCGCATGCGTTGTTAGTTGTTATTTTGCCCCAGATTGTTTAACTAGGTTATCAAACATGCAAGCGACAAATGTAAAGATTAATGACTTACCATGTTAACCTATCACAAGTGTGAGTGTATTTGCCAGGTACTGAAATAAATATGCATTTGAACTAGTGGGATTTTACTTTCAAACAAGCGTCCAAAATATTCCGATGATAAATACAATATCAGAATAGCGCCTTTTACTAAAGACATTTATTTGGCCAGGAAAGAAAATGCAGCTACTGGTCATTATTTTACTAATCCTCGCCTAAAAACTGTGTAAGGAGTGCATATCTATAGCAATTAATATCTGACAATTTCAGACAGAACGCAACCAAATAATAACAACTTTTAGTCAAAGTACGCGGTGATTATTTATCTGATAAAAAGATACATTGGAAACACAAAACGCAACTATAATAAAAATATATGACTTGGTTTTATCGAGTCTGTTTTTCAAATAAATCACTTTTTATGTATATTTATCGAGCATATTCGGATGTTCATACGCTGACACATTTGTAAAATTATAATCTGGCATATTTATTTGTTTACAGCATCTCATTTTATGAAATGATAACGTGAGAAAGAGCAAGGTTGGTTGCACTCATTAACCAGATTTAAGCTTCACATTGACGGTTTTGTTACTGGCTGTTCCTGGGCGGTAAGCCGTGGTGTCACGTATACCGTATGTTCGTAACGTTCTTACTGTAATTATAATGAGTACATGTATTAAACATATTAAGAAAATATATGATCAACAGCCATTGGAACGGAACGGTCAGTAGCAACAACCGCCATGGAGGATTTGATTTACGAGTTATTCCCCGTCGTCATTAAATAAGACAGTGTACATACAAGCCTCCCCGCCTGTTTATTCTTTTAAAAAAGATGGTAGCATGCACGTGTGTCGTGTTTACACAGATCGAACTGCTGAGGTAAATATCTATGTTATACACAAATGTACTCGATGTACAGAGTCCAGAACAGCACGAGAATAATGATTAAGAATATGACAAACCTGTCTTAAGCTGCCACTCAATGGGAAGAGCAAACGTGGCCTTTTAAGACAGATTGTTGCTTAATACAGGTTAATTTACCCTGAAAGCATAGATATGGGAATTAACAAATGTGGCTGCTTGAGAGAAGAGACTGCTTAGTAGAGGTGATCGCTTACACAGGTTTGATTATACAACAAACCTGAGTTAAAATACAAATAGAACGGAAAGCGTGATGGGCAACTGTTAAACGGTCCACCACTAAAGTGCAGTACGCTGTATCAAAGGATCCTATTCTGTTTTGATATGTTTATAAGGTTTTTAATAAACAATAACACAGGACCTTAATAATCATGTAAATTGCATCACCATCAAAGCCAGGTAAAGACAAACCAGAAGCGTTTTCGAAACGGAGATGTACCTATGTACCTATGTATTTGCCTATCAGAGGAAAATAACGGTGGTAGAAAACGTCTTACGTTTTGTGTGGTAGCAATAACCCTGTTTTAAATCTTTAATCTAAGCATGCGTATGTACGTGCGTGCGTGTGTGTGTCGTCTTTTTATAAGATTGGAATTAGTCAGGAGAAAACCTGGTCTCCTTTTTTTCTTTCCTTGTTTGTGTTTTATACTTTCAAGGGACCCTTTTAACAGATGAAACTACACTTTTACTTGCCATGTAGCGGATATAAAAATTCACTTCGTATTTTGACTCAGTGTTGTCAATTTGCGACCATAGCTCCAAACTCTGTGTGGTTCTGCCTCGGTATTAAGTGTCATAATTATAGGTACACTTACATGTTCGATCTTATGATGGGTTTTAACGCCATTATCAACACAAAACAGGTTATCTTTTGCATATCCGGTTTTAATGGTGGAAGAGGAATCTAAGAAAAATCACCCTCCTTTCGTAACTGATAAATATAAATGGGCTCAAACACATGACTTAAGCAGTGATATGATAGTGGTCGTTAGGCGACAGCTCCTTAGAACACTCCACCAGAGAGGACCATCCTTTGTTATAAAACTGCTTTAAACTTTGATTTGAATATATCAGTACACTATTGTTTCGAATAGTCGAGTCAAGTGGAGGGCGTGGTCCAGTGGTAGAGCACCGAACCCATGATTTGAGGGTCGTGGGTTCGATCCACAAAATATGACAGCGCTCAGAATACTGTCTCTGGTAGCCATGGTCGCGATATGACTGAAACATTGTTAATAGCGACGTTAAACCCCATACAACATAGATATGATTCTACTGTGAAATATGTCGATTCTCATGTAGATAATAGAAGTACTGATAAGCGTTGTCCACAGAACTACAGCAGGTGTTGTATGTATAGGTCACAAATGGTCAAGTTCTCTACATTAGTTTAGTGCACTTAAAATTAATACCAGGGAAATTAAGTGCGATAGGCATAGTTTTGCTGAACATTTGTCAATGAAATTGAATTGAAGTGTTATATAATGATATTTTTTTCGTAATATGAAGTTTTGAATGTCAAAAATACGGAATAACATCATCTATTTAGATTATTATACATAATTAACAGAGTCGCTTTATTTGCTTTACCGTTATATTTAATCATGGATGTGTTCAATGAAACGAACATGTCATCAATTAATGTAACCATTGCAACGGGCGGGGCATCCACGCTCAAGACAGTCTCAGACGTTGTTATAACAACTACGCTTGTCATTATCATGCTGGGGATGGGTTGTACGATAGAATTCGCCAAACTTGTTCAGCATTTGCGTCGACCAATCGGAGCAGCTATAGGAATGCTGGCACAATTCATTGTACTTCCATTGGCCACGTTCGGATTCGCCCACGCCCTCCAATTGGAACCGATGGCTGCAATTGGTATGCTTGTGATGGGATGTTGCCCCGGAGGATCGACATCCAACATGTTTACCTATTGGGCAGATGGAGATGTCCCTTTAAGGTAGTGTACAGTGTTTAAGATCACACATTTACAATTACTGTTGGAGTGTGTGGTCCAGTGGTGGAGCATTAAACCCATGATCGGGGGTCGTGAGTTCAATTATCCGCCACGGTTATGTGTAGTTTCATTGAGCAAAACGCTTAAAAAATAAAATCAGTGAAAATGAAACCCTCTAAATCATAACTCGGTGTATTTTTTCTTTATTTAAACTTATATTACCTCGATTGTTAAACAAGTTATTGCAACAAATTATGCTCGATGTCTTCATGGGTAGAACCAGTACTAAGCACATGTGGATAAAATGGCTTACTTGAGGACAACACACATAACCGTGGCGGAGGATGGAAGCAACGGCTCTCTGATCCTGGGTCCGATGCCCTACCATTGGACCACGCACTCCACGGTGCGCATGTGCATACGGTTGGTCTTAGCTCAGAAGCATTGCCGTTTGTATGTGTTATTTATATAATACATACAAGTTATTTAGCAATACTTATCACATTAACCTTAAAGTTTGTAGAAATTAAGAGTAGACCTTTAATAGTATTTTCGAAGTCCCTTAGCAACCTTACAGATCGACGTAGATATTGTGGTGAATCCTTATATGAATGTAAAACAGGACTGGTCAATGACTCCAACTTTTAGCACAAAGTATACATTAATAAAAATAAGCAAAATTAAATATTTATAACCTTCGTAAATATAGGATCGTTTGCGCTATGTTAAAAACCATGTATGTTTTTCCCAGTTGTAACTAAATGCTTTGTGCAGAAAATAACCGAAATGAAAAAGTTTGAATTTTCTTTTTTCCCATGACATCTTAATGAGGTTTAACATCAGGTACCCATGTACATGTTATATATGGCAACCAGTAACCTTCGTACGTCTTAAGATTTTCATACGCACATACTTGCGCATTATTTTTGCACTTTTCAAAGAGAAAACTATTAACAAGGCCTATGAAACTTCATTCAATTGTGTAAGCGAAACACTAAATTAATTTGCCGATTTATTTTTTCGTAAATTCAAATTTTACACTAGAAACTCGTAAACTGACGAATGTTAGGAGAAAACGGGGCGGATATGCGTATTCGTGAACTTATACTAGATATAAGATATAAGAAACTTTATTTTGTGTCGGATATACAAATATAAATCACTAGCTGTAAAGCTATTTACCGACAGAATAGATCTTGTATATATCTTACTACATTGTACCGTCCTTCCGCATGCCACAGGCAACTTTCTTACATAAAAGCCGGGTCCGATTAGCTCAATCGTTAGCGCGTCTGACTATCAATCCAGGGGTCGTGAGTTCGAATCCCCGCCCGGCCACAATCTCCGTGATGATTGATATAAGACGTTATATCTCATTATTATTCGTCTCTCATCGCTGATTCAAGCGGGAAAATTATCAGTTACTTGCGGAGATGGGGTGTGCTCGGGTATTGGTTAACCTGCCAGGATCCCAAAAATTGTGGTTAGGTTAACTAATCGTCTGTTAGCCCTCGATGGCATAAAATGATGCTAAACATTCAAACAATCTATTCAATCTTACATAAAGAATTTGATCTGACCTTAGCGGTGAGGCCAGTAATCTTAAGGCAGCCCACAGACGAAATCTTGTTTAAACATAGTGTATTGACATATGAACACAAAACACATAATACATATATTATAGATCATATACGATTACTGGCAAAAGGGTCTGGTCTCAAGTTCTCGCAACAGACCAATCTCAACAAACTTGGGTAAACCGACGGATGTACTAATCAAGAACAATAGAAATAAAACTGTACAAAAAATAATTCCAAAGTCAAATATAATTTTAAAAGTACACTCCAAAACCAAAAATAGATATTAACATTATTGTTTCGTTTACATGCTGAAGGAATAAGTACCCAGATACGGAAACGTGCCAGAATTAACAACATCCGTTTCAGTTTTCAATGGCAGCGTTATCCCTGGGTATGACGCCACTAAATGTGTTGATATACAGTGGTGACGAGCCTAAATAACCGGCAACATCCGTTTCAGTTTAACAATGACGTCGTTGGCAACAGTGTTATCCCTTGGTATGATGCCACTAAATTTGTTGATATACAGTCGCAGTTGGACAGATGAAAATTTAGTGATTCCATACGTGAACATCGTTATAGCACTGGCGATGACGGTGGGTCCAGCGGCCATAGGAATATTCCTCAGATGGAAGTGGGATAAAGTAGCCCTTGTTATCGTGAAGGTAATGTAGCCCATTGCATCATAGTGACCGTTTAATTGGATTCCCTTTGTGTTACAGAAATGTGTGTAAAGTTTTTTTCTTTAATACATATAGTAATGTAACATATATAAGTTAGAGAATCACCCACATTAAACACTTTTAAAAAAAGGTTGAATCGTTTTTGGAAAAAAGTTTCCCATCAATAGGCTTTTGCGGCATTAGACAGCAAGAAGGGACCAAAAACAACAAAAATCATACAAATATCTAAAAACATCCGCAAAAGTTTCTGAGAAACTTAACTATTTGAACCTCTGCAAAGTGAGAAAGAAGTCCCTGGTAAAACAAATTGGCGTGAAAGAGAGAGAGAGAGAGAGAGAGAGAGAGAGAGAGAGAGAGAGAGAGAGAGAGAAATATGGTAATTCTTTATGACAAACCATCGTATAAATAATAAAATTTAAGGGAGGTAATAAAATAAAAAGAAAAAGTTTCAGCGTTAAACAATGGAAAGGGACGTAACAATTTCGACATTTACTATAGAATGCCTTGCAAAATTGTTGACTGTTCAAAATGTATGCTTTTATCGTCTTATTTACCTCCCTTTCTTCATATGCAATTGGATTACCTCGGCGATGTTCGTATATCAACATGTATGACGGAAATTGAAGAGAATGTGCGATTAAGATAATTATACTGAGAGAGAGAGAGAGAGAGAGAGAGAGAGAGAGAGAGAGAGAGAGAGAGAGAGAGAGAGAGACCTATTCCTTCCAAGAAGAAACAAATATTTGATAAATTGAAAAGGAGAGATATATAGCAAGTCATAGGAAATGTATACAAATGGAATGAATAAGTGAAAACATAGTTATATTGCTTATGTATTGCACTGTTACACAAATAGTAATTTACAAAAATCCCAAGTTGACATATACACACAATATATTTGAAGCCACAGTCGATTAATATATAAAAATGCATAATTAGAATATATCATGATTTTAATTGCGATTGCGCATAAGCAACAGGAAAGTGAAACAACGGTGGTGAAAAGCCGAAACTTCGACGGTGAAAAGTCAAACAACGAAGGTGAAAAGTCAAAACAACGATGATGATAAGTCGCAAGATCAAAACAACGAAACTACGATGTTGAAAGAGTCAAAATCATTTCGACTTCTAACAATCGTAGTTTCGACTTCTCACCATCGTGGTTTCGACTTGTCATCATCGTTGTTTCGTTGATTTGACTTCACACCATCGTGGTTCGACTTCTCACCATCGTAGTTTCGACTTCTCACCATCGTTTTGATTTAGTTAATTTAATAAATATGCCGCGAAGACCCACAACGGGACACCATACATATACATTATTGTTGTTGTTTTCAGATAAGCAGCAGTGTTGGCGCCTTATCTGTGGTAGTAACGATGACTTTGGTCAGTCTTTTGTATCCGTTCATGTACAAGGCCTCGTGGAAGATTTATATCGGAGCTTTTTTGCTTCCATTTTTGGGATTCGCTTTTGGAATGATTGTCGCTAAATTGTGTCGAATGGACAATACATGTTGCCGAACTGTTGCCTTGGAAACGGGTATACAAAATTTTCCACTTTGCTTGACATTGATAAATTTATCGTTTCCAAGAAACATCATGTCACAGCTGGCTCTTTTTCCGCTGCTGTACGGCGTGTTTGTTCTCACCAACAGCTGCATTTTCGTTGGTGGGTATCGTGTTGTTAAAAGATGCAAATCCAAGAAGGAAGAAGGTGGAAATAATGAGACGTTCCAAAAGGTACCGATAAAAGATTACGATGACAACTTTGAAGTGGAACTTGACGATATTAAAAGAATAAAATAAGACGAAACTATAAAGACACTTCATTGTATGCCATACACGAGTACCTCTGCACTGAACTGAATACGGCCCGTGAATAAAATCTGTCAAAGTCGTTTTTGTATTATAATGTAAACTATGTGCCAGACATTATATACAAAGTGGTGTTCCACGTTATGTCAAAAAGATAATAAAAGTGTGACGTCAAGAGACATGAATGTTTCACACTCACTCAAGGAGCAGAATGACAGCAAACAAATAAAGATATTAAAATATTAACAATATATATATATATATATATATAAAATCAACCTGGAACTGCAGAGTTGTAGTAAATTCTTTATAGTTCCTAGTGTATCTTATTCTTTTTCACATGCACGAACTTCAATATTTCTTTTCTTGCCATCACTTATGCAGCACCCTGAACCACGTACCAGCAACAAACAATCTCCAGAGCTTTTTCATTGTCTCCACCGACGTAGTTACACGTACTCACTGCAGGCACGCTCCTGCACTTTTTTCCAGAACAAATAAAAATTCGTTAGTATTTGATATGTTTACATAGAAATAAATACACACAAAAGTGCATCATTGGCTATTTAAATTTTAAACTCCAATAAAAAAGTCTAGGCCTGCACGTTTAATATTACTAAGCTATGCCCCTGGACTGTCAATATAAATTATAAAGCACTCATTAATTCAGTTTAATGGTTTAATAACGGTTGGGTGTATACGTGTCATATTCAATGATATTTCTTAAATGTATGTTTTTCAAAGAATTTATTTCATAAGAGCATTCCTAAATCCCAATGGCGGACAGGTAACCATAATGAACACTTAACAAAGACGGAAAGAAATATTTTAGAATTATGTTTAATTATTTTCCACAACATGCCCTTGTTTTCATGAACAAGCATATTCAGTATTGACATGACACAGCAACCGCAGAGGGCTTAGGGTCTTTTACCAGTTTTAATACAATGTGAGGAAGTGTACGTTCACACATTAAAATATGGCATATTTCTTTTCAATCACGTGACTTTCCATTTTAATCAGTATCAGTACTGCAAAGAGGTTGAATAATAAAGGCAATGATTTTGATATATCTCGTATTTAGGTTGGTATCAGGAACATATCGCAGCGAAATTTCTCAACTTTTAAGAGTATGTTCCAATCATGTCACATATCATCGAACTCGGGTTAGGGGTCATTACTCTCGGAAAATAATGAGCTCTTGCAACCTCTAGGCTCAATATCAAACCGTGTCTAGACTGTTAGTTTGATGGGCAAAATTTACTTAAAACCTGTAGGGAGAGTTGTTGAGACATGAACGGGCGAAGACAAGTGCGAGGCTACATGACGTATTATAATGCCCACCATTGTATGGGAGATCAAATAAAAATCCGCACATACATTTCTTTCACTTTACATTCTCCATCAGATTCCGTTAGCCTCGGTGGCAGAATTGCTCTCATAAATGAGTCAATTTTTGCATGCTTATTTTTCTAAATGTAATTAATTTGCTTGTAATTTGCATAATTACTTCCTACCAAGTTTGGTGAAAATCGGTGGAGACGTTTAGTTAGAGCGGAGCAAGTTGACAAAAAAGTGTGACGTACATACGGACGGACTAGGGCACTCTCTATGCACCCAATCAATGGTGGAAGTTGGGCATTAAAAACAAGTCAACAATTGAAAATAGTGGAGGGAGACCTCAGGGTGATTCTCAATAGAACCACTGTATTTCCACAATGAATGAATGAGTAGGGTTTTACGGCGTACCAACACATTTATAGGTTATTCGACGCCAACAGGAAGGAAGATTCCAAGTTCACTCTACATGTACAAAAACAACAAATTAACATACAGATTAAAAAAAATACATCAACAAATGAATATGCAGAATGAACCTAGAACCTTGATACCTGCAGAACTGCAGAGTTTCAGCAAATTCTTTCGTAATACTCAATTTGTCGTTTCTTACGACATGCATAAGCCACAGTGATCCTATTCTTGCCATCACTCATGGCTCCCTGGAACCACACAGGGGTTGATAATTTAACCACAATAGTGAACATGACAAAAAATGATATAATGAACACGACACCCATTCGTAGGATTCCTACCCCTTTGCAGAGATCGACAGTGATTCTATTCTTAGCCGGAACCACACGGGCTGTCTTTCCACAAGTAACTGAAGAATAACATATAACATTTTATCATGTTTGGGCAGCTACTTAGTTCAAGTTTATATGTCTTTGGTTTTTGGTTAATAAATGAAGACAAAATCAAATATCATTTAATAATTGTATTGTGTTTGCTTTTTAAGCCTTACTGGTGATTCTGTAACAATAATGCAACTATGTACAATAAATAAATAGGTAAAATATACATAACATATACTGGTAATTTGTTTCCCTCACATGTTTTATATTTAAAACTAGTACAATATAAAGTATCATAAATTTGATATCAACTGAAAATGTTGAACAGAGAACAACCTCACCAATGTAACTTGCAGAAAAATAAAGATTTTATAAACTATTTAAACAGAACTTATACAAACAACAGATTCAAGATGTCCTTAAATAGCTCACTAGAGGTGCTGTAGTTATTACCACTCTAACATAATGGAAACAATCCTTATCGTAATGCTTCATAAAAAATATCAAAGTCTTAGCACTTATACTGTCAAAAGAAGAATATGTTTTAAGGGTTTCCATTCATAAGGCTAAAGAGTGTCTAATCCCTCGTGGAGCGCGTGGTCCAGTGGTAGAGTACAGAACCAAGAATCGGAGGGTCATGGGATCAATCATTGAGCAAGACACTAACTAGTATTCCGCATATGCCTAGTACAGGTTCTACCCAGGAAGACTTCAGCAGGAAGTTTAGCTGTGGTGAGCCAACAAGAAAATACAATGAACTATTTATTAAACTACAAGAGTTAGGACGCTGTAATCACCATTTTACATTTCACAAACTTCACAGAATCATATTTTAATAGTTCATACTATGTAATTTGAATATTTTAAAAAAAGATCAAATATCAACCTCCAAATTATTGTGTTATGTTGTTTTTTTTAAAAGTTTTGGGAAGCAAAGACTTTCATCAAAATGAGGAACAGATACATGTGCATGTACATCTAAAATATACCATAACAGTCAATGTTTTTCAACATATTTGTTAGATATAGAAAGTGTTTTATAGTTCAAACATTCTTTTTAACCAATGACTAGCCAGGGATTTTCAAAAATTATTTTCATAACGTTTCCAACCAAAACAAATACGACATACTTTTAATAACTTAGTCATTAAGCGTTTGAAAATCCCTCACTTGTCTTTCCATAAAAAAATTATCTATACTTCCTATGTAAAGTTTTTATTTTTATACTAATTTATGGAAGTGCAAAGCGAACTCAGATTTTTTGTATATAGCTCTTGAGTCAATTCCCCATGTTGAGTCAGCAATGGTTATTGTTCTTTAGAGGCCATTCGATAGTCTTAGGTCAACCTCGTGAACTTTCGCATGAGCTCCCAACACCACCATAATCTACTACCCAAATACCCGACTTAATGAGTTTTATCATTTGGATGTAGGTGTACAGCATATCAACGAGTTATGAAAAAATTATATGTCAATAATACAATGTATAATGATGCGATTATCTGTAATATCTATCCCATAGAACGATGTATTTACAGTTTTGCTTGTTGCTTGACCACTTACAACTATATCTTATATCACATATGCTTGTCTAATTCTACACAATCACTGAAAGCAAATCATTCATGTTCCTTAAAACAAAATACCACGACACTCTCTTATAATATCCAATAAAAACATAAGCACATACAAAATATTGGTATTCTCCTCCAGGGTTCATTGCACTATGCTCAATCGACCTCTGTCAACATCTCAGATTTAGCAAAATCAAATCCACTCGCATCATTGACAAAATCCAGATATTACAATATTAAACTATTCTGCTCATACCAAATCATTATCTACATTTGCTTAAATGTATCAATGCATCGAGTTATTTTGCGTGGAAGTAAATGTTAGTAAACATCATTACAATACATCAATATTTAGAGCCGAAGATTTTGTCTCAGGCTCAAAATGTCAAAAATGTAAGATTCAAGTATCATCAATTACACAAGCAAATTACTCTATTTATTTACAGAAACAAGCAGTTTTAATGACGATGATACTGGATCACAATTCCTACCCATAACTATATGTTTACAGAGTTTTACAAACACTCCCAGTTCGGATCTAATTCTCAGATTCAAATTATTTAGGCTCAGTCATGTTAAAAAAAATCATGTAAAAATGCAGATTTAATTTGAATGGAAGATGGTAAAATTGCCATGTCTGGATTATTTATGACGTACAAGTGATCATGTGTATGCTGTACATTCAATATTGTGAGAATCTTACAAACTCAAAACACTGACAAAGAGGTAAATATAGCGTAACACAAGACCATTGGAAGGAATATTACTTTTAATACTTAAAGACTGTTTTCCTTTTTCTAAATGTCATATTTTCACATAAAAATTTTTTTTTATTACTAATTCAAATGTATTGACTTGGGTTTCAGTTGAAGGAAAGCAGCACTACCATGTCAGATACAATAAGGTATTTGAATATTTCAATATTATGCTTTTGGACTTTAATCAATATAAAACAATAAATATTGGGAAAAAAACGTGAATGCCTAGATTCAGATTAACAAATACTTCAAATCTTGAAGCATGCCAACTTGTATGCTGATATACATGTAACTACTGATAAAAAGATGCCTAAAATAGTTGAAAATTTTATGTATCTACTTTATAAATGTTTGTTAACCCTTTACTTCATAAATACGCGTCTTCCCGAACCAATCACAAAAGGCCTTTGAAAACAGGGCAGGAAGAGTTCAGATTGCTCGTAACGAGCAATCTGAACACTTCCTGCACTGTTTTCCACTCTGTCAATTAATATAAACATAATTCACCCATTGCTGATATGTGGTGAATTAATGCTTTCAATATTAGAGGTGTCCAAAGGTGTCTATATGAAGTAAAACGCAAACCCAGTACAATTATTTGTTCTTGCCAATACCAGATGAAGCATCCATCCTATTCAAGAAACTATTATTGCAGAAGTTAACTGGCCAAATTGCAACCTCATGATTCATATATTAGTTTGTTTGAATATTTAGCACCAATTTTATGCCATTTAAGGCTAAAAGATGATCAGTTAATCTAACCACTTTTTTTCTGGGATTCTGGAAGGTTAACCAGTACTCAAGTACATCCTCTCTGCCAGTAAATGATAAATTGCCCACTTGAATCAGTAGTAAGAGAAGAATGACAATAAGATGCATTGCTGTATATCAATCATCATCGAGACTACAGCCTAGCAGGGATTCAAACTCTCGACCTCTGGATTGCAAGTCAGACGCACTACCGACTGAGTAAACTGGGCCTTGTGAAACCTAATGAAACTATCAAAATGGACAAAAGGACAACTTTGTGGAGAGATAACATGGAGGATTTATAAACAATACAATGCAAAAGCACGAATTTATATCAGACCATGATCACGAGCATACTGTTGTTACATTTTACATTGATCATTTAAAAGACAATAACGGAAAGTCGAAGATTAAAAGTTGCCATACAAGAAACTAATTTGAACATTTTTTAAGAAACTGCTTTTGAAATGTTACACCTATGTCTTTTCTTAATAATGGTGTCATATATGAATTGTATGTTAATTAAACACATACTTGTAAGATACCAAACTTATGACCCAATGTACTATTTCTGTTTGTATTAATATAAATACTAAGGATGGCAACGAATGGCAATATTGATATTCGAATATTCGGTCATTCTTTCGAACGAATATTCGAATATATTCGGTCAAGATCTTAAAAATAAATAATCATCAACTTTCTATCTCGAACGTTTTTACTCGCCATATTTGTTACTTTCTCTTTCAGCGGAAACGGTGCTGATGTATAAATACTCAAAAGCAAACAATTGGAATATCATTGTCGTCAAGATTCAACATGACGTGGAACTTGATGATGCATAATTAATAATAATAAATTAATAAATGCTATGTTATATTAGCTTTACTAAGTTAAATGTTCGTATGTTTGTATAGTTTATAAGTAATTAACTATTTATAAATGAAATTGAAAAACAAACATAAAAAAAATATATATATATATATATATATATATATATATAGGTAAATTCGTCTACTACTTAGCGCATTCATTATTCACAAGTACATAAACGGCCTTCAAATCAAAGAAGTGTGCTCTTCAATTAGGTATAAGATTGGTAAATAAACAAACTTGCTCTCACCTTTTCAAAACAGGGTGATTTACAACGGACCGTAAAGGTAGATCGATAATTAAAATTGCCTAAGGCAAACAATTAAAGGATTACCGATCAGGACTCTTTATCACCTTGACAACGTCCAATTGACACCCGTCTTTGGAGGAAATCGATAATTACCGTGTCTTAACCTGGTTGATATAACACCTTTCGAAACCATTTGTGGCAAAAATATTGAAATTGAAAATAAAAAAAGAAAACAACTTGAATTTACTATATTTTTTTAATATTTTTTTTTTTGCGAATATTCGAATATCAATATGACATTCGAATATTCGGACGTATGACCGAATATTCGAATATCCGAATATTCGTTGACATCCTTAATAAATACTCATAACAATTGAAGAGAAATTATTTAAAAGTTTCTTATTTACCTCTACGCAAGGCCATAATAAATTAATTGCTAGATTATCATCCCCGCCTACCCCCTAATTTTCATGCCGCCCTGACCCTTTTAATTTCAAAAACAAAATTTTAAAAAAAAAATTATTAAAAAAACATCAAAAATTTTAAAAATAAAAATAAAAAATAAAAAAATAAAATCCTCTCGCCCTAAATGATAATCTAGCAAGTAATTTATAATGGCCTGATATGTCTTTTTAAACTAACTCAGTCTGACCAAGTTTTCAGAAAGGACTAATGTATTACATGTATATAAATGAACGATGACCACAATGATGGACGACACCCAAAAGTGACAACTAAAAAGAAATAGTTTTTAACAATGGTTTCTGCCTTTAACAAATTTAACGACCTCACATTCAATTTGCTTACAGTAAGATAATAAATAATGGATTTAGAATCATCACAATGGGTCTGAAATACAGCAGTTACCACAACTTATTTTAATTTTCTTTTTTAAATAACTTGAAAAATCCACTAACATTACAAATCAGAAACGACCAACAACTAATTCTAATTTTCTTTTTTAAATAACTTGAAAAGTCAATTAACATTACAAATTAAAAACGACCACTTAGGCAAACATTAAAACATTGTATGTTTGCTGTATCCTTATCAAAGATCACAAAATTAGGCAGGTAGGGAAAATATATTTTTCTTTATTATCATTTTAAAAATACAACATCCAAATACCTGGATGGAATTAAAAAAATACTGTTTCCGAAATCTTGACAAAAATATTTTGGCTTGGCAGCAAACAAACACTTCTTTAATTTTGGCCTTGTTAAATTGTTTAAAATTGAAAACTATAAAATAACGACATAATGTTGAAAAAACTTCCATTATTTGAAACTCTTTGCAAGAATAGGCAAGCACACAATTCCATGTTCAGGAACCACTCCCGTTGCGTATCAACATAATCAACATTTATTGCAATCACTACCATTTCCCATGCAGACGACAAATCAACCTTGACCTTGGTGATTCACTACACAAAACGCTCTTACATACTTCACATAGCAATACAAAATCATGACACAAAAGCTGTTGGCAGTCTTTGTTGATACATATATGCTAGAGACTTTGCCGCCAAAAATAGAGATTCCCGTCTGCTGACACCAACAACTCCGTTTTGCCAGTCAACGTGACCAATGTGAGGTTGCTCTTCTTCAACTATTTGCCCAATGGTGACAGCAAGGCCTGACCATCTAAGAGGATAGTCCTTGGGTGTTCTGTCTTGGGCTTTAAGTATGTATTCTGCAGGGATAGGGGACGGTTGTGAGAACGTCTGAAGGTCAATTCTGTGTTGTGGATCTTGTAGGACTAGACAGCTCATCTCATACCATCTACACACAGATAAAATATCAAAAACATACATTATAACACTGTCATCTCAGTTTTATATAAAAAAAATAAAGAAGAGTGCACAACATCTGAAACTTGCACTAAAAAGGGAAATGAATTCCAGCAAAGAAGAAAAGAAATCTATAGGAGTTATGTCCCTTATACGTTGCAACACATCATTTAAGATCCTATCGGATACTTTGACATCCAGTGTAAATTATTAAAAATCTGTACACATATACTATGAAGTATCAGCTTTCATTTTAGCTTTTTTTCTTTAATATAGTCCCGCAGAATATGGTTAAAAGTGAGCCCCCTACAGGTACGTGTTTTTCAGTCAATTTTCATCATTTTTGTCTTTTGATCAACGTCTTATTTTACATATTAGTATAACATGGCTCTTGACATCGTCAGACATCAAAAGCAAACATTGTTTTTTGTATTGCGTATTTCATTTAAACTAAATTTTATGAGAAAAACTAGCGAGAACAACCCCTCTTTTTCCACCCTGACATAATGATTAGATGTAAAATTAGCACAAAATGAATTTTATCTGCATGAAAGTTATAATCTTATCACAGAAAATAAAGTATTAAAGTAATTAAGTAATATTTTGATTATTTTAGAGGGGAACAGCAAAAATCATCCGTAAAATAAGTACCACCAGGGAGCACTGCTACGAAAAACTGCAATACTGTAATAAAATAAAAGCTTAAACGAAAGCCGAGACTTTATACAGAATTTTGATAAATTATGCAAGATGTCAAAAAAATCCGATAGGAACGCCACAAACTACCTTTAGTAAGACGAAAAATATTATATTAATCAAGAAAGAAATATATGAGGTGCTGTTCTTTTACAAATTTATTTTATATACAGATAATCATTAACTTTTCTTAAAGAATCAATCATCAATCACGCAATCATGCAAAACATGATATATTTCAGACAAGATACAGAATAATTTACACAGACTTAAAACAGTTATAAAAAAGTAATGTTTAATGTTGACCAATTAAGGTTAATTATTTTTTCTTTATATATACATGTATATTGAAACAGTGTGCAAACAAAATTCTCTGTCAGACTGGATTTAACATCACTTTCAAAACATCATAGATATATGGTATACATTTCATTGGTGGAGCAAGACCTCAAAATGAATCAGAGTAGAACCATTCCCCTTTATCAAATAACTAGACATTTTCTCATGATTGATTGAATATTTAGCATTTTTATGTCACTGAGGGCTAACAGCCGACCTAACCACTGTTTCCTGGGATCCTGAAAGGTTAATCAGTACTCGAGCCCTTTTCTGCATGTAACTGATAACTTTCCCACTTGAATCAGTGGTGAAAGATGAATGATAATGAGACACAATGTTGTATATCAATCATCATGGAGACTGTTGCCGACGGTGTTTTGAACTCACACCCCATGGATTGATAGTCAGACACGTAACTGACTAAGATAATTGGGCCTGGCCCCTTTCTCATATGAAAAATTCTGAACAAGCTCAGCTTGAAACCAATGACATAATATATCAGCTGTTTGTGGTCTTGAGAAAGTGCCTCAGATTCATGGCCACCGAGAAACCATGAGTGAAAACATGAACACCTTGCTTCAATCTAGAGCTGTAATAAATACCTGTCTGGGAGCATCTCCACGATGAACCCCTCAACTGACACAACAGGCTGATCGTCCGGAATGTTGTCTGACTTGCGTAGATTTTGTAATCTTTCCTGTGCTCCCTTCAAACCAGCAGTGAATCCAACAGGCTGAGCAGCTGTTGTAGCTTGGCTTTCCTGAAATCAAACAAAAATGGCAGTGACTTTATTGGAAAGTACATGTAGACCAAAATACAGAATAAATATATAAAACAAAGACATATCATTTGGCATAAATATTCTGTATAACTCTAAATACACATTTCTCCCTCAATTTTATGAAAAATAAAATGACTTATCACTCTGGAAGATGATCTTTAATCTAAGTTAAAACAAAAATTTAATAAATTCCTCAATATCCACAGTGTTTTTTATGGCATTTTACACACTTCATTCAATATTTTTTTTTTTCTTGGGCCCAAATAAATGCCTGCCCCCTCTTCCCTTTTTCCCTTTTGCAAACTGCATTCTTCCCAGGGGCGTTTATTTGTCGGGTATGTAATGTCATGTTGTCTGTATACAATATAAAACAACAAACAGTTGTGAATACTTCAAATGTATTTATTGTAATAATTAAAAAATTGTCAGATCTGATGATCATTGGAACATAGAGATGTCCTGACCTACAATATACTTATATGCATGTATTACTTTATCACCCATATGGGCAGGATAAGATAAAGGACAAGAAAACATTTGTTTTTTGTATATGGGACAATGATTTTCACATGTTTATACCAGGTACGGAATTCTCATCCTATACCCCTCCACATGCTCATCCTACTCTGCTATAACGTTGAAACAATTTATGACTTGATGTCTCAAAACATACAACATAATATATCTTATTTGATGTCTAAAAAGTCATTGTGGTGAAATTAATAATAATTATTAAATATCAATTAGAATAAATATTCAATGTGTTCCTAAGGACGGAATTTTCTATCTGAATCTCAAACCCATGTAAGATTCTTATAATATCACACCCATCAAATAACAGATACCATAACATATGGTATACAAGAAAATATAATCTAGGAATTAATCTATTATGGCCTTAGGGACAAGTACCTTTCCAACAATTGTAGCCCTGCCAAACGTTTTCTGAAATGCTTCCCTGATGGCTCCAACCTTGGACTCCTTGGTCGAGGTAACAATGATATGAATGTCACCACCAGAACCTGGAAACAAGTATAAACCAGATATGATGACACAACCTTACGCTGCAGCTGCATGATAGTCTTTATATCAACATAATTATGTAACATCACTACAGCAAATTGTTGAAAATAAAGACATGTCACTTTTGAGAACTTTCTTGTACATTTCACAGATGCAATGTTCCAACGCACAGTTACGTTACACTACATCAAACAAACATGTTGTTTCATTCAGTACATATAATGGAATAGTACAGTTTGTGTTCACTTGAAGCAGGATATCAACATTTAACATTTTAACTATCTTAAACTAGGTGCAAATTTTTAACATTTTTTTAATGAATTTTATAACAGTATTGACAATAATATTATTTAAGGAGAAAGCTACATATAGTGTTAATAATCAAATTTACACAGAATCATATATATTTTAGTGTGAATATTATTGCAGTTGATTAGTCAATATTTTTATATCGTATTCAATAAAAGTGCTTTGACAATGTTCAAAATGTCAAATAAGACACTGACTTACAGAGAACCTCTGCAACATTGGGTATATACGATACTTATGGATTACTTCCTGAACCTATTTTTAAATAAAATTGGTTGAAAATGGTTGATTTAAAGTCAAATACTTGTCAGGCAAATACAAGTCAGTAATCAAAATATTCAAAAAAAGTTAGTTAAATTCAACACAGATTACATGAACAAGAGGCCCAAGAGGACCTGAAAAGCTCTACTTGCAACAGATGCTACATGTAAAATACACTCGGGTCCTGTTATAACGCGGATCTTGGGATCCACAAAATGAAACCATGCTATACGTGGACTGCGTTATAGAGATGATATTACCTTGAAAAAGTTGATGTTGGTTATTCACACCTATTGTGCTGTCCGACTCAAAGTGAATGGTATTATTTGCATTGTAATGTGATATAACGCGTATTTGGTTACAACAGATTTGATACACATGTATATAATTAATAAAAGAAACAAATGTAAAAATGAAAACGTTTTTGTGTTTCGATAAAACCAAAATTGGCAACCATTTCCAGTTTCTGTGTAACCCGGATGTAAAAAATTGTGTCTATATAAAAAATTGCGCATCAATTCTACTCGATATAACAAATGACTTCCGTGTTTGGCACGTGTCAGCATTTATTGAATTACAATAGTTATTACAAACTGTTAATACTCAATGCTGGCATGAATCAATCACTGAAACTATCCTTTAAACCACCATGAGGTGAAGGTTATAACAGTTTGTTCTAATCAAGGCTAATTGGGGAGCAGAAGATGAGCGATGATCAAATCAAAACATGACAACCATATATTAATTGGTTGTCATTTTTGCTATTTGATCATTCACACAGATTTTATATTATGACATTTCCCCCACTCTACCCGCCGAAAAAATGGGAGCCAAGCAAAAACCGCATTATTACGCGACAACAGTGTACCTAAGGTCTTCGCCAAAACTTTTCAGAGAAAGTGTTTTTTAAGATTTTACTTATAATGTGCTTATAAGCCCTGTGGCGGAGGCATTTGTGGTCGAACCATGCTGGTTCAAGAACTTGTCTGATATCGTGTGGCTATATAACTGCTGTGCAAGTTTGGTAAATGAAGGTACTATCGCGTCCAAAACATTTTCCCTATATAACTCTATGTAAAACAGTGACCCCAGTGGCGGCCCTAAATTTCACCCCAAGGACACGACTTCAACAAATGTTTTAAGGGACCTCCATGCAATGCTACATGTAAAATATCTAAGGTCTAGGCTTAAAACTTTCAGAGAAACTGTTTTTTTAAATCTGCTTAAAATCTGCTAAAACATGTAAACCCTGTGGTGGGGGGCATCTGTGGTCCAATCATGCTGATTCATAAATTCATCCGAGATCTTATGGTTATTTAACTGCTGTGCAAGTTTTGTTAAGATTCAATGACAAATGAAGGTACTATCGCGTCTACAACATTTTCCCTATAAAGTTCTATGAAAAACATTGATCCCAAATTTGACCCATGTGACCCCGACTTCAACAAATCTTTTAGGGAACCCCCATGTAATGCTACATGTAAAATATCTAAGGTCTAGGCCTTGAACTTTCAGATAAATTTTTTTTTAAAGTTTTGCTTAAAAGGTGCTTATAAGTCCTGTGGCGGGGGTATTTTTGTGGTTGAATGACACTGGTTCAGGAACTCGTCCGAGATCTGATGGTTATATAACTGCTGATTAGTTTGATGAAGATTCAATGAAAAATAAAGGTGCTACCGCAACTACAAGAAAAAGATTAACAGACAGATAGATGGACAACTGACAATTTACCATGACATAAGCCCTGCTGGCCTTTGGCCAGTAGAGCTAAAAATAAATATCTGAGTTTTCTTTCAGCACAAACTGATAAAATGTGTTGAGGGCGGGGTACATATACATGCATGGGCATTATATACACTCTGCGGTTTGGTGATTTTTTAAAAAATTACTGATTCTTACGGAATAAAATAATCTGAAGCCCTGTATATATTTGTATAATACCTCAACATCAACAACTTATCACCGGTACCCTGTTTAGCTAAGTAAACACTTCCTTTGTTCAGTTTATAAAATCCATATCATTGCCCGGGAGTTATCTTATTCAAATCTAGAAATTACAATTTATGATTTACAACACTCCTTAAACTATATAAATTACTTCTGCACTGAAAACCTGTTTATGAGGAAATGAAATTTTGAAAGTTTGATTTTTAATGGGGTTTAATGCCATTTTCAACACCTAACAGGTCATACATGGTGTTAATTTTATTGGTGGAGGAAAAAAGAATGAATATGAGCAGAACTCTGTTCTTCCGTAATTAACTGGAAAACTTTCTGCCCTAAGTTTGACTAAAACCCATGACCTCTGTAGTGAGAGTAAATAATCTTGAAAATGGAGAAAGTAAATCTACTTACAAATGACTTCCTTCATGCCAGGGTCTAAAGTAGTGATCATAGACTCCATGGATGACTTGGTTTTCTCCACAACCTTTGACAGCATCTTGTTACCAGATATCCAACTAAACAATCCACCCTGGGGACTCTGCGGACTCTCTGGGGCTATTTCCATCTCTCCAACACTAATGGCAGAACTTGCTTCATAAGGGGTTTGCTGGGGACCTAAAAATAGAATCTTATCTTAAAAACAGCCGGACCCAGTTGGGTCAGTTGGTAGTGTGACTGACTATCAATGCAGGATCCTGAGTTCAAATCCCTGTCCAGCCTCAATCTCCATGATGATAGATATACAAAATTCCACCTCATTGCCATTTGGAATGTTATCAGTTACTTGTGGACATGGACGTGCTTGAGCACTGGTTACCTTTCCAGGACTTAACTGATGACTGTAAGTACTACAGTAGATAGCATAAACATAACGCTAAATATTCAAACAAAACAAATAAAAACAGCCATGCAACTGAAGTGGCAAAGTTGGTGAATTTCAGTGGAGAAGTAAAGCAGATCAGTGAATCATTATCAAGCTGAAGTTACTTTTTCGATATTTTCCTTGTCTAAACTTTGATGAAACATGACAATGGCGTTTAAACAAATTTAGCAAATGATATTGTTTCCCAACAGATATGTGCATTTCTTTTAGTTCCTTGCCATTTATCAAAATATTCATGTACATGTATGGTCGTAGAACATTTTGGCCAATTTTTAAGAATACAAATCATGCTTAAAAAATTTACTTTTCTATATAATATAATATCTATTATAATGACCCGAGCAAGATGAGCCCAGTTGGTATCGAGTCTGATTGATAATCCAGGGGTCATGGGAATCCCCGCAGTCTCTGTAATGATTGATAATCCAGGGGTCATGGGAATCCCCAGTCTGTGTAATGATTGATAATCCAGGGTTCATGGGAATCCCCGCAGTCTCTGTTATGACTGATAATCCAGGGGTCATGGGAATCCCTGCAGTCTCTGTAATGATTGATAATCCAGGGGTCATGGGAATCCCTGCAGTCTCTGTAATGATTGATAATCCAGGGGTCATGGGAATCCCTGCAGTCTCTATAATGATTGATAATCTAGGGGTCATGGGAATCCCCGCAGTCTCTGTTATGACTGATATTCCAGGGGTCATGGGAATCCCTGCAGTCTCTGTAATGATTGATAATCCAGGGGTCATGGGAATCCCCAGTCTGTGTAATGATTGATAATCCAGGGTTCATGGGAATCCCCACAGTCTCTATAATGATTGATAATCTAGGGGTCATGGGAATCCCCGCAGTCTCTGTAATGATTGATAATCCAGGGGTCATGGGAATCCCCGCTGTCTCTGTAATGATTGAAAATCCAGGGGTCATGGGAATCCCTGCAGTCTGTGTAATGATTGATATATGACAATATGTCTCAATGTCAAACGTCTCTCACCACTGATTTAAGTGGGAATGTTAATGGTTACATGCAGTGTGCTTGAGTTCTGGTTTACCTTCCAGGATCCCAGTAAACAGTGGTTATATTAACTCTTAGCCCTTGATGGCATAAAAATTATGTTAAATATTCAAATAAATCTATTATAATGACAAATTACCTGGAGGAAGAACTTGCTGTGGACTCACAGCTTGGACAGTTGGTGGTGTGACGGCTGGCTGGATAATAGGTGACGTTGAACTAGTTGTGGTCCGACTGCCAGGGGAGATTGTGCTCTGGATCACTGGGGTGGGTTTCTGTGGAGTGCCTGCCATCATTGGAGTATATGACTGTGAAGTAGCAGAGGATACTACAGGTGACTGTGTGGCAAAAGATGGGAGAGGTGTTGGGGCAGCTAAGGCTGTACCGGTACTTGATTCTGAAAATACCATATAAAATGTGTTAAATTATAGTCTTCAATTAAAAGCTTTTGACACAGACCCCTGTACATTCATTTGACAGTGGTGGCAAAACCTGGCAAAAACTTGTCCATGGGCAAGAAAATTTCAATTTTTACTACTCTGCAGCCAGGTGAAATGACAATGTCACTTAAAATAAAACAATGAATGAATGGGGTTTTATGGCATACCAACACATTATAGTTTATTTGACGCCAGCAGGAAGGAAGATTCCAGGTTCATTCTATCTGTAAATATGTCTTAAAAGGCACCAAAGCCACCATTTCAATTTTATATTTAAACAAGAAATGTCACTGTTAAGTGTCACATGTCCCACAAATGGTCTGTGAAAAATAACAATATGTATATAATATAATAGGTAGGAATGTATCCATGAATATCAAGAGTAATGGACTGATGTTTCAGACTAGACATGCAATTTCATGGGGGGGGGGGGGGGGGGGGGGTACATTAAAGCATGACCTTGACCTTTGTGTAACCTTGACCTTGACATCTGATGTAATGGTCTGGGTATTTCAACAGTTAAATGCAGGTGAAACATTATCATGACATGCTGATCACTTGTGTCAAGCTATTTTAAAATCCCTAAATGTAAGTTACAAATCAATTTTGATCAATTGATAAATTGAGCCAAGTGTTTTTGAAATCCATCCATGTATGATAAAGTTAAAAGACAGACTTGAAATCCCAAACAGATTCAAAGTGTTGTCATACATACTCAAAGTGTGACCTTGACCTTTGAGGTATGGGTCTATGGTCTTACTTATGACACATCGTGACATTCGTCATGTCATCTTGATAAATTGAGCCAAGTTAAAGACAAAGTCACAGACCTGACACGCAATATCAAACAAATTGAAAGTGTGACCTTGACCTTTGAGGAAAGTTTCTGGGTTATGTCATGTTCATCAACTGAGCCAATTGTTTTTAAAATTTATCCATAGATGACAAAGTTACAGACCGGACAAGAAATCTCACACAGACTGAAAGTGTTGTTAAACAAACTCAAAGTGTGACCTTGACCTTTGAGGTACGCATGTGAGTCTTACACATGACACGTTGTAATGTCATGCTGATGAATTGAGCCAAGTGTTTTTGAAATTTATCCATAAGGTGACAAAGTTTCAGATCGGACACGGAATCTCAGACTGAAAGTGTCATCAAACAAAGTTAAATTGTGACCTTGACCTTTGAAGTGGGATTCTGGGTGTAATGCGCGAAACATCGTCATGTTATGTTGATCATTTGTAGCTAGTATTAACAAAGTCCATCTATGTATGACAAAGTTACAGGCCAGACACGAAATCTCAAACAGACTGAAAGTGTAGTCAAACAAACTCAAATTGTGACCTTGAACTTTGAGGTATGGGTTGGGTCTTACACACGACACATCTTCATGTTATGTTGATCGTTTGTAGCAAGTATCATAAAAATTCATCTATGCATGACAAAGTTACAGGCTGGACACGAAATTTCACACAAACTCAAAGTGTTGTCAAACAAACTCAAAGTGTGACCTTGACCTTTGAGGTACAGGTGTGGGTCCTACTCGCGACAAGTCGTAATGTTACATTGATCATTTGTAACAAGTCTCATTAATTTCATCTATGCATGACAAAGTTACAGGCCAGACACGAAATCTCACAAAACTCAAAGGGTGACCTTGACCTTTGAAGTACAGGTGTGGGTCTTACTTGCGACACATCGTCATGTTATGTTGATCATTTGTAGCAAGTTTCCATCAAAATCCATCTATGCAGGACACGAAATACCGGATGGAGGGCGGACAGAAGGATGGACGGATGGACAGATGGATGGATGCTGCAATTACTATATGGCACCCAAAAAAATTTTTGGAGGGCATAAAATAAATAAATGAATAACATCGGATTAATTCAAAGAATGAATATGAAGAATGAACCTAGAACCTTGATACCTCCAGAACTGCAGATCAGCAAATTCTATTGTATTAGTCAAATTGTCACTTCTTACGACATGCATGAGCCACATTGATCCTATTCTTACCATCACTCTGATGGCTTCCTGGAACCACACAGGGGTTGGTAATTTAACCACAATAATGAACATTACAAAAAAATGATAAAATGAACATGACACCCATTCTGAGGATTCCTACCCTTCTGTAGAGATCGACAGTGATTATATTCTTAGCCAGAATCACATGGGCTAAAACAAAACAAACAACCATACAGAAGCCACTCAATGAAACATCCTTTTCCCTGGCCAGGAATTTAAAGGATTTCAAATCACTTTGAAACATAAAAACTGAACACTTGTTTATAAATCGAACCTTTATAAAGGACTTTTATCGTTCATATTTCTTTTTTTAAACTGAACTGGAAAATTCACTGATCCACAGACAAGTGAACGTAAAACGTTCACATGTCCTTAAAATTTGTAAATGCAAAACACATACAACACAAACATCAGATTTCTCCAGTTTTGTTTATGAAACTTTAACAGAAGTGCACTGTACTTAGAATTATCTAAGATAATAAACAAGGATGAAAAACACTGCAAATCAGTTGAAAAAAAAAACATTTTCAAAAATTAATGAAACAAAATACAGAATAAAAACAAAAAATTGATAGGTTTTTAGAAAAAAATTTTTTTTAAAAACAACATACTGAGCTAGCTGGATATTTGACAAGTTAGTTTCTCTCTTTACATGTAAGTCAGACCCAATTAGGTCGATCATTAGAGCTCCAGACTATCAATCAATCAAGGGGTCGTGAGTTTTAATCACCTCACGGCCGCAAGTCTCCATGACTATAGATATATACGACAATGTGTCTGATTATCATTCATATCTCAGCGCTGATTCATGTGGGAAAGCTATCAGTTACTTGCAGAGAGTGTGCTTGAGTACTGGATAAACTTCCCGGATACAAGGAAAGAGTGATTAGGTTAACTGATCTGTTAGCCCTTTATGGCATAAAAAGACGCTAAATATTCTAACGAATAAAAAAACAAATAATTTTGGACCAAAAGTAACTGGAATAGGACTGATGCATTCAAAACATTCAAACAGACCTTACATGTTATGAACACACCGAGATAAAAACAATGGTACATATGCTGGGTATCAGTAAAGTAACTCTCCGGCGAAATGTGTACAGTATTTTACAGCTAATAATTTGATATTAATTGATACTCCACAGAGCCCACACATAAAAATACATGATCCAGAAAGTCTCGGGTATTTTTGACAGTCTGGGTCGACCTGGATTTATAGAAATTTCTTTGTTCACATAGTAGTCAATATATAAAACACTGGACTGCAGTATCTATAACTGCATGTGTTGACTAGCAATAAATGCTGTGTCCTGTCAATTACTAGCAACAGCTGTCACTGTACACGAAATTAATTTAACTAGAAATTAGTCTGTTGACAAAAATGCTCCCAATTATTGATTAGGAAACAATTTTTTGCCAAAAACTAAGTTGGAAAGGGACCACAACTCCAGTAAAATTTGACCGATATTTACAAATATCAAACTCTGACCTGCACTGTACAGTTATACAGGTACAGTCAATCCTGTGTAAGCGATCACCTATTTTAAGCAGCCACCTGTCTTAAGCAGCCACATTTGCTATTGATCATGTCTATGCTTTCAGAGCAAATTAACCTGCTTTAAGCAACAACCTGTCTTAAAAGGCCACTTTTGTTCCTTCCTTTGACTGGCTGCTTAAGACAGGTTTGACTGTACACACGAAAAATTAATTAAATAGACAGACCTGTTCAAGAGTTATTGATCAGAAACAATTTTTTTTAACTCAAGACGCGCGCACAAACACACAGACAGGAGTTATACTTAATGCCCCTTCACAATTTTTCGAATGGCCGCATGGGGAATAAAAACTTCACAAACCTGGAGGGGGTGGACTAGACTGTTTCTGCTGTGCCACATACTGCTGCTCGGCGCTCACTGCCTCCTCCTTGTCAACAATCTCTGCAGATTCATCTGAAGATTCTTCCATCATTGTGTCACTTCAATTGAAAAACTGTTAATGATTATATTCACATTTACCCGTTTTATGGGGACTTAAGGTGATTTCCAACCAGTGGTGTCTAGTCTCTATTGGAAGGAAGATTCCACTATATCAGAAGCAATAACTATAATGATAAACGGATTTGTTTTGTGATAAATTATACAGTTCAGGGCTTTTTACCTTTAAGATTGGGAGAAAAATGGAACTGTGGGGAAATTGGGAGTTTTTTAAGGCTTTAGCAAACTGGAAAATAATGTGTAAGACTATTAAGATTATGTTCTAACCATTAATTATCAGATAATAATAGTTCATATCCAGTGGGGATGTTTTATCCCTTAATACATGAAAAGTTCCTTTTAAAAAATATTTGGGAAATTTTTGGGATTCAACTGGGGAAAAAACAAGATTTTTAATTGGGAAGTAGCCAAATTCCAGCCTTTGTTTTATTAGGTAAATAATACCTGCATTTACAGTATATTTACATGGCCACTGGTTGACCGCATCCCAGCTATAGATAAAGGATATGAGCATGACTTTTTATTTAGAATTTTCTGAATTTGATAAATCATCATCAACAAGTATCATAGATTATGAATCTGTGTGACATTGTCTGCTGACATCTTCAGGGCTTTACATTAACACTCGTCCAACTGTTTGGGACAACTGAATAGCGGGTACGGACAAGTAAAATATAAGCCTGCTAGACCGACTGGACAAGTGAAAATTCAGAAATTAAACACAACATCTTTTTTTGCACATCCCCTGTTTTTTAACTTCAATATAACAGTTTATTTAAATATTCTTAATTTTATAGTTATAGGATTAGTACCATAATTCTAGATAGAAATAAGGACAAGCAGATTTTAGAAATACTGGTCCGACTGGACAAGTGAAATAAAAAATTAATGTAATGGCCTGATCTTACATCTCTTTGTATGGTTGAATCGATGGATCTTGCGAGATTTAAAGCAAAACATTTTACATTATTATATCATTCAAGTCATTTTGCAAATTGTACATTAATTATTGGTCTGATGAAAATCAGATTAGTGACATTTAGTAATGCACGGTTTAATGATATACCGCAATTCAGAACCAATAATCATAATACGCTCCTGACATACCGATACACTCAGTGAATTCCATAAACTGTTCAAAATAATCCATAAATGTAAATAAATCTTCGAAAAAATTGAGCTGAATAATGTAAGTTATTTTTAGATATTTCTAAAGTTCAAAACAAGGCTGTAGGATAGTGTGCGCTGGTTTCCTGTTTAAAACAGTTTACATAATCACCTTCGGGTAAATTCAGTAACAAGCGCCCATGTGCATTAGACTGTGTGTAGAAATAAATTTTTACACATTTCACCGATTCATTACTAATGACAACAAATATGTCAAAGATCGGCAAAGAACACAAATTTATAAAATAAACATGTGAAGGATAAAGCTTCGACCTGGACACATTTGGGTCTGGTTCAAAAGAAAATTAAAAGAGATATACTATTAAATCATTAATGTGTTTGCTTGTAGAATTTGCTAGAGAAATGAAATGTGCAGGTGGCTAGGCAAAACTAACTACACATTTACAAAGGCATCATCCACAAATCTCAGTCAGCAATACTCATCGTGCATAAAAATTTGATTTGAGATTGATCAGTGTTAGTACTACTTCTAGTCAGTTATTGATATGTTGTGTTTTGTTAAAAATTCATGATTGCATACTTCAAAGTTTAAATAGTAAATATCTGATAAAATTATTTTCAAATAAAATTGGTATGTAGACGGTTTTTTCGAAGCAACTAGATAGACGATTTTTAAAAGGCTAATATCACGATATGCACATGATACATTGGTCCTGTATCACTATATAATGTGATACAAATTCTTCGCGATACCTATCTCTAATAACATTGATGTAAAGACTGTTAAATTTATTTTTATTACCCCGGTATCTTAATAAAATATTTTCAACATAATTTTGAAAAAAAGACATCACTCTCTACTTTCTTCAACTGTATGAACTTAAGACAAACAAATTTAAGCCTCGACTTATTTGCAACATACAAAATTTTTTATGATCATATTACGGAATGCATTTATCGCCATGTACCTGCTTTCCATGCATCTGCAACAACTGCAAGCACTCTATAAACATTTCAGTTATTTGCAATAGAACATTTTTTATGACGTTATCTGTTCATACAATTGTTTACTATGGAAAGACTAAACACAACAGCTGCAGGAAAGTTTAATATTAAATAATATAACAAACAAAATGATTTGCCAGTTTATTATAGGCCACGCTTATTTCATATTAAAACAACAATGGTTTGTGTTGGTATAAATGATAGATTTATATATTTAAACAAGTTTATGAAAGGGTGCTTATAAATGTTGTGTCACTAAGGTATGTTACCCCACCCATCACATGTTGCTGTAAGAAAAATAAATATATATTAACAGTTCATTTTAAGACAGACCCAGTGCAAAATGTATTGCATATTGTTATAATATAGAATACATAAATAAAGTGACACACTAAAACATTGTTAATACTCACAGATTGTGTGTTTACAAATCCAAATATGTTGAAGTACGTATTTTTGTTAGAGGAGGGATTCCGTGACGTCATGTAGCCACGTTTACAGCCTCGTATTAGACTTGTGGTATTTCCCCGAAATTATAATCAAAGTATAAAAAGTACTGAAAGTAATATTTAGTTGCTTCTTTTTCTTCTTCCAAAAAATGAGCTCAGTTGTTTGACTAACCACTTAACCATCTCCAATATTACATTGATAAGAAGACGTGCGATATGTTTAAAACCCGAATCAGTTCTGAAGCTTATATGTCATAGATCCACAAGGTACAACCGAAATAGAAAATAAACGTCTTATGGACCCAGCAAGGGGTGCAGCACCGGGAGAAGTAACGGGCCTGCCGACGCTGTCCAGTGGCAACATAATCTACTGTTATTGCTCGCCAAAATGCTCTGTGCAAAGTGCTAGGGTAAAAACAAAACACTTGTACTGACTAACACTATTAAAGCATGTCCATTATATCACAATATAATATATAAGCAGTGACATGTTATTAAGTCACTGATATAACAGGGTTTCTTAATTTTAATACTATCAAGACAAATGTGTTTAAAGCACAGTTTTATGTACATGGTAAATGCTAATCTTGACCTGTGAACTAAAAGAAATTAAAACAAAACCAAACAAAAACAAGAGGCTCAAGAGGAACTGAATCGCTCTACTGGCCGAACATATGCTACATGTAAAATATCTTAGGTCTATGCCTTGAACTTTCAGAGAAAATGTATTTTGAAGTTTCACTGAAAAATGTGCTTATAATCCCTGTGGCGGGGACAGTTGTGATCAAATCACGCTAGTTCAAGAACTCGTCCGAGATCTTGCGGTTATATAAATGCTGTAGAAGAAGTTAAGATTCAATGAAAAATTAAGGTGCTATCGCGTCTACAACATTTTCCCTATAAAACTCTTTGTAAAACAGTGCACCCTTTGTCGACCCGAAATTTACCCCAGGGACCCGACTTCAACAAATGTTTTAGGGGACCTCCATGCAATGCTACATGTAAAATATTTAAGGTCTAGGCCTTGAACTTTCCAAGAAAATGTTTTTTAAAGTTTCGTTTCAAATGTGCTTATAATCCCGGTGGCGAGATATTGTGGTTATATAACGACTGTGCAAGTTTGGTTAAGATTCAATGAAAAATGAAGGTGCTATCGTGTCTACAAGAAAAAAAGGTTAACAGACGGACGACGTACGACGGTCAGTTTACCATGACATAAGCCCTTCTGACCTTTGGCAAGTAGAGCTAAAAAAACACTGATTCAAAAAACAACACTTAGATCCTATTCACGACCGAGATTTCCGTGTGGTTATCTGCTCTAAGGTATGTTCATAGATAATGTAGCCTGCGATGCCTACAACAAACGGATTCGCAAAGACTGTCTCGGCATGTCGGCTAAAGAATTTAGCCACCTTGGTATAAGTAGTGACATATAAACTTAATTATTGCTTACTAGTATATGTCTCTAGTATAAATTAGTCCACATGGTCATGCCAAGCGTGTTTAAAACCCAATAATTTGTTCATACTATGCACAGTCTCGTCTGCAAAAAGTAACGACACACCTATTCGGAGGTGTGTGTCGGAGGTTTGGGGCCATGCCCGCGTACATTTTTATGCCCTCCAACAAATTTGGGGTGGCATATAGTAATCGCAGCGTCCGTCCGTCTTTCTGTCCGGTATTTCGTTTCCGGCCTGTAACTTTGTCATGCATCGATGGATTTTGTTGATACTTGCTACAAATGATCAACATAAATTGACGACGTGTCACAAATAAGACCCACACCCGTACCTCAAAGGTCAAGGTCACCATTTTAGTTTGTTTGACAACACTTTGAGTTTGTGTGAGATTTCGTGTCCGGCCTGTAACTTTGTCATGCATAGATGAATTTTAATGATACTTGCTACATATGATCAACATAACATGACGACGTGTCGCAAGTAAGACCCACTCCCGTACCTCAAAGGTCAAGGTCACAATTTTAGTTTGTTTGACAACACTTTGTGTTTGTGTGAGATTTTGTGTCCGGCCTGTAACTTTGTCATGCATAGATGAATTTTAATGATACTTGCTACAAATGATCAACATAACATGACGACGTGTCGCGAGTAACACCCTGACCCCCCAAAGGTCAAGGTCACAATTTGAGTTTGTTTGACAACACTGAGTCTGTGTGAGATTTCGTGTCCGACCTGTAACTTTGTCATGCATAGATGGATTTTATAAATACTTGCTACAAATGATCAACATAACATGACGACATGTCGCGAGTAAGACCCATACATCAAAGGTCAAGGTCACACTTTGAGTTTTTTGACAACACTTTCAGTCTGTTTGAGATTTCGTGTCTGGCCTGTAACTTTGTCATTCAAAGATGAATTTTGTTAATACTAGCTACAAATGATCAATATAACATGACGATGTGTCGCGCATTACACCCAGAATCCCTCTTCAAAGGTCAAGGTCACAATTTAGTTTTGTTTGATGACACTTTCAGTCTGATTGAGATTTCGTGTCCGGTCTGAAACTTTTGTCACCTATGGATAAATTTCGAAAACACTTGGTTCAATTCACCAGCATGACATTACAAAGTGTCGCGTGTAAGTCCCACATGCGTACCTCAAAGGTCAAGGTCACACTTTGAGTATGTATGACAACACTTTGAATCTGTTTGAGATTTCAAGTCTGTCCTTTAACTTTATCATACATGGATTGATTTCAAAAACACTTGGCTCAACAATTGATCTGTAACTATTGATCAACAATTGATCTGTAACTTACATTTAGGGATTTTAAAATAGCTTGACACAAGTGATCAGCATGTCATGATAATGTTCCACCTGCATTTAACTGTTGAAATACCCAGACCATAACATCAATGTCAAGGTCAAGGTTACACAAAGGTCAAGGTTATTCTTTAATGTAAAAAAAATTGCATGTCTAGTCTGAAACATCAGTCCATTACTCTTGATGTTCATGGATACATTGCTACCTATTATATCATATATTGATATTTTTCATAGACCATTTGGGGGGCATGCGACACTTAACAGTGACATCTCTTGTTTAAATATAAAATTGAAATGGTGGCTTCTGGTGCCTTTTAAGACATATTTACAGATTTTACTCATGGGTCATATGATGATTGAGCAAAATGTACGTTCACATGCAAAAATACACAGAAACTTATTTTACAGCATTATCAAACACAATAAACACAACTTCTCATTACATTTTACCCCTTAGTCAGCGCTGATAAGCAGTAAGATCAAGATAGACTAGAAGAAGTCCGTGGCCATTGCTACCTAATACAGACCCAAAAATAATAGACGAACAGCACTTGTTAAGATAACACCATTGAAAACCAACATGAATAAAACTACCGTTCTCTCTTCGGAAAAATGGAGACATCAGCTGAAGGCATTATCCTCCCTCCTCTCACTGAAATATGGAACAACCTTCACACCAACATCATATGTCAACATCAATGTATGTGGGAAAACTTCAAGGCGGCCAAGCAGACCATTAAAGCCCGAGTACCATCCAAAATGACAATTTCCGGACGATAAAAGGGAAGCAAACGACTTTTATTTAGAAACGCTGCATTTTTCGATGGTGAAAACATTGTTTTCCTCAAAGTGATTCATGAATACATAAAAAGTGGTAAGTGTCACATGCACCCCTTGACCATTGTGTAACATTGACCTTGACATCTGATGTAAAGGTATGTGTATGTCTGTAGGTTGCAGCAGGTGAAATATCATCATGTCATGTTGATCATTTGTGTCAAGCTATTTTAAAATCCCTCCATGTGAGACAAACTTACAGACCAGACATAAAATGTCAAAAAAATGAAAGTGTGACCTTGACGTTTGAAGAAAGGTTCTGTGTCTTACACGTGACACTTAATCATGCCATGTCACAACTGAGCCAAGTGTTTTTGAAATCCATCCATGTATGACAAAGTTAAGGACCGGACACGAACTTTCACATAGACTAAAAGTGTTAATAAATGAACTCAAAGTGTGACCTTGACCTTTGAGGTACGGATGTGGGTCTTATGAGTAACACAACGTCATGTCATGGTGATGTATTGAGCAAAGAATTTTTTTTTAATTTATCCGAAGGTGGCAAAGTTACAGACCGGACACGAATTATCAAACAGACTGAAAGTGTTGTCATACAAAATTAAATAGTGACCTTTGAAGTAGGAGCTAGTCCGGGTGTTACAAGCGACACGTCGTCATGTTATGTTGATCAGTTGTAGTTAGTATTTATAAAATCCATCTATGCATGCCAAAGTTACAGGCCGGACACAAAATTTTACACATACTCAAAGTGTAACCTTGACCTTTGAGGTACGGGTGTTGGTGTTACGCGCGACACGTCGTCATATTATGTTGATTATTTGTAGCAAATATCAATACAATCTATGCATGGCAAAGTTACAGGCCGGACACGAAATATCTGACGGACGGACAGACGGACGGACGTGCATTACGATTACTATACGTCTCACACAACTATTACATTTCCCATAGGGCTCCATTGTAATATTTATGTCCAAAACAGTGAAAAAAAAACAAAATCTGCAGCATGTGTCTGGGCTCAAATTCTTCATTAATTCAAGATTTGCAGTTATAAAGGAGGAAAAGCATACCTTGACCAGTTTGTGTTTTAAATACAATGCTTCTCGGACAACTTTCAATTCCCAGAGTAATAATATGTCAACTATTCGCCCTCGATGCGGTTCGAACCAACAATTCTGAAATGACACAGAATTGTCAAGAAAGCTGGTATCAGCACAACTGTTTCAGTGGTGATTTCTAAAATACTGACCATTTAACTCATGCAAAGAAAAAATAAATCGCTGCAGCACAAAGCTCTGAAAAAAGAAGAAAAAGAGAACTAAAGTTTTATTTCTACCTCCTTTCTCTGTAAGTCCAGAGTACTCAAGGGAAAGATTAGTGGTGTAAGTCCTATATGCCACCCTCTATCCCCCCTCCCCCCCCCCCCTTCAATATTTTATTTGGGTGGGGGTACATAAAAACAATCAGACGTTTCTAAAATACACGTTCAATACAAACATATTTTTTTATATGTATTTTGGGCTTATTCAGTGTTATTTTTAATATGAGGGCTATGAACAAGAAGCTATATATATCCACACATGCTTAGCTCTGGTTCAACCCGGCAGACTTCGAGCGTTTAGATTTTTTTCTAAGTTGCGAGAACTTGTTTCAAAACAAGTCTTCCTGGTTAAAACCAGAAATAAGCATAGACCTAAACAAAGTGTCTTGTCGGCAACTTGAAAGCTTTACAGCTAGTGTTATATGTTATATATTTGTACATTCGACACAATGATGATTACTTCACCAGAGGCAAGGGTAGACGCCAACATCAATACCTTCAGCTAAGGGCGGACAGGGATTACACATGGTTTTCTTTTTTCCCAAGAACCACTGTGCAGTGGAATCAGCTCCCTTTTCACACCTGTCTCGCAGAGACGCTGGATTCCTTCAAGGCCCAGGCCTCGGTTTCACAAAAATACTTAAGTCTCTTATTTTACTTAAACTCAATAGTGTGCTCAATTTTATACTTAAATTGAGCACACTATTTGAGTTTAAGTAAAATAGCAGACTTAAGTATTTTCGAGAAACCAGGCACAGGTCTTGTAGACCGGCACTCGCAGCTCATTTAATTCTTAAACTCGTCTGTCCTCTTTTATTCTTTCCCTCTCTTTACTTCCTTCTATCTCTTCTATTTCTCCTTCTCTTACTCATATTTTTCATTTTCCTCTAAATTTTCTTCTAGCACTCTACTGGTGATAATTCTCAAGTTGAGGGTGTACCAGTATACCGGCAAAAGTATAAACAAAATATTTAGTGTCTTGTATCAAGGACAGGGCACCACACATGACCCTGTGGTGGAGATCGAACCCGCGACCATCCGGTCACGAGTCCTGTGTTCTGCAACTGGACCAACGCGCTCCATAAATTTGTTGGGATACGTATGTCTCTGAATCATATATCAACACATGTTAGTTAGTCACTATTCTACTTCCGGGTTCATTTTCTTCTGAGCATGCGATGAAGATTATGAAGGCTACAGTACGCCGAAGATGATCAAGACTAAACGTGTATCGCGCCCGCTGTCTGGCTCTCGTCTCTTCATAAATTACATCGATACTACAATATGCAGATGAGGGAACCAGACTAACACGCATCGCTATCATGGGGTTATTATCAATAACGAGGCTATACAAAGGGGATGTGTTTACACTTCAGTTTTCAATTAGATAACAGGTTTGAAAGTAACCAATGTGTATTCGAACTATCTTTTACCTTAAAACAAATGAGGTTTTGGTGAAATTATCTACAAGACTTCAATTTAATGAATATTTCAACCTTGTAACGGAAACTCGAAACCCCGTTGTGTACCCTCCATCTGAATCACACGCACGTGATAATTTCATGTATCTTCATGGACTTTGTAATATTACGCAATTTATTGGCCATTTATATCGTGGATAAAGGGATATAAGGTCGATATTTCAATACTGAAAACTAAAACGTACGGAAGATTGAATAAGGTGAGTGGAAATTTATTAACAAAAATACTATTTATATGTTACTCTTAAACTTTATATTTGAATGAGGGCAGTATTAGTTTAGTAAATATAAGTGTTTTACGTCTTGAATACTTTGATAAATATATAGCTGATCTACATATTTTCGCACGAACTTTACGTGCAGATAGTTCTCTTAAAAGTAATTGTTTCTTTTGCAAAATGTTGATTAATTTGAATTGTCGACTCGCAAGTTATTTTAGACTTTATTTTACCTTGATATAAAAAAGGCATGAGGGGAAAAAATGTTACTTCCTTGTTCTAATAATTCATCAATAGAGCGGTAATTGATCAATTTATATATGTATTAAAGTTGTGTTGGCTAGTCAGACCCTTCACTGACACTATTGATAAAGGTTTAATATATCTGTATAAACTAAGAGGTAGACCATATATATTTTTCACGATAACCATATTTGATAGTCGAACAACAAAAAAACCCGGATAGTTTAGCCCCATTAAATAAGTCGTGGATTGACAGTGTCTTTATTTGAATATCTGATATGCTCTCTCGTGGGAGACATAAAAACTGTCAAAAGTCTATTTAGAGACGTGCAGTAAGTCACACTACAAAGAGACCTGATGAAGATATGGGTGTAGGGCATTGGTGGCCAACCTGAGGAGAGAGTGTATCGGGAGGATGTATGAGAAAGTATATGCTGCTGGGCCCCCCCCCCCCCCCAGCTCCTTCAGCGTACGCCTATGGAAGATGTTATATTTATAATGCAAATATACCAGTATAATCTCATTTTAAGTATCATATCTGTATTGTTTTCAGTATCACTAGAATTTGTACATGTATAGAAGGGCTGTAATGATGGAACAAGAAAGAGCTGCCAACGACCATTTTATAACACGGCTGGGAAGTCTACCTGTTGTCAATTCAGCCTGGCTACAAGCATGTGACCTCTACCAGAAGACTAAGGAGAGGAATGCCTTTCTGAAGGCAACATGCAACTTGGCTGAAGGTGGCGTTCAGACAGTGGTGTCCACAACAAAGCCTCTGGTTGAAAAATGCCAACCACAAAGTAAGTGTACATTAGGTTGGATTCATTGAAGACTTTACAATAAGTGGAATTTGTCAAAATAGCCCAGTACATAATAATACTGTAGAATTAGTCCTAAATGGCTGTCACTCAGAATAATTTGATGTAAGCCTATAAATTACTTCCACATTTTTTTGATTGTCGGCTTAGCAATACAGTTTATTTTCTATGTCAGTAATTATTAATGTACATATATAGATTTCATGTAAATAATCATATAAAATAAAAATACATTAATCACTAAATAGAAACTGTACCCTCTCCAGAAATATTTAACAAATAACAACTTTTCCATTTTATTAAATTTGTAGTTGAACAAGTCAATGCCTTTGCCTGCCAGAAGCTAGCAGTGATGGAAGAAAACTATCCAGTGATCACCAAACCAACAGAAGAGTTGATCCAGGATGGCCGAGACAAGTGTGTGACTGTTCTGAAACCTGTGACAGACAAGGTGAACACGGTTCGTGATACATACAACGGAATCGTGACTAAAAGCCATGAAACAGTAAGTCATTAATGTATTAATGATAATACAAATTGTTGAATGTAGTCATAATTTGCAAAACGAGCGTGACTTCACACCAAATATTGATCTAAATAATTTCTTAGATATCGATTGACCACAGGAGTGGTCTAGTGGTAAAGCATCCATCTAGCATGCAGAAGGTTGTTGGTTTGATCCCCGGCCAGGTCATGCAAAAGACTTGAAAAATGGTACTAGAAGCTTCCTTCACTTGGTGCTCAACATTTAGAGGATAGTTCTAGGTCTGGTCGGCTTGGTGTCAGTATAGTGTGACTGGGTGGGGTATCATACCATGTGTCTTAGGCAGGATACTCCAATGTGGCAGCTCTCTGTTTAAAGTAGACACCGCTGCGATGACTGAAATATTTTTGAAAGCATCGCTCAACATCATACAACAACTATTACACCTAATGTATTTTAATCACTCAAGTTACAGTAAAAAATACGGGCATGTCATGTTTCAGGTTGACGCAGCTAAGGGTACAGTTGAGGCGATGAAGGAGTATGGGATGACTACTGTTAGCAAGACCTTGGAGACACCTATGGGAAGGTTCGCCATGGAGAAGGTCAATGAGGCCCTGACAGTTTCGGAAGAATATGTGGAGAAGTACCTCCCTGCAAATGAAGATGAGGCTGAAGTTGAAGGGAATGGTAATTATGTCAATTGTTAAATTTAAGAAATGTTGTATTACATTTATATTGCTAGATTTTATCATGAATTATAGTTTTTATTAGATAGATTTAGATTTGAGCAAAAAGATGTCTTTGCAGAGAATATTAAAAAAGATAGTACAAATATGATATATACCAGTATAACATTATTTTTTTTTTTAAATACTAAACTATGAGTTGTCTCTATCAATGGTTCTTGTTTATTCCTTTTTCTTTTTTACTTCTTCTTCTGTAACAAAGTCTTTAGAATTTTTAAAAAGATTTTTTTTTTGAGAAATCATTTCATGGAAATACATATTTCTTTATGCATCCTTCGTCTCATTTAGAATATATGTCAAAAATTCTTGTAGAAATTAATCAAATTATTCGTTATTTGTATGTATATGTTTATTAGCACCAGTCGAGGTAGATGAAGTCAACACATTGACGAGAGTGACCTCCCTTAGCAGCAAGCTGAGACAAAGAATGTACAAGAGGGCTCTGAGGGACCTGAAGGGGCTGCAAGTGAGGAGCAAGGAAAAGATGGAGAGCCTCCATTTCACTATTGACCTGGTAAGCATATTATTACCCTAGTCTGCGAAAAAAATAGATGAAGACCGAGACCCAGTCTATGGCATTTTTAACTGGACTGCAAAAGTTTTCCAAACGTTTTCAAAGACTTTTTATCGTAATGGAACAATCTCGGCAAGATTTTGGGAGAAATTTACATAGTTTCTTTGCTGAAACTGAATAGAAATGATTAAATGATAAAAATTAAAAAAAAATAAACTTTAGGTAAATTTTAGATCTTCTTATTTCTTAATTCTTATTTGCCGACTACAAGAATTGAATTTGCACTATGTAATTTTAGAATGTCTCTATAGTCTGAATGACTATAGTCCTGAAAAGTTTTTGGCACAGACTGTATCCCTGTTGATATGCCCTAGTACCTGCTTCATATTTATTTTAAAAGTGATGACATGAATATACCGAGAACAGCCTACATGTACATGATTTTGGCAGGCTGGGTTGGCTGGCTCTACATTGTTAATGCAAATTGTATTGAGCTTTAAATTACCAATAAGTTTTACCCTTCTGGAAATATGTAAATATTTAATGTATTTTGACAGGATTGTAATGAATACTGACTGACATGTTATTATGTTGGTCAGTATATCTGTCCACCTGCAGGCAAATTACAAAATCAATATATAGGCAAAGTGTCGACTGTAGGGTACTCATCTAATAAAGTGCTGCTTGACTGACTTTCACCACAGAGGTCGTTTTTGTTCATCAAGCAAACACTTTTATGTGAGAAAGTTTGCAAGTTACTTGCAAAAGAACCTCTACTTAGATTCATGTTAATGCATCCTGGGTTTTCTACAACCAATAGAACTGGATACCATATATATGTAATGCACAAATTGTTGAAAATGGTGATTTAATTGATTTAAAATCTGTACTATCTTAAAAAAGTAAAATACGCTGAGATAAAAAATAAATAAAACAATTCAAAGAATTAATTGGTAATAGAGTTAAATGATTATTTTTTTCTATTTATTTGTAGATTCAATATGCCAAGTCCAGCGCAGGGGGAGCAAAGGAGTTATTGGAGGAGAAGTACGAGATTGCTCAGCGGAAGGCTGTAGATGTGTGGGATCAAATCAACGACGAGGAAGACGAGGATGATGATATTCCATCGGTAAGGGGTTTATATGATTATTGCAGTGACATATCTGGTGCAATAATTACTTAGATTAAGAATTTGAAATGAAACTTCACATGTGTGTTCACCATCATCAATGGAACACACAGAGACAATAACCATAACTCTGGATTACAATGTACATTTTGGCAGTGACGGCTGTTTTTGGACTTAAACCACTCATTGGCTATAAATGAAAACACACAGAGACAATAACCATAACTCTGGATTGCATTTTGCCAGTGGACTTAATTTTGCAGGTTAAAGTTTTTTATCAGGTAAGATATCTATGCAACAACTCATTGGATATGAATGAAATTTCACATGTGTGTTCACCATCATCGATGGAACACACAGAGACAAAAACCATAACTCGGGGTTGCATTTTGGCAAAGTTATGGCCCTTTTGGACTTAATTTTTTGTCTGCAGACACCCAGGTTAAACTTTTGCATTCAGTTGTGTTTAAGTTGGTGTTTGCCTTCAATCTCAATCTTTGCATGGGTGGTGAGTTTCATCCCATCTGCGAGCTTTGTTGTCTTCTGACAACTCTTGTTTATTATCATTTGTATGAAGCAATATTTATTGGTGAAACATGAAATAAAAACATTAGTTACTGGAAGCTGGGCCCACGTTTTTTTTAACCCTATTTTTTCTTATTTATGTGTGCACAAAATGACCTATGGTATTCATGTGCAGTAAAAACACCTTTCATTCATTCTTTTTCATTTCCACAGACATTCGAAGGGAAGACAATAGTTGTTGCCAGACATCTGACAAGACAAGTAAAGCAAGGCGTGGCCACAGTGTCCGGATATTTACCAGAGAAACTCCAACCTGAAGTAATTCGAGAAAGATTGTCAAACGCACGTCAATATACTGAAGAATTGTATCTGTCTTTCAAAGAGGTGAGAAATTTATTGTCTAATTATTTGTACCTGCCTTTTCTTTGTGGATTTACATGGTACATGATTGTATAACAATTACAGCTGTTTGTAATTACTGGTATAACAATGTGGAGGTATCATACTATGTGTCTGTGGCATGATACACCAGTGTGGTAGTGCATAGAATACAGTCGTCAGTAGATACCATAGCAATATGACTGAAAAATTGTTAAAAGCCACACTAAACACCACACGGCAACATCAACAATTGCAACTGTATATAATTGCCAGGCCCTGGTTTCACTAAACATCTCAACTTGAGATTTTTATTTTAAAATGCTACAACTTCACTTACATTAATAACTGAATAATAAAAACATTAATAATTATGTATTAAATTTACAGGCCCAGGGTTTTGACGACTTGCCAAGCTGGGTGTTGGTTCAAGCAAAGGAGAAGATGTTTTACATACAGGAAACTGTGTCTTTTCTCTCAGAAACCTTTCTGGTTGCCCCAATTAACTGGGTTGTAAGTAAAGTATGTTTTCTTTGTTATTAGAAGGAATGAAAAACATGGCTGTCATATAAACCCTGACTGGTACACTATCTTAAAAAAAACAACATGCAAAAATACTGTGGCTGTGTAAATGCTGAGATGCATCATTCCTGAGTCACACAATACTCGACTGGTGAAACCAATTCTGAAATGGGAAAAGAGATTTAAATGATCTAAAACTATTGTTACTCTTTCTGTAACTGCAAACATTGATGATATGGTACCAGTTTACCACCTATCCGTTACCATGGCAATTTTCATGCATTGTTGGTTGGTTGCTATAGTAACGGATGTGCTTCTAGATACATACCTTCCCAGCTTTCATACCGCTTCATACAGCATCATTTGTAGTGCACTGCTTTATCAGTATATGAAAATAGTATGGCAAGAATGTAATGGCTCCTATTCACCAACATTTTCTTTATTTTAAATTTTAAAAAAAAATGTTAATAAATAAAAAGAGTCGGGGCGGCATGAAAATTAGGGGGCAGGTGGAGATGATAATCTAACAATTAGTTTGTTATGGCCTAGATACTTAAAACTTAATTTTGGCTGGTTATTTTAATATTTTTTACTTAAAAACTCAACTTAGTTTTGAAAGTTATTTTTATATTCTTTTATTTCTGTCCCAATGAAACCAAATGCTGGTCTTAAAGCATGACCACTTAAGTGCTTTTCATTGATTTAAGTTAATGTTTAAGTATATACTTAAAATACTTAGACATGTTGGTGAAACAAATGCCTGTTTGTTTTATCCAGCCATATTTGTTGGGGTACATCTCAGTTTATAAGTAAGTACATGTACATAAATGCAGATTAATCCACATATACAATTGCATGTACAAGAATATTAACACAATGTGAGCTAATAAGTTATTTTAACAAATTGCCAAACTGTAAATGATAGAATTCTGTTACTATGATAATGTCAAACAATGGTCATACTCTATCAGAAATGACATTGTTGATTTTTATAGTTTTTTGCTAATATATTTTGATATCAACATGCCTATATATTATGATGTTAGTTAATGATGGTATTGCAATAATTTATTCAAGATTGCTACCACCATTAATGAATAAAATTATAGTATAATTTATATCCAAATCTCAGTTATGGCATAGGGATGGGCTGGGGTAACTTTCAAAGTTTGTGTATGGTTTTATTTTTGATAATGATTGATTGATTGAATATCTAACGCCATTTTTATGCCATCGAGGGCTAACAGACGATCAATTAACCTTGCCACTGTTTCCTGGGATTAACCAGTACTCGAGCACACCCCATCTCCGCAAGTAACTGATAACTTTCCTACTTGAATCAGTGGTAAGAGATGAATGATAATGAGACACAATGTCATATATCAATCATCACGGAGACTGTTGCCGGGCGGGGGATTCAAACTCACGACCCCTGGATTGATAGTTAGACGTGTAACCGACTGAGCTAATTGGGCCCGGCTATTTTAAATAAAAACATGAGAAACATCTTTATATAGTTTAGGGGAAGGTTTAGATATTGCATGCACTATTTAATTTCTTATAATTGAATGAATAACGTTATTGAACAAGTGGTAATGACAGTGACTAAACAGGCTTTTTAATTATGGTTGACCACATCTGAGTGATGAATTTGGAAAGTAAATGTAGGAGTGACTGATTTAAGAGGTGGCATGTTATTTCAAATTGATACAATTGTCGTATCAATGCACGTGGGAGGCTGTGAGGTAAATTCTGGGTCATTTTGATTGTAACAATAGCTGAAGAAGAAGAGACTGCTTGTTCCCGTGTTATGCATGTATTGTAGAGGTGAATGGCACTGTGTAATCTAGTTTTGTATAAATATGTAGGTGTGCCAGTTTTTCTAAAACAATTATACAGAAAATCTGATCTACAAATCTGACAAAAAGATCTTTCCGACACACCATGTTTTCTAACAGTCGCTCACATTTTACTAACACACTCCGAGGCTTGGCTTAGATTTTGAGTAGATTTTTATTAACACTGTTTTGCACATCGTGGACACGAGCACTACTAACAAGATGGGAGTTGTATGGGAATATGTTGTTATTGTGCAGGTATGTTTATTGAGTATTGTATGTCTTGAGTGTTTAAATATATTGCTAGTATTTCACTTGTTTTGGTGAGCATAATGCTAACTAGTATGTGTGTCATTAGTTTAGGGCAGTGCATTAACCAACTTCCAACTGCCTACCAACCAAACATGGACACATCAAATTGTAACCTCTCCCTGGCATGTGTTCTTGTTTGGTGGACGCTTATATATAATCACATGGTAGAAAGGGCACACTCGTATTCAGTGTGTTAAGAAATAACTGCCCAAGCACCTTGATTAATCAGAGTTTAGTTAGATAAACATCAGTATAATAAGGTGTTGGTGGATCTAAGATTAAGCCTGACTGAGCCATGTGTGTGCCCTTTGGGTCTCACACAAAATACCAGTAATAATTTGTTAAACAGCATTCAGCCAAAGACATCCAAACTTTAGTAGCATGTATTCATTATCAGGGCTGGAAAATTCCACTCATCCACTCGCCATGACGAGTGAACATTTGGTCAGAACGAATTAGATTTTCAGAAACTGATGTTAACATTTCCTTGATTTTAAGAATTCAATTAAAAATGTTGAAAAGGGAGGACGGGTAGCTTTTGTAAGAAATTTCAAGCCCTGATTGTAATATTGCCATAAGATGGCATTGATATTATGCCATTGAGGGCGAACAGACTATTAGTTAATCTAACTACTTTTTCCTGAGATCCTGAAAGTTAACCAGTACTTCAGGACACCCCTCTCTGCAAGTTAAAAATGACAATTGTCCCGCTTGGATCAGCAGTGAGAGGGGAGTGATAATGAGGCGCAATGTCATATAGCAATCATCATGGAGACTGATGCCAGATTGGGGATTCAAATTTGTAACCCCTAGTTTGATATTCAGATGTGCTACTGACTGAGCTAATCAGGCCTGGCTACAATTGTTGTGTGAAACCATTCTGATAAAATTACTAAATCTTGGTACATTAAACCTGACGTAGTCTATACATCAACATGTACTCTTGGATAGTGACAAGGTTATGGGTAAACATGTTTACTCCATGGACGTGTTGTACAGCTGAGTCATAAGAAAGTTATAATTCCACCACGTGCCATACATCATGAAACTTAACATTTGTTGTGATATAAAGTATTTCAAGGTTGAATGTGGTAGAATAAAGGACAAGGTCATGTTTTATCTGATTATTTCACACCGTCTGGGTAAATGATTATATAGACATTGGTGTAGGGTTGAAGTTTGCTTATGGGAGGCAAAGTAGGTAATATATGTCACAGGGGTGGATCTAGGATGGTACTTACTGGTAAAGCGTTTTTAGGAGGATGGAGGAATGTTTTATAGGATTAACAAGAATGGCTTGTAATTTCTTTACATTGTTTTTCATAAACAATTCAGGAGCCATTTGTTTAGAATATGGACTCCCCATAATCAGAATAAAGGTACATTAATGAATACAAATTCCTTTGACCGGTGCACATTCAGTATTTCAGATTGTAGGAAGTTTTTCACAAAATTTGGAGTTGAGTGGGGAATAGATTTTAGTAAATTCTCAATATGTAGTAATGCCATTATGGGGAAATGAAGCTAATACATTGCTGCTGTTATGGTACAATATGGTTTGATGCCCCCCCCCCCCATCCCCCCATTCACCCCCCCATCCCCCCCCCCCCCCCCCCCATTTATTATGGCCTTGTGCTTGTACCGATAAAACATACACAAAGATCTGCCCCATGCAACTGAATACACAGTACATGATGTAGAATGTATAGTACATGTATCTAGTGTCCTACAAGTAGGTTAGGAATGAATCCAACTTGCCATAAAACATAACACATAATGTTACACAATTATAACTTATATGATATCATGTATATATAGTTATATACATATATATATTGTCACCGCAACCAATCTTCTGTTAGCACTTCCCACATATATATAATTCTCATCATTAACATGCATTGGTTATTAAAGGGGCACCACACAATGTTGAAATCTAATTTAACTCATGTTTACAAATGAAACTAGTCTTTACACCATAAATGTAGATATCACAGGGTCTACAGTATGTCACAGCATGGAGTGATTGTTCACATTAACATTCACGCGACAGATTAGCACCATTTATTACACATTTTAATCATATTTTCTAGTTTTAAATATTTTTTACTCTTTACTCTGAAGTATTTATTTTCTAACCATTTTGAAGTAGAATCTTTCCTGTTGTGCATGGCAAAAGAATCCATTGCCAAATATTTAACTTATTCGTCGTATTACTGTGAACAAATCACTATGGATAGTACCCTCTTAGTTAAATATTACAGTCTGAATCTTCAAATTTTAGAAATTATTAACAGTTTTATCAAACTTAAGTCTTGATAGTTTTCAAAATATGAATAGAAACGGAAAAAGAGTTATTAAAGTGAAAATTGATGAAAGTTGCTGCATGTCCCTTTACCATAATTGTTAGATTAATGTTACGACATTTTGATAACTTTTGTCTATTATTTGCGAATGCAAAATCTTAAATTTCAATAAAAATCTGAATAACTTGTTCCGACATATACCATTATAAAAAGAATTATGAGAGATCCTAATAATTGAATATTTATGAATTTTAGAAATAAATTTTAATGATTCTAATAACAGTAAAATGCTGTGATAATGGTTGTGTTTTCTTTTTACTTGTACTAGTTAATAGTTATGTAGTTAGTTTAAATATACCAGCATTATCCAGTAGCACTTGTGTTAACCGCATGATTTGTTGTGTTTATACAGGTCCGTACCCCTAGTGTAGAACCCACCCCCAGGGAAGAACCTACCCCGAGGGCATCAGTCCCACATCCCAACGGGGAGGAAGATGTTGAAATGGAGCCCTTAGACACTAACAGCAGGGGTGAAGTTGAAATGGAGCCATTGGAAACAAAAGAAGAGGAAGAATAAAATAATGTCGGGATACAAAACATTTTTTTTCGTGAAACTTGAGTGTTAATAGAATAATCGAGGTCTATAACAAAAGGATGTACAAATGTTTTCGATGTCAATTGATTGAGTTTTACAATTCTAGTGTTTTGAGATGTGAAAAGAAATAAAACAACCACTAACATTACATATACATGTAGTTTGAAGGTCTTTGATAAAAAGAAATTTATTTCATAGAAAACATCAAATCCTAGATGATATTTGGATATTATCGAAAGTGCGAAATATGTACTTTTTTTTTTGTTATTGTGTGAAAAATTGATGATAACAAGTAATTGTAAAGAAGTAACCTTATTTTGTGAATTTTAAAACAAATTACCTTTTGTGTGAAATGATGTAATGACCTTTCAATGTTAATGACTAAGTTCAATTAAGAAACACCCTTGTTTTGTAAGATAAATAAAAATACTCGAATACTTAAGTGAATTAATGATCTGCTATATCAAAATAAACTATATTAAATATTGTGCCAGTTCAATAAAAATATTGATAAAAAGTTACTATGCATTTCTTTTCTCTGGTTTGTGATATAGGCCATTATACAAATGTAGGTATGACAAGTGATGCTGATGGTGAAATTGTGCTTCATTTTTGTATTAAGTTAATTCATTGTTATGTCCCCACAATTTAAAGAATGATGGAGGGGGCATTAAGTGGTACCACTGTCTGTACGTCGGGTAAATAATTGGTTTCTGATCAATAACTTCTGCATTTAATGAATATTTTGTGTGGACTTGATTCTTACTGAAATACAGCTCAAGTTCAATTTTTGTTAATGTTGGTCAAATTATACAGGAGTGACTGCTCCTTATTGACTTAATTTTTGGTAAAAATTGGTTTTCACTCAAAAGCAGGGGCATTCGTGTTAATCAATACTTTTCTAGTTGAAAATTTATAATAAAAATTATATCTTCATCAACTTTTAGTGTCCCGAGTGGACAAGTAGTCTATGACACATCTTGTGAGCACTTACCTCATGGGTTTAATCACAGCTGAGTCCAAAAACTTTATGTGATAAAGTTTGCAGGTGAATGTTGGTTCTACGCTGGATTCTTCTGTGGTATCCTCAATAATACTGGATATGTCATATATCTGGTTATGTTTTAAAAAATGGAGTCTACACGTATAACAGTGAAGTCATGTACTTGTTGTATGTGGAAAGAGCACCTGCTTCATATGCGGGATAATTAAATCTGTGACCCAGTCATGACAAAAATATCATTTGAAAGGTTTCTTTGGACACAAAACCACCTTAAATGGATCTTTTTTAAAATGTTTGAAATTGTTGACAGCAACAAGTAGCACCATTCAAAACAATACATGTAATTTTGTATAGGACATACATGTAATGTGCAATTGAATCTGGAGTATTTCATATCAGAATTATATTGTGGAAGCAAAAGTTTGATAAATAAAGATTTTGACACCTTTTTTAGGTTAAAAATTTGGATGGAGTATTTGACTTTGTAATGTTTAAAAAAAAAAGAAAACGAGTAGCCTTCACCTATCGCTGAATATGTGCATCACCAAGGAATGAAATCAAACCTTTGACTATATTTTGTTGACACCTAAATTATTTCAGAAAAATAATAGAACTATTTTATACTTGAAATATTAAGAATCTGTTTTCTAATTGGAATATGTATTGGATGATGCTTTTGAGAGACCATCTAGTTTAACCCATTCCCTCTGTCATGAGTGGCCAATACCTAGTCCATTACTACACCACAACTTTGCTTAAACTATTTTTATTTAACCACTTGGAAATTTGGTTTATTAGCTCTACTGGTCGGTAGTAATTGTGTTGTGGAAAATTGTCTGTCATCCAATATCTGTCTGTTAACCTTTTTCTTGTAGAAGCGATAGTACCCTAATTCTTCATTGAATATTACCAAACTTGCACAGCAGTCTCAGCCAAGTTCATGAACCAGCGTAATTGGACATTAATAATAGTTTATAAGCACATTTTAAGCAAAATTTTAAAAAATGTTTTCCAAGAAAGTTAAAGGCCCAGACCTTAGATATTTTACATGTAGCATTGTGTGGTTACAATGTATAGTTATATGTATATTTGTTGAAAGTAGTGATGTTCAGGTCTTCATGGGTCTGTTGTTAATTTGGACTTGATTAATTTGTGTAATATTCTCTACATTGGTACCAAGTGCATTTAATACAGTAGCTCCTATCTGACACTTGTCCGCTGCCAAAACACAGTAGTATGCATTGTGCTCATGGCATGCACCCACATTAATCAGTTAATGTACAGGTGTCAACATCAACACAAAACATGCAGACACACAGGTCATGGTCGACACAATAAAGGCAGTATATCGGGGAAATCGCTATAAATGTCTAAATAATTAAAAAAAAATTTAATTGAATACAAAGCATTATTTATAAATAAATATTATGATGGATTAGGAATTTTTATATCAGAAATAATGTTATGATAATTTAAAAATCCCCCATTCTAAAATTATATTAGTTAATAAGCAAATACTGCTTGAAGACTTTCACCTTGCCATTTGAACTTATTCTAGGACATTTAAAACTAGGTCATTCTATTTTTAGATGGAACCAACTGTATTAGTGATGACAGCACATTCATCTGTTGCATACATTATACAATACAATAGATTCAATATTAATGTGCCACCTGTATTGGATGAGTCCAATTATAAATAGAAAGACGTAGTTTCACAATATCGTATTCAGTTTATGGGACCATTCTCATAAACAAGATGTTAACAAAGAGATTAAAAAAAAATCAACAAAAGAATATGCAGAATATTCTAAAGACTTTCAAAGCAATACCCAGAACTGGAGTTTCAGCAGTCTCTATGATATTCCTTGTGTTGCCTGTAATACATGCAAGAGTTACAGCACATGTTCATGACAAAAAAAAATGCCAGGATACCCATTTTGAGAATTCCTACCTTTCTACAGAGATAAACAGTGATTATATTCTTAACCAAAATAACAATAGTTTAATAATTATGTATCCTCCCCTCTTGGAGACACTTTCTATCTGTTCATCCATTCGTCTGTTTGTCCTTGCCTCATAAAATCTTGTCCAGTCAGGACTTGTCTGTATTCGCATTAAACCAAAATTTGCTGGGAAGGATCAATGACCCAGGCGTCGGCGTCACATTTTCGTTAAAATCCCTATCTCAGTAACCATTGCATGTATTGCCTTGAAATTTTACACAAACTTTCCTAGTCATCAACCCTACTACATTAACTAAATTAGATAACTCTTGCACGAATATAATGCAAATTATTACCCTTGTTTGACTTAGAAAATCTGGTTAAAGTTTTGCGTGCAAGTACCATCAAGTCCATATCTTAGTAACGAATGCATGTATTGACTTGAAACTTTACACAAGCCTTCCTAGTCATCAACCCTACTACAATAACTAAGTAAGATAAATCTTGCTTGAATATAATGCAAAATTATTGCCCTTGTTTGACTTAGAAAATCTGGTTAAAGTTTTGCATGTAAGTACCATTTAAGTCCATAATCTCACCAACCACTCAATGTATTTGAATGAAACTTTACACAAGCCTTCCCAGTCACCAACTCTACTACACTAAGTTAGATAACCCTTGCACGAATATAATGCAAATAATTGCACTTCTTTGACATAGAATTTTAAGTTAAGAGTTTTGCATGCAAATACTGTCAAGTCCATATTACACCAACTGCTCAATGTATTTGATTGAAACTTTACATATCGCTATGTATTCATAAAATCAACTAAATTAATCAAGTCGGATGACTCTTGCCAGATTTTTTTGTAAAAAAGGACCCTTTGTTTTACTTAGAAATTTTATAACTCAGCAGTCACTGCATATATTTGATTGAAACTTCATACAAGATATTGCAGTTATAAGACTGTAAGTTAGATATCTCTTATTTGCTTGGAATTGTCATCAGTCTCAATCAAATTTGTACTTATGTGACAAATGTTCGAATAGTCGAGCACCTCCGACAGCTCTTGTTCATTTTGTTACGGCCCTCGTCAAAAAATATCTACTTTGCCACTTGAATCAGTGGTGAGATATAATGATATTGAAACACAATGTCATATATAAATCATCACCGAGATTGGCCGGGTGGGGTTTCAAACTCCCCCATCCCTGGATTGATAGTAAAGATGTGCCACCGACTGAGCTAATCAGGTCTGGCTCTTCTAAATGAATTGTTGTTTTATAATATAAAGATCAATTCAATGATATTGGTCTGAGTTGTGGTCCGTTTTCAATGTTGGTATGAAGAATTTAGTTTGTGCTTCTTATCTGGAATCATGCATGGTCTAGCATATCCCTTTTGTGTGTAAGTTCAATAATGTTGTGGGCCTTGTGGCCCTTTGCATTTTCATTTTGACAAAACTTGCTCTCAAATTATCCTTCACATGCATATCCACTTTACTTTCCCTCGCAAATGCAACCCTTAAACTTGCCAATGTTGAACATAAACAATAACATTTAAGATAATACTATAAGGGGAAGGGACTGAAAGCTCAGTCGGTAGCACATCTGACTATCAATCCTGGGATTGTGAGTTTGTATCGCCACCCAGCCAGTCTCCATGAGGATTGATATATAACATTGTCTCATTGTCATTTGTCTCTCACCACTGATTCAAGTAAGAAAGTTATCAATTACTTGTGGAGATGGGTGTGCTCGAGTATTAGTTAACCTGCCAGGATCCCAGAAAATAACGGTAAGGCGAACCGATTATCCGGTCGCCCTCAATGACAAAACAATGATGCTGATTATTTGATCGATCAATTAATGAGGGAGAGACATACTTTTTACCTGATAAACAAATTCTAGTTTTATATATATAAAATGATCAAAATAATATATTTACCATAAATGCTTGATTATGCCAAAATAATAAGATCAACCTGGCAAATTTGATATACTAGTATATATTACCATATTTATCTTACAATGTATATATTGGGACAGCAACAAATAATTAAAAAAAATTCTGTCCCCAATACTTATTATTTTAAAAAATAATTATTGTTTAAATATGGTACATGTATAATGTACTTACAAGATCCTTTGTACGTAAAAATGACAAGAATCAATGGTGTCATTTCAGTTTGATCTGCAAGTGTCCATAGATGGCCTGGAGTTTGATCAACTAGATGAAATATTCAACATTATTGTTATCCATGCTGCTGATAATGTTGTTGTGGTCGGGCAAATGTATGCTGCATAAAGACTTCATTATGCCAATACAAAGTGGATCCGTACTTGGCCAGAAATCATGCAACTTAATTTGATGTATTGTTCTCTGATATGATTGTCACAACTTTAAACTCTTACATCATATCCAATTTATACCGATAAATAGGCAAATGGAATGAGAGTTATAAACGTACCTTATTATTACATGTTTTTATAAGGAAAAGCAACTGATTTTGATGTTATGAATACTTATGTTTTCACATAAAATCTCATGGAATCTCGTTTTTAAATATCCCAATTTCCATTCATCTAAGAAATACAAATCAAATTTCTTTCTTTGCACAATGGAATTCTCTACAAAACGAGACCATTCCAAGCAAGTTGTGTTTACAATTGTTGAAGAAGTCCTCGTTTCTCGTTTCTTCAAAACTAGTTTGTGTTTTTTAATGCTGTAAATGTATTTGGTACATGAATGTTATATTTTTATTGATTCTTATTTATATTATGTTTATAAGTTACATGCATATAGTCCAATATGTAAGTTGTTTTAATTTTTCTTGTACATGTAGTTCATAATTTCTTTGGGGGAAAAGAACACAACTACATGTTTACAAGTACTGGTAAATGGCATACATACATATCGAGTATATATAACTGTTGTGCATAAATGTTATTTAAGATATCTTTGTTATAGAAAAAGTTATTATGTAAAAGTATTTATTATTGTTGCAAGTATTTAAATATTTATTATAACACACATGCGTTTTTTGCAACTGAATACTGGTAATTCAATTTCTGTTATAATTGGATGGGAATTTACTGTTGCAAAAAGGCATATGGATCTCCATAGAGAACTGCTACATGTACCAGTAGCTCTAATGTCGCCTTATGTTACTGTGTACCGGTAATTTGTATTCCAATCATGTCTATTGTTTATAAACATGCTAGATCCGCAATGAATAATGTCCAAAATCTCATTGGCTATCAAACACGCTAGATATGCTGTGAATAATGCTCAAAATCTCATTGGTTATCAAACATGCTAGATTTTCAATGAATATTGCCCAAGTTCTCATTGGAGTTGAATCAAATGTTGCAAAATTTAATCATCCTATTTAACTTTTTAAGTTTAACGAAAGATTTTCGCATTTACAAGTCTTTCTATGCTTTTCAGACCCTTCACTTCTACACAGGTACTGCCTGGAAATGTACATGGTTTGTGCCATCTATCATCAGTGATGTCAGAATAACATTATGTTATAAACTAATTTTTAGTTGATACCAATTAACTTTTGCTTGATTGTGAAGAAAGCTCAGAGGCCTTATGAACCTACGCTCCCTAGTCAGTGGATGATTACCTCAACGTTTAAATGGAAGAAAATCGAACTAATCAACCAATGTTTCGGGGAAACTAATATGAATCACTCTGGAGTCCGTTTCCTGGATAGAACCAGTTCCGAGTGTTTTGGGTTTTTTTTTGGCACTTGCTTGGAGTTGTGGATCAAACCCGCAACCGATAGCATGAGCGGCCAACACTCTAGATCTGCTCAACCTTTGTTAGTACGCAAACAATACCCAATAAGTCATTGTCATCTTAGTAGTATTTAAGTTTATACATGTTTATTAAACTCACAAAGTAACAAAAGGTCATATTCGTACATTATTTGTATAATTGCTGCATAATTGTTTAACATAGTACATATAGAGTTGTTACATCTTAGTTTTCATATTTTTTGTATTTTAAGTGTAAATATTGCAATATCCGTTTTAATGTTTATTTCATGTGCTTTTATTTATTTTCTTTACAATTTTTATCTTACCATTCTAGTCGTAACCCCCCTTGGTATATTTTCCTTTATTTTTTTAAATGGACACAAAGCATCTCATTAATACTTGACGACCTTCACATCATCATTCACTCTTTTTTTATCTCGTCAAGTCCAACCCGAGCTCGTAGGCAAAGTTAGGAACTCCCTTTTCAATATAATCAATGTGGCAATGCTGGATCAGTGTATATATAATTAAAGGATATATTTGAAAAAATGTTTGTGCTAATTTTTTTAATTTTGAAAAATCCGGATATACGGATATGCACCAGTTTACTACCATTAACAATTTACTACCAGTAACCAGCAAACAGTGCCTTGCACATAGGAAGGTCTATGGTTTTGTGTGGGTCCCCCACAAGGTTAAATGAAAGACTAAAATTGTAATATAATACCCGAATGCAAAGGCACAGAATTCCCTGCCTATCCCACATACAATTCATAGCACTCTAATGCCATTACCAAGTTGTGACATAAACTTCTGCTGAAACAATTGTTCAATCGGCTTTCTCTTCTGTCATTGATATAACAAACCTTAGATGGGACATCCAAGACCATTTCTACCTTCCACGTGCAGCAGCACAATAGCTCAGGGTGGCGCTGCTAGGTTTTACAAGTCAAATAAAAATTCATTCATCTTTTGAAAAAACACATGTATACATGTGAAATTTAAATATATATTAAGTGTTTTTATTTTTAATCTAAATGTGCAAGATATTGTATTCTGTGACAAAAAATAATTAAAATGTTATTTATCTAATTATTGAAATTATATTGTTCCATTAATAGTATATATTTGTGTTGTGAAGTTTAGAATAAACAATATGAAACCATTTCATTAGTACACTTGTATTTATTTTTCGGTCTTTCATTTCTTTTCAACAATTTTAATCTAATTGGACCATGTTTTGTCTCTTTGAACCCATTTTCAGTGCACCAAATCATTATTCCTGTGATCCGCTGTGTTGTTAACAAGGACTTTACACACCCTGAGTCATACGAGCAGAGATTAGTGACTGCAAGTACTTGACTAAATTTCCAGTGGCACATTAAACATTTTCAAAATATTGGAAACACAACTCCTCCTGCACCAACAAACATATTTTTGTGATTTTAGTATCGAAAGAAATGGATTGATTGTAACTTTTTTTCCCCATTTTTCAGTCCATTTTTATAGTATTAAACAAATATTAAGATAAACTTCTTTAAATATCAGTGAAATTTACACCCTCCACGGATTTCTTTATTTTTCTAAATAAAATTACTATGATGTGTTTTATTTTTTTTTGGGGTTAAAACGGGTACACAATCTTTTTTGTTTAAAAAAAAAAAATTTGTAAACATTCTAACACTTTCCATTTTCAACACATAATAATTTAAATTATGAAGAAAAATATTAAATAACATAATTGGAGATAGTTTAGCTTTACTGTGGTACCAAAATGATCAAAGGTTCAAAAATTTATCAAAGAAATACTATTGAAGATGCCACCCGAAATTTCCGCGGTGTATGTTCAATTGATATTAGCCTGCCAATCTCTGTACTAATTATTAAAGTAATAACAGCAACCTAAAATGCATAATTAAAAAAAAAGGGATTTATTTTTATTATTATTATTATCATCATCGTCGTTTTATCAGTATATTTATATTCACTAACATGGCATAATGCTGTATAGTATACATTAATCTACAATTATGGTTACATGGGCCTACAAGTTTTGCCAATGATTCTGAAATTCGATAATACACCACCACACTATTAAGACCACTTTCGCCTGGTCCCAAAGATGGTATTATTAGAGGGGTTTTACTGTAGTTAAGTCACTGCCACACGTTATATCTGCAAGTGACTTCTTCCCCACATACATGTACCATATTTATAGGTGGGAGACTCGTGGCTGTAAAGATCCTGGCCAATCCCCACAGAGCCTTTGGTCAGACAGGGATTCAAACTCGCAAACTCTCGATCCATATCTGGCCAAATGGGAACTGTGGATTGCCAGTAAGACACATAACAAACTGCTAGCCAGGCCCCTCTACTGAAAGACCATGTTTTGCCAGTCGACCTTCACTGGAATGTAATATACAAAAGTTTCATATCTAACCTTTTTTTAAACCTTTTAATTGTACAATTCTGTTTTTAAAAAACATTCATAATAAAGTCCAGAATTTCTTTCTTTACATATATCGAACGTTGAACCTCGAGACCTTTGCATAGAAAACTGCAGCATTTGTAATGGAATATAGGCACAGAACTCTTTAAAAATGACAAAACCGTCTTTATCCTACGGCAAAGGTCTCAAAGCTGCACATTTTGAAAAAAAATATCCTAATATAGGAATGGTTATAATTTGATACATGTGTGTGGTATTTTCTTACAATCATGTTAATCACATATCGTTAACAACATAGAAAAAACAAACAGATGTCCATTTACAACCTTAAAGTCATTACTGCATATGCCGTATAAAGTTTCTCAACACCTTAAACCTGCAAGGTATAAATGATGTAATTGATTAATACAAAATGGATGATGACAATGATGTAAAATAACCAATACCTTTTCATCATTTATACAGAAAATTTGCACAGAAACAGGATGGTTGGGTCATGGACATTTAGAACAATCTAGCACCTTTACACCATACATGTAAATTCAAATCGCACAAACATATTTTATGAAAACAGTAAAAGCTATTAAATTTAAACATGTACACTGCTGTTGGTTATGCAGTACATGCAAGAGCCAATGAAGACAATTTCCAACTTGAACACTGGCATAAAATTGTACCATAATTGAGTAATATGGATCTACCAGTAAACACTTATTTAAACTGCCTCCTCGGGTCTCATGTCAATGTTTCATGGAATTGCCTGAAGAAATGAGTTGTCAGAGATAATGGTACTTTTGAAAATTTAGATAACCTATTGTTACAATTCAGACTTCACAGGTTCCACCTTTTGAAGATAAGCTTATTTTTCTTTTTCTGAGGTCATCTTTGAATTCCTGCAGCGTGCTCCCTATGTATACTCTTGCCCATTGATACAGTGTATAATCATTTTACATGGTAAATTGTATATAAAATCATTCAGAACTTCTATCTCAGCTAACATTTTTTAACTCGACTTCAAACACAAGTGTACTGTTGGGTGGTATGGGTCCCTGCTTCTGGTTGCCATATCTGTAAAATGTCAAAATGTAAAAAGAATCTATAATATTTATTAAAACTTATAAACCAAAATTGTATACAGCTCGGTTCAGATCTTAATACAAAACTAGAAATGTATCTGTGGACATGAATGTCCCAGCTATTGATCAAAACCGAACTTTTAATGAAAATTAACTTGAAAAGGGGCCGTAACTCCTGCAAAAATTTAATTTGACAAACGTTGACGAATATCACACTTGGCCTGTAGTTTATAATTATATACACAAAATATTAATTAAATAAATAGACCCCTCCAGAAGTAACTGGTCGGAAACCAGGCAATTTTTTACCGGACGGACAGCAGTAACACTTACTGCCCCTTCACAATTTTTCGAATAGCGAGGGCATAAAAAAATTGTCAGTTACTTATGGAAGGATAATGGTTGTATTTAGATTTGTTTATATGAATCAGAAGGCTTCCCCATAAAAACAACTGGATATCATATACAAACTATTTGTTATTAAAATATGGATTTAACCACATTCAAATATTTGAAGACACATCTTAACCTTAAATGTATTGTTATGCTACAAAGGTAACACGAGTATAATCATATGTATATGTACATATGCACATGTAAAAATCTAGCTCAATCTCAAGGGGGCAACAAAGAACATTTATAACAAAAGATTCTCTAACCATTTTTTGTGACATTTGAGCAAAATGATATAAATGTTAAATTATGATTACATAACGAATAATAAAGATGATGAGGTTGTCATGACGACAAGCTTATTTCCTTTTGATGGGGTTTAACACCATTTTCAACACATTCCAGGTTATATATAGCATATAGTTTTATCAATGGAGGGAGACCTCAACATGAATTTGAGTAAAACCACAGTCCTTCGAAAGTTTTTGGACCTAGCTGGATCCAACCTACAACCTCAAGATGTGAAAGGTAAAATGTCATTGAACAGTGGTAAGATCGAATTGAACACTTTTTTTGACAATTTAAGGTTACTAGCATGAATTACCTCGGGTATCACAAAAAAAAAGTTCTGTGGTTTGCTGCAGCTTTTTAGCCAGTACCTCAGTATGTACAACAGTATACCGTGTCATTTCTCAAGGCCAAGATGTCTCCAAATATCAGATTTGCCATGCTTGTGAACAATCTACCAATTGTTCATCATTTTGATTATGCTCAAGTAATTTGTTTTTAATAAGTAACATAAATATCAAGTTAAACTGGTCTGATTATGCGTTACTTGTACAATTAAGACAACTAAAACATGAAAACAAGCCAAAATATTCCTATCTTAAGTAAACGTAGACAAAATATAACACCTTTTCACTCCGTTAATTTTCGTAAATGCAGTCACAGAAGTTGCAGAACAACTGGTACTCCACAACAGTAATGTGCTATGTACCGACACAACTTAAAACTGAGGTATACCAGTTTTACTGCACAGCTCAAATGAATGAAGGAGTCTGGATGATCACAAAAGATTGACTCTGGTTAAAATTGTAAACATTTTAATACAATCATGCACATGTGCTTCATTAATGAAGAATACACTGTACGTTTTTTAACACTGTCATGAGATGACTGAAATCAATGTTTAACACTACTTATAAATAACATGTACAGAGCCTCACATAATATATTTTGGCCAACTTAGTGAATAAACGAGCACTTTCGTAAGATCCTACAGGTATATCAATTTGTGAGAAGTTCTGATGAAAAGATTTTCTTCCAAGTAATCAAATTGTTGTTTTTTTTACTTACCCTTGTTGTGGAGGTACTATTAATCTTCTCTTGCCTCCAACCTTCATACCTTCAAATATACCAAATAAATATAAATAGTACAAAGCTAACACCAATCATCCGTTTCATTAACATTTTGATTTTTACTTAATGTTTAATTTTGATTGGTTGCTTTCATATTCTTAACCGTGTCAATTAATTCATTTTTTTCTGGAGCCAGTCTATAATCGCAGTCATCTGAATGCTTTTCTTTGATTTAAGATTTCATGTCGTGAAATACAAACAGGGGAGGAACAAAAAAGAAGAACTGCTACCTACCGACGAGTCCGTTATCCCAGCCTTGTATAACCTCACTCATACCAAGTTTGAAGCGGAAAGGTTTGCCACCTGTACAGGAATCAAACTGCTTGCCACTTTTCATGAGCTTTCCAACGTAGTACACGTGGACCTAGAGAAATATAAAATATGACAAACATAGCCTTCATCGGAGCAGATGGACATTAAAACATGTTGCCATAAACTAATTACACCATGTAACAGGACAAGAAAGTATGCAGTAAGCCTGGGACATCTCCCAGATTCGGCGGATGCTCTACCGTTCTGCTGTCATGCCAGAGCTTATTTTCATGGAAATTGGGAAGAAGCCCAAGCATTTGAGATTGAGAAAAAACAGTGCGACCAAGGGGAAATTGAATACGGAATTAAGGCTATTTGATTTCTCGATATATGATAATTTGAATGGATTTGTGTTTTTTTTCCATTTTATTTTAAAGGATATTGAATTATGTATGACTTATAACTGTATCGAGGTACAGCCAATACGGACCCTGCTGATACAATATGCATATTACTAAGAAATGAACCGCACTATTAAAACATCCTGCATGTTCAAAACAAACATGATCTTTTTAATCAAATGGTTAATAGTTTCAGATACTATAAATCCCTATCAAATACCCTTTGGGTGGGTTTACATATTCCATTAGAGGAGGGTGTTTTTTTTAATAGAAACCAAATTAATAAATTTTTTCTTAACAATGGGGGTGTGGGAGTGAAGACACAAAAAGATTGAATGGCATTTTTACTGGATTAGACTTAGATCAAATATTGGCAGGGATTTTACAGTATATCATGTTATTGATCTATCTAACAATTTATGTTACGTAAAGGCAGCTTACCATTTTACCCTTCTTGACTGGAGGTCCACTACCAACCTTGACCTCCTCCATAACAGTTCCTCCTGCTAATACTTGCTTCTTCGGGGTTTTGGGCTGGGGTGTCTGTGGAGATTTCTGCTCCTGTGACTAAATATTACACAAAAACTCTGTATTTAAGGCTCAAGATAAAATATGTTTGTTTGTCAAATCTACAGAAAAAATATTGCCCCTACTCTAATAATTTTATTGTATTCCACAAAACACCAATTATTTTTATTGTTTGTCATTGCTAAAATGTTGCATAATATCCAACGTTTCTGTTATATCTGCGGATTGTTGTTTGGGTGATCCGAGTGGCAAAAATTACATTTGTATGTTCATTTCCCTGGCTTTGTTCTCCTTAATGGTTTCTCATATTCATAATATTAGGTTCCAACAAAAAATAAAATCCACAGACGGCGATGAAAATTCACGAAAATATTTTACGTTCATTTCTTTATAAAATGCACATGTTTAGTTACTGGTTATGCTGCTTTAAAAAGATAATGTGCAAGGAAAACATAATACTGACAAAACACAAAACGTTATATATAACATAACAACATACCTACCTACCGAAGAAGAAAATCATAAAAATGATGGGCAGGTAAAGCACAAATAAACAATATCTTAATTTAGGCCTAAATGAACATACATGTGCCCAACACATTGCATACATAGTTATAGCAGGTTGGTAATTAAGCAAAACCCGTTAAACCACCTTTTTCAGAAATAGTTTTCATTTTTAAATTAAAACCTTTGTTTCTAAATGGCAACTTTGCATCAACCAGATTGATTGATTGAATATTTAGCGTCATCTTTAGGCCATTGAGGTCTTACAGATAATCATTTAACCTAACCACTATTTCCTTGGATCCTGGAAGGCAAACCAGAACTCAATCACATCCATATCCACAAGTAACTGATAACTTTCCCACTTGAATCATTGATGAGATGAATGACAATGAGATGTTATGTCTTATATTAATCATCATGGAGAATGTGACTGGGAGGGGATAAGATCTCACAACCCCTGGATCGGCAGTCAGACGCAATATCCCAGGGTTCAACATTAATTTTTTTCCCACTAGACCACAGGGCTAGTAACTCGGAAAAACTACTAGACTTGACCAAACTTCCACTAGCCCAGACCAATATCGTAACTATGACTCCGGATATAGTACTGAAAGTTGATCACAATCAGAGCTTTCTCATAAGTTTTCGTTTCAGTTCTTTTTGTATTTTTGTCATCGTTATCATCAGGATCTTTTTCCACGGTGAAGCCAAAATTGAATAGACATGCTGAAAGGTGTTGTTCGTCGTTAATATTAATAAATCATAAATTGGTCTTCTAATGTTGTAAAACATAAAAGGGAATAACTGAAGCCAGATCCTACCCAGAAGAGTTACGCCGCTTTATATATTGCGTCATTAGAACAGGTTTAGAGTTACGCTGCTTAGTTAGGGCCGCTTAGTAATTCTACGTTATGTGTTTTCAATCCACCGTAATGCAACAATTTATTGATAATCAATGATATCACATGCTTGATAGCAGGTGCATTTCAATTGATTCAATGATAAACATTATCAGTTCAGGTTTTGGTGCTTTTTAACTGATTTTTTAATTTTAATTTAACACGACCAGTCAGGCTACCTACGCTCCAGTAGAACACGACCAGACCAAGTATTTACGAGACATGTTCGGTCTGATGCGAGATAATGTTGAACCCTGACTACCCACATAGCTACTGGGCCCAGCCTGGAGTGATAGTCAGACGCACTACTCACAGAGCTACTGGGCCCAGTCTGGAGTGATAGTCAGACGCACTACTCACAGAGCTACTGGGCCCAGCCAGGAGTGATAGTCAGACGCACTACTCACAGAGCTACTGGGCCCAGCCAGGAGTGATAGTCAGACGCACTACTCACAGAGCTACTGGGCCCAGTCTGGAGTGATAGTCAGACACACTACTCACAGAGCTACTGGGCCCAGCCTGGAGTGATAGTCAGATGCACTACTCACAGAGCTACTGGGCCCAGTCTGGAGTGATAGTCAGACGCACTACTCACAGAGCTACTGGGCCCAGCCTGGAGTGATAGTCAGATGCACAACTCGCAGAGCTACTGGGCCCAGTCTGGATTGATAGTCAGATGCACTACCCAGCAATATTGGGCCCTACTTACATGAACACAGCAATATCATACAATACCTTTATTGCATCGTTTCCTTTTCCTGATTTATAAGATAATCCATTTTAACCTCACTATAATTTTGCCACTGGCAACACTGCATCTACTAACTATGATGTAAAAAACAACAAAAACATCTTTGGTGGTTTGTTCCAAGTCAGTTTAGATCTTCACATAAAGATCATATCAGGGCTTGCTAAATTAATAGTAATACCTGACATAAATTTGATAAATGAGGAAAATTATATATCTAAAAAGTTTTCTGTTTCAGAAATGCATTCGGACACGGACAAACTTCCTACCAAAGAAAGCAGCACAGTTCATATCCATTAACTTACTTCTTTTTTTACAGATTCGCCATTTTCTGTTTCTTTGTTTTTCTTCTTTTTCTTCTTCTTCTTCTTAGACTCTGATGCATCACCGCCTGGTCCCATGTTATTTGCAGGAGACTCTGACTGCTTCAGTTGTGCCTGCATTGTATAATAGCTGATGTACATGTAGTTGTAAAGATGAATTACTAATTAGACAACTTCAGGACATGTGATGTAACAATAAATGACTGTAAGATTTTAATTAATATATATTTCTTTAAGGGCTTTTCCAGAATTAAATGTATGGGGGGGTCGGACGGCAGTATAATTAAAATTTTATGCCTGGTGGGTGTTTTCATAAAAAAAAATGATGCCTTGTGGGGTAAAAGCTTATTAAAATTTTATGCCTTGCCGGTATTTCCGTCTCTGAACCGAATTTTTTCTTCAACACCGTTTTTCTTCTCGAAATTTTATACATTTTCTGCCCAGATATTTCCTCCCGTCGTATACAAAAACATAAAATTGGCCTTCTCCATGTACCGCACCGAGTCAACATCCCGCAGCGTCTAGATTTCGGCGAGCGTCTTATCATTATCGCAGCAGTTTTTTAAATTTACCTTGATTTGACCTTTATGTTTGCCACTGACACGCGTGTTGTAACGATTGTAATACACAACCTCCAGACATCATGACCAAGTGAGCGTTTTACGCGACTACACAGTTGGACACTCGATACACTGGTGATATTAATATTAGGAATTGTCTTCAATTAACTTTTTCATCTCAAACTGATTGATCTTTTTTGTTAAGACCGCCATAATATAATTACATCACCCGACAACAACATATGATTTAATTTGTTTGTTTGAAACAATTATCTACCTTCGGACTTCCCAAAAAGGAACAAGAAACATACTCTTAGTGTGAATAAATTATTAACACGGAAATGTACGAGCTAATCAGATGGCGGAATACACTCGTAGCAGGCCGTAACCCCGTCTACTTTATTAAATTGATGCCGAGATGCCGTATCACAAAATTATCTCAAGTAAATTTTACGAATTATATATCAATATATGACGTAACGGATATGTTTACAAATACTCCAATACGGATATGAATATACAGACGTGTATATTATTAAATTCTGCAAAAACTACGATTCAACTCTACGGCGGCATTGCTATAATTATATGCATATCCGCGCTGTTTGTCAGATAGTGTAAAACACTTATTTATTCCGCACAAAAAGAAACACCAAGAAATGCAAAGTATATTGTGACAAAAAATTCTCATTCTTACCCCAGTGTCTGAAAAAATCATGGCGAAAAGCAGATATTTCTTAACGGTCGTACAAAAACATAAATTGGAATGTGAAATTGTCTTTGAGCATCCATAACCGGATTGTTTGCCATCGGGTGCGCGAAATGAGGTCAAATTAGATCAAACCTTTATCGATAGTAGGGAGTAAATAACATGTGTCATAATAATGTTTGTTTCACTGTCAGAGTGACGTCATCATACATTGGCACAAGGCGTTAATGAAAGGGACAGCGTGTTCATTCTGTGCATAAATTTAGGCATGTGTAGCATAACTCTCTTTACGGATCGTATCAAAAGTTATTCTTTTTTAAGAAATAAGTATACTGAAAATAAACATTTTAGAAGACAACTAGTTACAAACAAACACTAACCTTTAATTATTATTATGTTGTGTTTTTTTTCTCGTTTGTTATCTGTAGTGCCCCTTTATTTAATTCTCGACCTGAGGTAATTTGTGACGTTATCACTTGCATATCGGCATTAGATCAAAAGTGTAACGTCGGCATACTTCAAAGAAAGTAGGCAACCGTCCAGACTAGTAATTTTGGAAGCATTACAATAAGAAAACATTAGAAAGGGGATTTAAGCCTCTTTTTTATTTTTATTTTGTGCATGGTGGTATTTTATCTAATTAAAATTTTATGCATGGTGGTATATATCACAATTAAATTTTATGCTCTGTGGGTAAAAAAAATAAGTGCCGTCTGACCCCCCATACATTTAATTCTGGAAAAGCCCTAACAACATTTGGTAATTTTTTTCATTTATAATAAGCATTCAAAATAATTGTTTAAAGGCTGGAACTTTCTGAATCTCAAAGACAAGATGTTTATATTGTTAAATACAAAATTTATATTCATCTTAATGACTTACAGTTCATCGTTTGTTAAAGTCTCAGCAACATAATGTAGTCATTCAGGGTTCATACAGATAAGGACTGATAAAATTCAAGCACTTTTCAAGGTCAAAATTTCAATTTCAAGCACTAAAATAGATGAACTCGCCATACATACTTACTGTACCTTAAGAGTTCCCGTACAGTCTCGCCCAATAAAGACAACGTAAACATATGAACAGCAACATAAGGCTATAATAAATCAATTGCTAGATTATCATCCCCGCCCGCCCCCTAATTTGCATGCCGCCCTGACCCTTTCATAAAAAAAAAAAAAAAATAAATAAATAAATAAAAATAAGAAAATTATTAGAAAAACATCAAAGTTTAAAAAAATAAAAAAATAAATACTCCCGCTCTCCCCATTTAAAGAAAAAAATTTTTTTTTACAAGTTCAGTTTGATTCTGTATTTTGGGGTTATCAAAAGGGTGTTATCGGCAATTTTTCTGCATGGGTTATGGGAGAATTATTTATCAACTGCATTAAGTTTGTTTAGATGACAACACACCGTATCTATTTTTAAAATTAGAACAGGTGCGCACTGGCATGCTGCACTGCACAATACTGCTGGGAAACAGATTTGTCAAACTGAGTAGTCTCCTTTCTCTTGCATATAGTAAAACACGGAGTAAAATAAATGGCAAAGATGATCATTTCATATTCTCCATTACTATTTTTTAAATTCAAGCACTTTTCAATGTTTTTTGTTAATTTTCAAGCACTTTTCCCACTGACATTAAAAATAAGCACTGTTCAAGGATGTTTTTAAGAAATAAGCACTTTTCATTTGAGAGGTTGAAAATCAACACTTTTCAAATCTGTGCAAACCTTGTCATTCTAAGGGAAATGATAAACTGTGTAAAAACTTTTTTAATATCGATGCAGTTCCTTTTTAATTACCTTGTCCCCTTTCTTTCCACTTTTAGGTGTCTGCTCTTTTGGACTTTTATCTGATTTGGCCATTTTTGTCTCTTGTTTTGGTGTCTTATCCAATTTGGGTGTTTTGTCTTTGTTCTTCGGGTCCTTGGACTTTTTAGGTGGTGGGGTTTCTTCTGTAGATAACAGATAATTCTTATGATCAATATCTACAATTTTCTAAAAAACACATGAAAATCTCAAAACACAATGCCAGATAACTTACACAGAAGAACTGATTGTCAAATGGTGTGAAAAATTATCAATTTAAATTAGATGTGGTGTCTACTGTTCACTATGCATCAGACAGAATCAATAAGTTAAGCAATGGTAATGTCCAAATTAAATCTTAAACATGGTGGCTACAGCTTCCTTGACATTTTTTCAAGTATTTCAATGACTTGTCAAGGACTTTGTCAAGATTTTAAACACATATAGTATTTTACAGACATTCCAATATATTGAAGTTTCACATGCTGAAAACAGAGGTTTCATAAATGGTGTTGATAACAGCCACCAGATAGGTGGTGATAACAGCCACCAGATAGGCAGTGATAACAGTGACCAGATAGGCTGTGATAACAGTGGCCAGATAAGTGCTGATAACAGCCACCAGAAAGATGTTGATAACAGCCACCAGATAAGTGTTGATAACAGCCACCAGAAAGGTGTTGAAAACAGCCACCAGATAGGTGTTGATAACAGCCATCAGATAGGTGTTGATAACAGCCATTAGATAATTTTATTTGACGGATGCTTTCATATACATCATATATACATCACTAAGAAATCCCAAATTTGATCAATTTTGAACAAATATATAAATATACATTTATTCAATTTAAGGATTTTGAATAATTTAATGTTTTTTTGTTGTTGTTTTTTTATCAAAACCCACTTTTTAATAATTCCAGGTGTTTTCAAGGAGTATCCAGAAACTTAAGTAGTTTTCAATGACCATGGTCACCCTGTCAGATATTGAAGATAAAGAACACACAGTAGATTCTTTTGCATGCCACTTTGATCAATATGCAGCTTCATTACTATTCTCACTGCCAAATAATTAGTGCCAGAGGACAAACAACAAAAACATACCTTCTTCATCATCATCATCATCATCTTCATCGTCGTCGTCATCTTCTTCAAACTGTAATAATAAAATTGCCATTAATAGAAATTAAAGACCATACTTTGGTTTTATATGCATGACCATTAACACATCTATAAATCAACTGTTATTTTCACTTTTAACTGAAAACAAACTTCATATCCCCTTTTGTTTAACGGAAATAAATTCTGTACCTGTATGGTGTTTTATTCAAAGGCCTTACATTCGAAATTTAAATATGATCAGTTCAGATTGGTTGATTGACTGATTGAATATTTAATTTAGCATAATTTCATCAAGGGCTAATTCATGTATACAAAATATTATGGCTATACAAATACTGTGCAAGTTTGATGAAGATCAAATGAAAACTGCATGTGCTAGTGTACAACACAATTTTTTATGCTTCAAGTGCTATAACTCATACACTAATTACCTGATTTGGTTCAAGAACTTGAGATATTTTGGTTACATAACTAGAGTCCACACAACATCAAATAATGATGATTCAAGGGCCATAACTCTCAACATTTATTATCACATTTGGCCAATTCAACCATTCACAACTTCTCTGTGATACTCCGTTTATATAACTACTGTGTAACAGGGATGTAAAATTCCACTGAATAATTGTAAATACTTGGCAAGTATGTTTTTGCTCCAGATAAGCCATGTTTCCGCGTAATTTAGGCAAACATTTAGTTCATGATACAGAATATATTCCCCAATATGGAAAAAATATAGAAGCAAAAATAAAAGGTAAACAAAGATTAGTTACAATCATTGTAATGTTCTATGATGGAACTTTGTAATGTTCTATGGTGGAACATAAAAATATAATGATACAATCAATACATAAAGTAACAGGAAATACATGTAATAACAACTGGACAAACCATTTCTAAATCTTCCATGTCGTCATCATCACTGTCATCATCATCATAATCAGCATCATCACTGTCATTTTCAGAGTCATCACTATATTCACCACCCTACAGAAAAACAACAATATCAAGATTAGATCAGAATTATGACAAGAGTACAAAAGGTAGGTGGAATTCTATAATCTCTTTGATGATCTCAATTGATCAAATCAAAACTCGCATTTTAGTATTTTAACATCAAACTTTGATGCTTAATTTTTACATTTATGTAACTTGAAACACAGGTACACTATGATGAAATGTTTAAAAGGAAAATACACTGAAAGACTTTAGAAATGCACCACTCAGATAAACAGCAATAAAACATTGAGTTCTTTATCAATTTTTTTAACATTTATTTTATTTGATAATATGACATATTTTTACCATTGTTAGAAATTTTCATCAAAATCTATTGCAGTTATCACTTCTTTTCATGATTTGAAACATACTTCCCCAGTTACTTAAGTTCACATGTAAATTCGCTGTTTTGTATGCATCAATGTGCATCAATGTGCAAGGAGGCTATACAAGATACTGATTTTGTGAACTGATGTTAAACAACTGAAATACTTTAAAGAAAAGTTACAAACCTCAAAAAAAAAAAATAAATAAATAAATAACTATTACTGCAAGGACAATTGCTCTAGATATTGTGATGTATAAACCAGTACTGATTATTTTTCATCGAAAAAATAGAGAATGGTAGCATGAATGCCTTTATAAAACTAAACAAACATAATATTTGTTATGTTTGTTCGAATATTTAACATCATTTTTATACCATCAAGGACTAACACACGATCAGCTAACTTAACCACTCTTTCCTGGGATCCAGGGAGGTTAACCAGTACTCAAGCACACCCATTTTTGCAAGTAACTAATAACTTCTCACTTGAAACAGCAGTGAGAGACGAATGACAATGAGATGCAATGTCTAATTTAATCATCACAGGGAGTGACTTGGCAGGGATTTGAACTCATAATCCCTTGATTGATAGTCAGCGTGGTACCGACTGGTCTAACCGAGCAAGGTGTGTAAATAAAGATATTTGTATCTTGACATTAACTTACACCAGGTGTCAACCATTTTAATTTCTTGGCAGGATTATCTGCAGCCTTCTTTTTTCTCTTTGCTCCTTTTCCTGGCACGAGTTCAGGAACTAACAATATAGAAATTTATCAATAAAAACATTGATAAAGAGCCTGCTAGTGTCCAAAACATTTTAGATATGACAATAAACACAAAGTTATTGCAATTTCAATGGACTACAATGAGAAGTATTTCTCTGCATGTATGTTTCAGTTCATTAGCATTATTTTAATATTGTATGACATGATAATAAAATGATAATGCAACAAGTTAAACAAGTCATCAACAAAAATATTTTTTAAATCAGACAATATTTTCATTTTACCTACTGTATGTCTTAGATCATTCCATTGTCATTTATTATAAAGTGGTATAAAGAATTAATATACCACCGTCAAACAAAACATATTCTGACCTTTCTCTCAAATAATGATCAAAGTTTCCATGGTTTATAAATGGTATCAAATCCAATCAAGTATGGACAAACAAAATGTTCAAGTTACGATTGAACCCTTTTATATACCTTCTTCATCATCGGAGACCTCCTCATCATCTCCCTCTGATTCTTCCAGCATACTCTCATCAAACGGCATCTCATCGTCATTCTGGTACCCAGTCAGATGTACAGTCCCTGCAATGTTAGGTATTGATCATTTACTTACCGAATACCAGTTTCACTAAACACCTCAACTTAACTTTACCTCAGTTTAAATGTATGAAATACTACAACTTCATTTATATTGATCCTTTTGCATTTTTCGATTACCAAATGAGTCTAGTCATTTAAAGGGAGTGTACCAGGATAAAATGCTGTAAATGTCTTAAATATTTTTTTTATCAAAATGTTTAAAAAGCATCTATTTATCATAATAAATATAAATCAAATAGTTCAGTATGTCAAATCCACCAAAACGTGACAAAATCAATATGAAGATTGGGGTGGTAAACTTGAAGCGAAATCCCCATTAAAAACTATTTATTTTTAGAATGGGGATTTCGCTTCAAGTTTAACCCTCCAAGTTATATATCGATTGAAACAGTATTAAATACTGTTTAATGACCTTCACATTGTCATTCTGACTCTTTCTAAGATAAAACAATTTTACTACATGTAGTATAACAACTCAAACTGAAATCAAAATGAAATCAGGTGACTCATATAATACGTCACATAATATGGTACAATTTTAAGTGGGAAATTTATTAGGAAAGCCCTTTTCAATATATTATTTTGGCATGTTTAAATAGATATCTTTCTTGGCAATACAGGGTCAGTGAGTATATATAGGCATGGTTTATATATATATTGGAAAAAAATGTTTTAAGCCAATTTGTAAATTTTGAAAAATCCTGCTATACTCCATTTAATGTGTAATGAGTTCCGAGTCATGATTTCGAGAAATTGATTTTTTTTTATTTGAGGATAATCTCAGCATGAGATGTTTAGAGAAACTAGGCCCTGATACCAAATGCTCATTCTAGGCACAGACAAATTAAATATGCCATTCTATAACAACATAATTGTCTGACTGAAAGTTTACCTTATTCTTTGATATAACAACTTAACTAAATAATAACATAGTTATTCATATGCAGTAGACAACTAACTTGCCTTAGTTGTTATCAACTATTTACATCGACTGTTAATCATGTTCTTAATGGATCAAGCTAGGGATTGAACCCACAACCTCTAGCATGAGTGCTCAACACTATATACTGCCCCACTTTTTCATTTGCTGTTTATAAACCGTGTTTACTAATGCAAGTCTGTAATTACCTTCTCCATTCAGAAAGAATGTGACTTCCTCTCCCTCATTGAAGTTAAGATCGAGTGGTTGTTGGTATAATGACTTGTAGTTCAGGGAACAAACAAGAAACTCTGCCTTGTCTGTAGCCACCATCACTGCCACCACTGTGTTGTGCTTCGACTTCAGGGCATCTATATATAGATATTTTATTAATTAAAGTGCAACCTATATATATTTATACAACACAATACAAAACAATTCAATAGTATACAATAGCCAGCCTACAAAGGAGCACTATCACTTTTAACAAATAAGTTGATACATATGTTCAAATTAATCCAGGTATTTTATGAAAGTCAAATTAGAGTCAATGGGCATTGGTGTAGTCTATGCATTATAGTTTTATTGGTGTTGTTGTTTATTTCATATTAAATAATAGAACATAATTATTGAAATTTAAGCATTGAATTCGAAGTAAATAAATCTGCCCTTAGGCAGGTGTATGAATGTATAGCAAGCATTCCAGAAATATTAAGTTAAATGGTCCATATATTGTCTGTATCATTATTAAAATATGTCTATGATTTAAAAGTTTCAGAGTCACGAGGTTGATTAGTAAATAAAACGCTGCAATTATCACTGGGAATCTCTTTTTAGAATCCGATTTCATTCGTCATAAACTTCAATTAAGAAGTTTGCGATGGATTTAGGGTCCATATCGTTATCTATATATAGAATGATGAAATAGCAACATGTCTGTCAGGGCCAATCTGTATGTTTGTTAAATACTAATGTTCATCGCATAATTATTTTGTCTTCCCCCAAGAAATAATTACATGCTTAGCTTCTTTAAGTTCATGAGAGACAAAAAAAAAGATGTTATCTTTAGAATTTATTGCTTCAAGTGACATTTATAAAAGACATACATCTGTAAATTGTTGGCGTATTCACTGTTCCTTTAAATCAATCAAAAACAGTTAAACTATAACAAGTGCTAGAGAAGATTATCTGCCAGAACAGTTTTTAACCAAATACTAACATTTTTGAAGTTTTTTTGTAGACTTTAAGGTAGTGTCAGACTCAAATACAGGTAATCATGTTGTTTCAAAATTGAACAACCACTCTCTCTATATATATATATATATATATATATATATATAGGAAGTTGTCCCATCATATTTATTTTAGTAGCCGGCCAACAAAGAAGATACCCATGAAAGGATAACCCGACCCGGCTACACATAATCTGAACACAGAAACAAATGATGCCCCAATCTTCTCATTAGGAATTTTATGACATCTTCATAACATAAAACCCTATAAAATACATATATATATTATAATATACACTGCTAGAAAAGTTAAAACTAACCGTGATCTGCTGGAATTTCCAGAGCTGCCATACTCATATGAAAACTTTGCTCCACCTTCTGGGAGTACCTCTTACCAGCTTCCAGTGTAAGGGCTGCAAAAAAAATTTTTTTTTTCAACTAAATTATTTTTTTAACACTCCTCCATCTTGTTTTTTCCCCCATTTCAATTATTTCATGAGGAGTCATTTTCAATAAATAGGCAAAAATTGTAAATCCTGACTCAGTCACATTAAAATTCGGTAAGTTTGGTAGGTAGTGCCTCTGACCATTAATCCTGGGGTCATGAGTTGCCTGGCCAATCTCCATGATGATCGATATACGACATTGTGTCTCATGGTCATTTGCACCACTGATTCAAATGGGAAAGTTATCAGTAACTTATGGTGATAGGAACTAGAGTACTGGTTAACCTTCCTGGTTAACAAGAAAGAGTAGTTAGGTTAAATGATTGTTGTTTATCCCGGCAAAAAATTGAAGCTTTTAAAGGTATATATATATGATGAGTTCTTTGCCATGACGGCCGAACTCACCTTCAGTTGACCGTCATACTCTACAGAAAATAAAAGCTAAAGAGAGGAAACAATTGCATGGTTGTTAAAATGTCTGAATTTCTTAGAATTTATTCAACATGTATATTCAAACGGACCTCACTTTAGGGGAAATGGGCCCAGGGCCCAATAAGGGGTGATTTTGCATCATTTGCATTGCCTTGTATCTGTGGTTATGTGGAAAAACTCATGGTACGTGTATAACAAGCTGAAGAGAAGAGACAGTAGTTTAAAAAGTATTTTATTTACAAGAGAATGCCAGTATAATAACAATCTGGGAAGACATGCGCAAAGCTGGTTACATGATTGAAAACAATTTAGACTCGCGGTATTAGGTATATATCCATTTGATTCACCAGGATTTGCAGGGTGCAAATGTATCATTAATCCGAAATCTCTTTACAAGTTGATATTCTTCCTCCTACAACAAAACAATGGCTGTTTGCCAAGCTTGAGGGAGGGTCGAGTTCTGCCCCTTTTCCATATTCATAAAAGGAGGGTGGGGGTATTTGCTAGGCGCCGTATGGTGCCGTAACCTGTTTTCGAGCGTCACCTGAAATCGATCACTTCCCAGAATTACGAATATTGCGCACGCGTATTTCAACTTCCTACACTGTTGGCAATATTTACAAACAGTATCCACGTGGTCATTGAATGCAAAGAAAAATATCAAAAATAATGCTTCCGATAGAAGTGAGAAAGTCATTTTATGGTACAGACCTGAAAAAATGTATTTCTCACTAGGTCCATTTTTCAGTTTACATAAAACCTCGACAATTGCTAGGTTTGTTTACGAATATTGGTTTCATACACGTCTGCTGAAAACTGATGCAATACAGGTCAAGGTCGAAAGTTATAAAATATTTCGCTTGTGCATGTCAGAAATTATCGAGGTTCCGGACGAGTGACCTTCTTATAGATTTTTATTTAAGAATGAGATTGAAATTAGTACAGGACCACATTTAAATGTAAAATAAAAACAAGCAAACAGTTGAAAAGGTTTGTTATAAGAAGTGGATAAGAAGAGGTGGTTATATAAAGAATAAATAATAAAGTAGCAAATAAAAAAGAAGATATTATATTTTAAATCAGTGTTTTTATTTGGTTACTATGATTTTTAAAAAAAATAAAAAGTAAATTTTTTTAAAAACCTCATGCTGTTAAATTAATTGATATTATGATGAAATTAACCTATTGAGAAATATTTATTCATGTTAAAGGTTACGCAGTTTTCTCTGCTTTCATTATTTGTGCTTTTGAAGCCATGTGTGATTTTAGTTTGACACATTACATTATCCTATCATGTGCTCGATATCAGGTGCCGCCATTTTATTGAACGTATACTGGGTCACCATGATCTAACGTGAATGGTGAAGTCAATGGGCATGTATTTGTAATTGTTTTGGTAGAAAATAATTATTTGATAGTTATTTTAACGTTGTATACAAGCATTTAGTGTCAAAATCCGTTTTGCATTGAAATATTTTAGTAGCGATTATTAAGTGATCGAAAACCGGTAACACAATCATACCCCTGTGGTATTCACATCAAATAAAACATACTTAAATAAATCAAAGTAACTATTATTACAAAGCGCTTCGAAAGTATCCTTTCAATGTTAATATCACACTTTTAAAACTATTATAATGTGGGATCGAGATGTCCGACAGGTCAAGATGTCTCAACAATCAAGGGTCGAAATGTATAGGGGCCGAGATGTCCAACAGCCGCAATAATCGACCGGTGATAAAAAACGATTTTACCGACACTACACTCGGGATTTTAAAAGAAACTGAATACACATTGCCAAATCAAGTTCATTTAAATGTACCATCAATGAATTTTGCATTGAAATATCAATAATATAAGTATAAATTACCCCAAAACATGTTTTCAACTTCGTTCAACACCACCATCGCATGTGTTATTACCGTAAAGTGGTCATCGTTCCCGCAAAATGAAAAGTGTGTAAGTCGTAAAGTTAATTGTCGTAACACTGAGATTGTGCAACACCAGTATATTACATGTAATATATATGTCCATAGGTCAATGTTAACTCATTGTCAAATTAAAATTTAATTCTTATATTATAAAAAAATATTTGAAGTTTGTTTACTGCCATGACCGTCTTGGTTTTACCGAGGAATTATGTATGTCCTTGGTTTTATTAGAGACATACATATATATAACAGGGTCGTAGCCGGAGGCACTTGCCTTCAGTAGACTTTGTGTATGTTCACATTTTTATTAGTGTTTTTTTTTTTAAAAATATGGCCATCCCAAATATATGAATTACTCTTGCAAAACTGACATACCCATCACTTATCATATTTTCAGTATCACTGTATCATAATACAAAGTCAATAGTCTTATTACTAAGAGTGAATATGTACTATTATGTCGGGTCGAAAAAAAACTACCTATTTGTATTCAAGATAATGTTGTAAAACATGGTCAAATGTTTCAAATGCGGTTTGTGTTATATATTGCAACATATAGTGTTAATAATACTGTTAAAAATTAACTCAGGTTGAAGTTTCTGTATAGACAAACCCATTGTTTAAACATGAACCTCAGAAAAATGTTATGTAACTTTTAAATACAATGTCGTTTTGATTATGCATCGTCGCTCGTCTTGGGACAGTGGCATCTCAAAACAATTGAGAAACATATTACAAGATTGTCATATTCATTTATGGTTACAGTGGTTGTAGAACTTCTTTAAAAGTCTCATATTTCAGTAATATAGGTTGGCTAAATGTTGAAAAGAGAGTAAAACAACTGAGACTTAACCATGTTTATAAAATGTTTAATAATACGTGTCCATCTTACCTTCACGATAATTTTATTTTAAGACACATCCTGGTAATAGTCAACATAGTTTTGGAAGTTTTCATGTACCTAAGGTAGATAGTTTTATGTCAAATACATTCTTTTATTATTTTAAAAGCTATTATTCGAGACTGGAACAGTCTTCCAAGACATATAAAAGAAATGAAAAACCGGCAAAATTGCTTTTAAAAAAGTATAAGTGCATCTCATTGAGATGATGAAATGTACAGAACAAGCAGATTTTATTTTTTTATTAATATTGTCAATTACTTTAATACTTCTGCAAAATATTCAAGTTTTAATTTGTTGTGTGATATGTATGTCATCATTCAAGTATTTCTGTGATAATTAATTTAGATGTAAATATTTGATATATTCATGAATGTTAGGAAATTTAAAATCTAAAATCTACAAATTATCAAAGTTGTCCTTGTTTTGTTTTGATTATAAGTAACATACTGTATAGCTCTTCACTGTTTTATAAGGTCCGTATAGCTACTAGGGCCAATATTTTGAGACCTTGATATCTATATCTTTTTCATAAGGACCCCATTGGAAATTAGTTGTAAAACTTAATGGGTTTTCCTGTATAATATATATATGTGTCTCAAATATATGTACCTAATTGTAACAGTAATATACTATAATTGATAATTATGAAAATTTTGTAATACTGAGATTTAATATCTGTATTTTTTGTGATATTTATCTGAAATAATTGTTTGTATTTCATGACATATATATTCATGAATAAATATTTCTACTTTATCTAACTCGATTGCGAAAAAAATCTCAAAGCTTACACAAAGTCAAACTGCTCTCGAGTTCGCTTCTCGGGCAGATCCAGTAATGTCACACATTATACAGTAGCCTACATCCTTTTGTCCAGTAGTTATTAAAAGCAAAACTAACGATGACGACAGCAGCAACAACAGCAGGAGCAACAAAAACAACAACACCAACAACAACACTACCACCACCACTACCAACAACAACAACAACAACAACAACAACAACAACAACAACATCACAGCCTCATTTGTATTCTTGCATAAGTGAAAACATACTATGTTATTAGTCTATATATATATGCAGAACCTGATATCTCCCGAATCAGGTCTATTAAACACCAATGGAAAAGCAGGGAATTATATGCTTTTCTCATAATTCATAACAATAGAATGCTTAGTTTGTAGAACGGACCCAGCACTCCAAGTCTGTAGCACAGACCCAGCATTCCTAATCTGTAGAACGGACCCAGCACTCCAAGTATGTAGAACGGAACCCAGCTCTCATTGTCTGTAGAACGGACTCAGCTCTCCTAGTCTGTTGAACGGACCCAGCTCTCCTAGTCTGTAGAACGGACCAATCTCTCCTAGTCTGTTGAACGGACCCAGCTCTCCTAGTCTGTAGAACGGACCCAGCTCTCCTAGTCTGTAATCGGACCCAGCTCTCCTAGTCTGTAGAACGGACCCAGCTCTCCTAGTCTGTAGAACGGACCCAGCTCCCCTAGTCTGTAATCGGACCCAGCTCTCCTAGTCTGTAGAACGGACCCAGCTCTCCTAGTCTGTAGAACGGACCAATCTCTCCTAGTCTGTAGAACGGACCCAGCTCTCCTAGTCTGTAGAACGGACCCAGCTCCCCTAGTCTGTAATCGGACCCAGCTCTCCTAGTCTGTAGAACGGACCCAGCTCTCCTAGTCTGTAGAACGGACCAATCTCTCCTAGTCTGTAGAACGGACCCAGCTCTCCTAGTCTGTAGAACGGACCAATCTCTCCTAGTCTGTTGAACGGACCCAGCTCTCCTAGTCTGTAGAACGGACCAATCTCTCCTAGTCTGTTGAACGGACCCAGCTCTCCTAGTCTGTAGAACGGACCCAGCTCCCCTAGTCTGTAGAACGGACCCAGCTCTCCTAGTCTGTAGAACGGACCCAGCTCTCCTAGTCTATAGAACGGACCCAGCTCCCCTAGTCTGTAATCGGACCCAGCACTCCTAGTCTGTAGAACGGACCCAGCTCCCCTAGTCTGTAATCGGACCCAGCACTCCTAGTCTGTAGAACGGACCCAGCTCCCCTAGTCTGTAATCGGACCCAGCACTCCTAGTCTGTAGAACAGACTCATCTCCTAGACTGTAGAACGGACCCAGCTCTCCTAGTCTGTAGAACGGACCCAGCTCTCCTAGTCTGTAGAACGGACCAATCTCTCCTAGTCTGTAGAACGGACCCAGCTCTCCTAGTCTGTAGAACGGACCAATCTCTCCTAGTCTGTTGAACGGACCCAGCTCTCCTAGTCTGTAGAACGGACCAATCTCTCCTAGTCTGTTGAACGGACCCAGCTCTCCTAGTCTGTAGAACGGACCCAGCTCCCCTAGTCTGTAGAACGGACCCAGCTCCCCTAGTCTGTAATCGGACCCAGCACTCCTAGTCTGTAGAACAGACTCATCTCCTAGTCTGTAGAACGAACCAATCTCTCCTAGTCTGTAGAACGGACCAATCTCTCCTAGTCTGTTGAACGGACCCAGCTCTCCTAGTCTGTAGAACGGACCCAGCTCCCCTAGTCTGTAATCGGACCCAGCACTCCTAGTCTGTAGAACGGACCCAGCTCCCCTAGTCTGTAATCGGACCCAGCACTCCTAGTCTGTAGAACAGACTCATCTCCTAGTCTGTAGAACGAACCAATCTCTCCTAGTCTGTTGAACGGACCAATCTCTCCTAGTCTGTAGAACGGACCCAGCTCTCCTAGTCTGTAGAACGGACCCAGCTCCCCTAGTCTGTAATCGGACCCAGCACTCCTAGTCTGTAGAACGGACCCAGCTCCCCTAGTCTGTAATCGGACCCAGCACTCCTAGTCTGTAGAACAGACTCATCTCCTAGTCTGTAGAACGAACCAATCTCTCCTAGTCTGTAGAACGGACCAATCTCTCCTAGTCTGTTGAACGGACCCAGCTCTCCTAGTCTGTAGAACGGACCCAGCTCCCCTAGTCTGTAATCGGACCCAGCACTCCTAGTCTGTAGAACGGACCCAGCTCCCCTAGTCTGTAATCGGACCCAGCACTCCTAGTCTGTAGAACAGACTCATCTCCTAGTCTGTAGAACGAACTCAGCTCCCCTAGTCTGTAGAACGGACCCAGCTCCCCTAGTCAGTAGAACGGACCCAGCACACTAGTCTGTTGAACGGACCCAGCTCTCCTAGTCTGTAGAACGGACCAAGCTCCCCTAGTCAGTAGAACGGACCCAGCACACTAGTCTGTTGAACGGACCCAGCTCTCCTAGTCTGTAGAACGGACCCAGCTCCCCTAGTCTGTAGAACGGACCAAGCTCCCCTAGTCTGTAGAACGGACCCAGCTCCCCTAGTCGGAAGAACGAACCAAGCTCCCCTTGTCTGTAGAACGGAACCAGCTCCCCATGTCTGTAAACGGTCCCAGCTCCCGTTGTCTATAGAACGGTCCCAGCACTCCTAATTTGTAGAACGGATCCAGCTCCCCTAGTCGGTAGAACGGACCCAGCTCTCCTAATCTGTAGAACGGACCCAGCTCTCCTAATCTGTAGAACGGACCAAGCTCCCCTAGTTTGTAGAACGGACCTAGCTCCCATAGTCTGCAGAACGGACCCAGCACCCTAGTCGGTTGAACGGACCCAGCTTCCCTAGTCTGTAGAACGGACCCAGCTATCCTAGTCTGTTGAACGGACCCATCACTCCTAGTCTGTAGAACGGACCCTGTAGAACGGACCCATCTCCCCTAGTCTGTAAACGGACCCAACTCTCTTAGTCTGTAGAACGGACCCAGCACTCCTTGTCTGTAAAACGGACCCAGCTCTCCTTGTCTGTAGAACGGACCCAGCTTTCCTAGTCTGTAGAACAGAATCAGTACTCCTAGTCTGTAGAACGGAATCAGCACTCCTAGTCTGTAGAACGGATCCAGCACTCCTTGTCTGTAGAACGGACCCAGCTCTCCTAGTCTGTAGAACGGACCCAGCTCTCCTAGTCTGTAGAACGGAATCAGCACTCCTAGCCTGTAGCACACACCCAGCACTTCTTGTCAGTAGAACGGACTCAGCACTCCTAGTCTGTTGAACGGACCCAGCTCTCTTAGTCTGTTGAACGGACCAAGCACTCCTAGTCTGTAGAACGGACCCAGCTCCCCTAGTCTGTAGAACGGACCCAGCACTCCTTGTCTGTAGAACGGACCCAGCTCCCCTAGTCTGTAGAACGGACCTAGCACCCCTAGTCTGTTGAACGGACCCAGCTCTTCAAGTCTGTAGAACGGACCAAGCTCCCCTAGTCTGTAGAACAGACCCAGCTCCCTTAGTCTGTAGAACGGACCAAGCTCCCTTAGTCTGTAGAACGGAACCAGCTCCCCATGTCTGTAAACGGACAGAGCTCTCCTAGTCTGTAGAACGGACCCAGCTCCCCTAGTCTGTAGAACGGACCCAGCATCTTAGTCTGTAGAACGGACCCAGCTCTCCTAGTCTGTAGAACGGACCCAGCTCCCCTAGTCTGTAGAACGGACCCAGCTCTCCTAGTCTGTAGAACGGACCCAGCTCTCCTAGTCTGTAGAACGGACCCAGCTCCCCTAGTCTGTAGAACGGACCCAGCATCCTAGTCTGTAGAACAGACCCAGCACCATAGTCTGTAGAACGGACCCAGCACCCCTAGTCTGTAGAACGGACCCAGCACCCCTAGTCTGTAGAACGGACTCAGCTCCCCTAGGCTGTAGAACGGACCCAGCTCCCCCAGTCTGTTGAACGGAACAAGCTGCCCAAGTCTGTAGAACGGACCAAGCTCCCCAGTCTGTAGAACGGACCCAGTTTCCTCAGTCTGTAGAACGGACCAAGCTCCCCAAGTCTGAAGAACGGACCCAGCTCCCCCAGTCTGTAGAACGGACCAAGCACTCCTAGTCTGAAGAACGGACCCAGCTCCCCTAGTCTGTAGAACAAAGCCAGCTCCCCTAGTCTGCAGAACGGACCTAGCACTACTAGTCTGTAGAACAAAGCCAGCTCCCCTAGTCTGCAGAACGGACCAAGCACTAATAGTCTGTAGAACGGACCCAGCTTCCCAAGTCTGTAGAACGGACCCAGCTCTCCTTGTCTGTAGAACGGACCCAGCTCCACTAGTCTGTAGAACGGACCCAGCACTCCTAGTCTGTAGAACGGATCTAGCACCCTAGTCTGTAGAACGGACCCAGCACTCCTTGTCTGTAGAACAGACCCAGCTCCCCTAGTCTCTAGAACGGAACCAGCACTTCTAGTCTGTAGAACGGACACAGCACCATAGTCTGTAGAACGGACATAGCTCTCCTAGTCTGCAAAACGGATCCAGCTATCCTAGTCTGTAGAACAGACCAAGCTCCCTTAGTCTGTAGAACGGACCAAGCACCCCTACTTTTTAGAACGGACCCAGCTCGAACGAAATCAGCTCTCCTAGTCTGTAGAACGCTCCCAGCACCCCTAGTCTGTAGTACAGACCCAGTTCCCCTAGTCTGTAAAACGGACCCAGCTCTCCTAGTCTGTAGAACGGATCCAGCTCCCCTAGTCTGTGAACGGACCAAGCACCCTAGTCTGTAGAACGGACCCAGAACCCCTACTCTGTAGAACAGACCCAGCACTCCTAGTCTGAAGAACGGACCAAACACTCCTAGTCTGTAGAACGGATCCAGCTCCACTAGTGTGTAGAACGGAAAAAGCTCCCCTAGTCTGTAGAACGGGCCAGCTCCCCTAGTCTGTAGAACGGGCCCAGCTCCCCTAGTCTGTAGAACAGACCCAGCACTCCTAGTCTGTAGAACGGACCGAGCACCCTAGTCTGCTGAACGGACCCAGATCTCCTAGTCTGCAGAACGAACCAAGCTCCCCTAGTCTGCAGAGCGGACCCAGCTCCCCTAGTCTGCAGAACGGACCTAACACCCCTATTCTGCAGAACGGACCCAGCTCCCCTAGTCTGTAGAACGGACCCAGCTCCCTAGTCTGTAGAACGGACCCAGCTCTACTAGTCTGTAGAACGGATCCAGCACTCCTAGTCTGTAGAACGGACCCAGCTCTCCTTGTCTGTAGAACGGACCCAACAACCCTAGTCTGTAGAACAGACCCAGCTCTCCTAGTCTGTAGAACGGACCTAGCACCCCTAGTCTGTAGAACGGACCCAGTTCTCCTAGTCTGTAGAACGGACCCAGCTCCCCTAGTCTGTAGTACGGACTCAGCACCCTTAGTGTGTAGAACGGACCCAGCAACCCTAGTCTGTAGAACGGACCCACCACTCCTAGTTTGTAGAATGGACCCAGCTCTCATTGTCTGTAGAACGGACTCAGCACCCCTAGTCATTAGAACGGATCCAGCAACCCTTGTCTGTAGATCGGACCCAGCACCCCTTGTCTGTAGAACGGACCCAGCTCTCCTAGTCTGTAGAACGGACACAGCACTCCTAGTCTGAAGAACGGACCCAGCTCTACTTGTCTGTAGAACGGACCCGGCACCCTAGTCTGTAGAACAGACCCGGCTCCCCTAGTCTGAAGAACAGACCCGGCACTCCTAGCATGTAGAACGGACCCACTCTCCTAGTCTGTAGAACGGACCCAGCTTCCCTAGTCTGTAGAACGAACCCAGCTCCCCTAGTCTGTAGAACGGAGCCAGTTCCCCTAGTCTGTAGAACGGACCAAGCACTCCTAGTCTGTAGAACGGACCCAGCTCCCCTAGTCTGGAGAACGGACCCAGAACCCCTAGTCAGCAGTACAGACCCAACTCTCCTAGTCTGAAGAACTGACCCAGCTCTCCTAGTCTGCAGAACGGACTCATCTCTCTTAGTCTGCAGAACGGACCCAGCACCCCTTGTGTGTAGAACTGACCCAGCTCCCCTTGTCTGTAGAACGGACCCAGCACCCCAAGTATGTAGAACGGACCCAGCACTCCTAGGCTGTAGTACGGACCCAGCTTCCATTGTCTGTAGAACGGACCCAACTCCCCTAGTCTGTAGAACGGACCCAGCTCCCCTAGTCTGTAGAACGGACCCATCACCCCTAGTCTGTAGAACGGACCCAGCTCCCCTTGTCTGTAGAACGGACCCAGCACTCTTTGTCTGTAGAACGGACCCAGCACTCCTAGTCTGTAGAACGGACCCAGCTCCCCTAGTCTGTAGAACGGACCCAGCACTCTTTGTCTGTAGAACGGATCCAGCAGCCCTAGTCTGTAGAATGGACCAAGCACTCTTAGTCTGTAGAACGGACCCAGCAGCCCTAGTCTGTAGAACGAACCCATCTCGCCTAGTCTGTAGAACGGACCCAGCTTTCCTTGTCTGTAGAACGGACCCAGGTCTCCTTGTCTGTAGAACGGATCCAGCTCCCCTAGTCTGTAGAACGGACCCAGCTCTCCTTGTCTGTAGAACGGACCCAGCTCTCCTAGTCTGTATAACGGACCTAGCTCCCCTGGTCTGTAGTATTTATCCAGCTCCCCTAGTCTGTAGAACGGATCCAGCTCTCCTAGTCTATAGAACGGACCCAGCACCCCGAGTCTGTAGAACAGACCCCGAATTCCTAGTCTGTAGAACGGATCCAGCACTCCTTGTCTGTAGAACGGACCCAGCTTTCTTAGTCTGTAGTACGGTCCCAGCACTCCTAGTCTGTAGAAAGAACCCAAAACCCCTAGTCTGTAGAACGGACCCTGCTCCCCTAATCTGTAGAACGGATCCAGCTCCCCTAGTCTGTAGAACGGACCCAGCTCCCATAGTCTATAGAACGGACCCAGCTCCCCTAGTTTGTAGAACGGACCCAGCACTCCTAGTCTGTAAAACGGTCCCAGCACTCCTAGTCTGTAGAACGGACCCAGCTCCCGTAGTCTATAGAACGCTCCCAGCACTCCTAGTCTGAAGAACGGACCCAGCTCCCCTAGTCTGTAGAACGGACCCAGCTCTCTTAGTCTGTTGAACGGACCAAGCATTCCTAGTCTGTAGAACGGACCCAGCTCCCCAAGTCTGTAGAACGGATCCAGCACTCCTAGTCTGTAGTACGGACCCCTAGTCTGTAGATCGGACCCAAAACCCCTAGTCTGTAGAACGGACCCTGCTCCCCTAGTCTGTAGAACGGACCAAGCTCCCCAAGTCTGTAGAACGGACCCAGCTCCCCTAGTTTGTAGAACGGACCCAGCACTCCTAGTCTGTAAAACGGTCCCAGCACTCCTAGTCTGTAGAACGGACCCAGCTCCCGTAGTCTATAGAACGCTCCCAGCACTCCTAGTCTGAAGAACGGACCCAGCTCCCCTAGTCTGTAGAACGGACCCAGCTCTCTTAGTCTGTTGAACGGACCAAGCATTCCTAGTCTGTAGAACGGACCCAGCTCCCCAAGTCTGTAGAACGGATCCAGCACTCCTAGTCTGTAGTACGGACCCCTAGTCTGTAGATCGGACCCAAAACCCCTAGTCTGTAGAACGGACCCTGCTCCCCTAGTCTGTAGAACGGACCAAGCTCCCCAAGTCTGTAGAACGGACCCAGCTCCCCTAGTTTGTAGAACGGACCCAGCACTCCTAGTCTGTAAAACGGTCCCAGCACTCCTAGTCTGTAGAACGGACCCAGCTCCCGTAGTCTATAGAACGCTCCCAGCACTCCTAGTCTGAAGAACGGACCCAGCTCCCCTAGTCTGTAGAACGGACCCAGCTCTCTTAGTCTGTTGAACGGACCAAGCATTCCTAGTCTGTAGAACGGACCCAGCTCCCCAAGTCTGTAGAACGGATCCAGCACTCCTAGTCTGTAGTACGGACCCCTAGTCTGTAGATCGGACCCAAAACCCCTAGTCTGTAGAACGGACCCTGCTCCCCTAGTCTGTAGAACGGACCCAGCTCCCCTAGTCTGTAGAACGGACCCAGCTCCCCTAGTCTGTAGTACGGACCCCTAGTCTGTAGATCGGACCCAAAACCCCTAGTCTGTAGAACGGACCCTGCTCCCCTAGTCTGTAGAACGGACCCAGCTCCCCTAGTCTGTAGAACGGACCCAGCTCCCCTAGTCTGTAGGACGGACCCAGCACCCCTAGTCTGTAGAACGATCCCAGCACTCCTAGTCTGTAAAACAGACCCAGCTCCCCTAGTCTGTAGAACGGACCCGGCTCCCCTAGTCTGTAGAACGGACCCAGCACTCCTAGTCTGTAGAACGGTCCCAGCACTCCTTAGTCTGTAGAACGGATCCAGCTCCCGTAGTCTATAGAACGGTCCCAGCACTCCTAGTCTGTAGAACGGTCCGAGCACTCCTAGTCTGTAGAACGGTCCCAGCACTCCTAGTTTGTAGAACAGACCCAGCTCCCCTAGTCTGTAGAACGGACCCAGCACTCCTAGTCTGTAGAACGGACCCAGCACCCTAGTCTGTTGAACGGACCAAGCAACTAGTTTGTAGCACCACTAGTCTGTGGTACGGACCCTGCACCCTAGTCTGTAGAACGGACCCAGCACCCCTAGTCTGTAGAACGGACCCAGCTCTCCTAGTCTGTAGAACGGACCCAGCACCCCTAGTCTGTAGAACGGACCCAGCTCCCCTAGTCTGTAATACGAATCCAGCACCCCTAGTCTGTAGAACGGACTCAGCACTCCTAGTCTGTAGAACGGTCCGAGCACTCCTAGTCTGTAGAACGGTCCCAGCACTCCTAGTTTGTAGAACAGACCCAGCTCCCCTAGTCTGTAGAACGGACCCAGCACTCCTAGTCTGTAGAACGGACCCAGCACCCTAGTCTGTTGAACGGACCAAGCAACTAGTTTGTAGCACCACTAGTCTGTGGTACGGACCCTGCACCCTAGTCTGTAGAACGGACCCAGCACCCCTAGTCTGTAGAACGGACCCAGCTCTCCTAGTCTGTAGAACGGACCCAGCACCCCTAGTCTGTAGAACGGACCCAGCTCCCCTAGTCTGTAATACGAATCCAGCACCCCTAGTCTGTAGAACGGACCCAGCACTCCTAGTCTGTAGTACGGACCCAGCTCTCCTTGTCTGTAGAACGGACCCAGCTCCCCTAGTCTGAAGAACGGACTCAGCTCTCTTAGTCTGTATAACGGACCCAGCACTACTAGTCTGTAGAACGGAACCTGTACTCCTTGTCTGTAGAACGGAACCAGCTCCCCTAGTCTGCAGTACGGATCCAGCTCCGCTAGCCTGTAGAACGGACACAGCACTCCTAGTCTGTAGAACGGACCCAGAACCCCTAGTCTGTAGAATGGACCCAGCACTCGTTGTCTGTAGAACGGACCCAGCTCCCCTAGTCTGTAGTACTGACCCAGCTCCCATAGTCTGTAGAACGGATCCAGCTCCCCATGTCTGTAGAATGGACCCAGCACCCCTTGTCTGTAGAACGGACCTAGCTCCCCTAGTCTGAAGAACGGACCCAGCTCCCCTAGTCTGTAGAACGGACCCAGCACTCGTTGTCTATAGAACGGACCCAGCTCCCCTAGTCTGTAGAACGGACCCAGCACTCCGTGTTTGTAGAACGGACCCAGCTCCCCTAGTCTGTAGAAAAGACCCAGCACGAACCCAGCTCCCCTAGTCTGTAGAACGGACCAGCACTCCTTGTCTGTAGAACGGACCCAGCTCCCCTAGTCTGTAGAACGGACCAGCACTCCTTGTCTGTAGAACGGACCCAGCATTCATTGTCTGTTCAACGGACCCAGCTCCCCTAGTCTGTAGGACGGACCCAGCACTTCTCGTCTGTAGAACGGACCCAGCACTCCTAGTCTGTAGAACGGACACAGCTCCCCTAGTCTGTAGAACGGACCAGCACTCCTTGTCTGTAGAACGGACCCAGCATTCATTGTCTGTTCAACGGACCCAGCTCCCCTAGTCTGTAGGACGGACCCAGCACTTCTCGTCTGTAGAACGGACCCAGCACTCCTAGTCTGTAGAACGGACACAGCTCCCCTAGTCTGTAGAACGGACCCAGCAATCCTAGTCTGTAGAACGGACCCAGCTCTCCTAGTCTGTAGAACGGACCCAGCTCTCCTAGTCTGTAGAACGGACTCAGTTCTCATAGTCTGTAGAACGGACCCAGCTCTCCTAGTCTGTAGAACGGACCCAGCTCCCTTTGTCTGTAGAACGGACCCAGCACCCCTAGTCTGTAGAACGGACCCAACTCTCCTAGTCTGTAGAACGGACCCAGCACTCCTAGTCTGTAGAACGGACCCAGCTCCCCTAGTCTGTAGTACGGACCCAGCTCCCCTTGTCTGTAGAACGGACCCAGCTCCCATAGTCTGTAGAACGGACCCAGCTCCCCTAATCTGTGGAACGGACCAAGCTCCCCTACTCTGTGGAACGGACCCAGCTCCCCTAGTCTGTAGAACGGACCCAGCACTCCTCGTCTTTAGAACGGACCCAGAACCCCTTGTCTGTAGAACGGACCCAGCTCTCCTAGTCTGTAGAACGGACCCAGCTCCCCTAGTCTGTAGAACGGACCCAGTTCTCCTAGACTGTAGAACGGACCCAGCTCCCTTTGTCTGTAGAACGGACCCAGCACTCCTAGTCTGTAGAACGGACCCAGCTCCCCTAGTCTGTAGAACGGACCCAGCTCTCCTAGTCTGTAGAACGGACCCAGCACTCCTAGTCTGTAGAACGGTCCCAGCTCCCCTAGTCTGTAGAACGGACCCATCACCCTAGTCTGTAGAACGGTCCCAGCTCCCCTAGTCTGTAGAACGGATCCAGTTCTCCTAGACTGTAGAACGGACCCAGCTCCTTTTGTCTGTAGAACGGACCCAGCACTCCTAGTCTGTAGAACGGACCCAGCTCCCCTAGTCTGTAGAACGGACCCAGCACTCGTAGTCTGTAGAACGTACCCAGCTCTCCTAGTCTGTAAACGGACCTAGCTCTCCTAGTCTATAGAACGGACCCAGCACCCCTAGTCTGTAGATCGGACCCAGCTCCCCTAGTCTGTAGAACGGACCAAGCTCCCCTTGTCTGTAGAACGGACCCAGCACCCGTAGTCTGTAGAACGTTCCCAGCACTCGTAGTCTGAAGAATGGACCCAGTTACCCTTGTCTGTAGAACGGACCCAGCTCCCCTAGTTTGTAGAACGGACCCAGCTCCCCTAGTCTGTAGAACGGACCCAGCACGAACCCAGCTCACCAAGTCTGTAGAACGGACCCAGCACTCGTTGTCTATAGAACGGACACAGCTCTCCTAGTCTGTAGAACGGACCCAGCACTCCGTGTTTGTAGAACGGACCCAGCTCCCCTAGTCTGTAGAACGGACCGAGCACAAACCCAGCTCCCCTAGTCTGTAGAACGGACCCAGCACTCCTAGTCTGTAGAACGGACCCAGCTCCCCTAGTCTGTAGAACTGACCAGCACTCCTTGTCTGTAGAACGGACCCAGCACTCATTGTCTGTTGAACGGACCCAGCTCCCCTAGTCTGTAGAACTGACCCAGCACTTTTAGTCTGTAGAACGGACCCAGCACTCCTAGTCTGTAGAACGGACCCAGCGCTCCTAGTCTGTAGAACGGACCAAGCAATCCTTGTCTGTAGAACGGACCCAGCTCCCCTAGTCTGTAGAACGGACCCAGCAATCCTAGTCTGTAGAACGGACCCAGCTCTCCTTGTCTGTAGAACGGACCCAGCTCTTCTGGTCTGTAGAACGGACCCAGCTCTCCTAGTCTGTAGAACGGACTCAGCTCTCACAGTCTGTAGAACGGACCCAGCTCTCCTAGTCTGTAGAACGGACCCAGCTCCCTTTGTCTGTAGAACGGACCCAGCACCCCTAGTCTGTAGAACGGACCCAACTCTCCTAGTCTGTAGAACGGACCCAGCACTCCTAGTCTGTAGAACGGACCCATCTCCCCTAGTCTGTAGTACGGACCCAGCTCCCCTTGTCTGTAGAACGGACCCAGCTCCCATAGTCTGTAGAACGCACCCAGCTCCCCTAATCTGTGGAACGGACCAAGCTCCCCTAGTCTGTGGAACGGACCCAGCTCCCCTAGTCTGTAGAACGGACCCAGCACTCCTCGTCTTTAGAACGGACCCAGAACCCCTTGTCTGTAGAACGGACCCAGCTCTCCTAGTCTGTAGAACGGACCCAGCTCCCCTAGTCTGTAGAACGGACCCAGTTCTCCTAGACTGTAGAACGGACCCAGCTCCCTTTGTCTGTAGAACGGACCCAGCACTCCTAGTCTGTAGAACGGACCGAGCACCCTAGTCTGCTGAACGGACCCAGATCTCCTAGTCTGCAGAACGAACCAAGCTCCCCTAGTCTGCAGAGCGGACCCAGCTCCCCTAGTCTGCAGAACGGACCTAACACCCCTATTCTGCAGAACGGACCCAGCTCCCCTAGTCTGTAGAACGGACCCAGCTCCCTAGTCTGTAGAACGGACCCAGCTCTACTAGTCTGTAGAACGGATCCAGCACTCCTAGTCTGTAGAACGGACCCAGCTCTCCTTGTCTGTAGAACGGACCCAACAACCCTAGTCTGTAGAACAGACCCAGCTCTCCTAGTCTGTAGAACGGACCTAGCACCCCTAGTCTGTAGAACGGACCCAGTTCTCCTAGTCTGTAGAACGGACCCAGCTCCCCTAGTCTGTAGTACGGACTCAGCACCCTTAGTGTGTAGAACGGACCCAGCAACCCTAGTCTGTAGAACGGACCCACCACTCCTAGTTTGTAGAATGGACCCAGCTCTCATTGTCTGTAGAACGGACTCAGCACCCCTAGTCATTAGAACGGATCCAGCAACCCTTGTCTGTAGATCGGACCCAGCACCCCTTGTCTGTAGAACGGACCCAGCTCTCCTAGTCTGTAGAACGGACACAGCACTCCTAGTCTGAAGAACGGACCCAGCTCTACTTGTCTGTAGAACGGACCCGGCACCCTAGTCTGTAGAACAGACCCGGCTCCCCTAGTCTGAAGAACAGACCCGGCACTCCTAGCATGTAGAACGGACCCACTCTCCTAGTCTGTAGAACGGACCCAGCTTCCCTAGTCTGTAGAACGAACCCAGCTCCCCTAGTCTGTAGAACGGAGCCAGTTCCCCTAGTCTGTAGAACGGACCAAGCACTCCTAGTCTGTAGAACGGACCCAGCTCCCCTAGTCTGGAGAACGGACCCAGAACCCCTAGTCAGCAGTACAGACCCAACTCTCCTAGTCTGAAGAACTGACCCAGCTCTCCTAGTCTGCAGAACGGACTCATCTCTCTTAGTCTGCAGAACGGACCCAGCACCCCTTGTGTGTAGAACTGACCCAGCTCCCCTTGTCTGTAGAACGGACCCAGCACCCCAAGTATGTAGAACGGACCCAGCACTCCTAGGCTGTAGTACGGACCCAGCTTCCATTGTCTGTAGAACGGACCCAACTCCCCTAGTCTGTAGAACGGACCCAGCTCCCCTAGTCTGTAGAACGGACCCATCACCCCTAGTCTGTAGAACGGACCCAGCTCCCCTTGTCTGTAGAACGGACCCAGCACTCTTTGTCTGTAGAACGGACCCAGCACTCCTAGTCTGTAGAACGGACCCAGCTCCCCTAGTCTGTAGAACGGACCCAGCACTCTTTGTCTGTAGAACGGATCCAGCAGCCCTAGTCTGTAGAATGGACCAAGCACTCTTAGTCTGTAGAACGGACCCAGCAGCCCTAGTCTGTAGAACGAACCCATCTCGCCTAGTCTGTAGAACGGACCCAGCTTTCCTTGTCTGTAGAACGGACCCAGGTCTCCTTGTCTGTAGAACGGATCCAGCTCCCCTAGTCTGTAGAACGGACCCAGCTCTCCTTGTCTGTAGAACGGACCCAGCTCTCCTAGTCTGTATAACGGACCTAGCTCCCCTGGTCTGTAGTATTTATCCAGCTCCCCTAGTCTGTAGAACGGATCCAGCTCTCCTAGTCTATAGAACGGACCCAGCACCCCGAGTCTGTAGAACAGACCCCGAATTCCTAGTCTGTAGAACGGATCCAGCACTCCTTGTCTGTAGAACGGACCCAGCTTTCTTAGTCTGTAGTACGGTCCCAGCACTCCTAGTCTGTAGAAAGAACCCAAAACCCCTAGTCTGTAGAACGGACCCTGCTCCCCTAATCTGTAGAACGGATCCAGCTCCCCTAGTCTGTAGAACGGACCCAGCTCCCATAGTCTATAGAACGGACCCAGCTCCCCTAGTTTGTAGAACGGACCCAGCACTCCTAGTCTGTAAAACGGTCCCAGCACTCCTAGTCTGTAGAACGGACCCAGCTCCCGTAGTCTATAGAACGCTCCCAGCACTCCTAGTCTGAAGAACGGACCCAGCTCCCCTAGTCTGTAGAACGGACCCAGCTCTCTTAGTCTGTTGAACGGACCAAGCATTCCTAGTCTGTAGAACGGACCCAGCTCCCCAAGTCTGTAGAACGGATCCAGCACTCCTAGTCTGTAGTACGGACCCCTAGTCTGTAGATCGGACCCAAAACCCCTAGTCTGTAGAACGGACCCTGCTCCCCTAGTCTGTAGAACGGACCAAGCTCCCCAAGTCTGTAGAACGGACCCAGCTCCCCTAGTTTGTAGAACGGACCCAGCACTCCTAGTCTGTAAAACGGTCCCAGCACTCCTAGTCTGTAGAACGGACCCAGCTCCCGTAGTCTATAGAACGCTCCCAGCACTCCTAGTCTGAAGAACGGACCCAGCTCCCCTAGTCTGTAGAACGGACCCAGCTCTCTTAGTCTGTTGAACGGACCAAGCATTCCTAGTCTGTAGAACGGACCCAGCTCCCCAAGTCTGTAGAACGGATCCAGCACTCCTAGTCTGTAGTACGGACCCCTAGTCTGTAGATCGGACCCAAAACCCCTAGTCTGTAGAACGGACCCTGCTCCCCTAGTCTGTAGAACGGACCAAGCTCCCCAAGTCTGTAGAACGGACCCAGCTCCCCTAGTTTGTAGAACGGACCCAGCACTCCTAGTCTGTAAAACGGTCCCAGCACTCCTAGTCTGTAGAACGGACCCAGCTCCCGTAGTCTATAGAACGCTCCCAGCACTCCTAGTCTGAAGAACGGACCCAGCTCCCCTAGTCTGTAGAACGGACCCAGCTCTCTTAGTCTGTTGAACGGACCAAGCATTCCTAGTCTGTAGAACGGACCCAGCTCCCCAAGTCTGTAGAACGGATCCAGCACTCCTAGTCTGTAGTACGGACCCCTAGTCTGTAGATCGGACCCAAAACCCCTAGTCTGTAGAACGGACCCTGCTCCCCTAGTCTGTAGAACGGACCCAGCTCCCCTAGTCTGTAGAACGGACCCAGCTCCCCTAGTCTGTAGTACGGACCCCTAGTCTGTAGATCGGACCCAAAACCCCTAGTCTGTAGAACGGACCCTGCTCCCCTAGTCTGTAGAACGGACCCAGCTCCCCTAGTCTGTAGAACGGACCCAGCTCCCCTAGTCTGTAGGACGGACCCAGCACCCCTAGTCTGTAGAACGATCCCAGCACTCCTAGTCTGTAAAACAGACCCAGCTCCCCTAGTCTGTAGAACGGACCCGGCTCCCCTAGTCTGTAGAACGGACCCAGCACTCCTAGTCTGTAGAACGGTCCCAGCACTCCTTAGTCTGTAGAACGGATCCAGCTCCCGTAGTCTATAGAACGGTCCCAGCACTCCTAGTCTGTAGAACGGTCCGAGCACTCCTAGTCTGTAGAACGGTCCCAGCACTCCTAGTTTGTAGAACAGACCCAGCTCCCCTAGTCTGTAGAACGGACCCAGCACTCCTAGTCTGTAGAACGGACCCAGCACCCTAGTCTGTTGAACGGACCAAGCAACTAGTTTGTAGCACCACTAGTCTGTGGTACGGACCCTGCACCCTAGTCTGTAGAACGGACCCAGCACCCCTAGTCTGTAGAACGGACCCAGCTCTCCTAGTCTGTAGAACGGACCCAGCACCCCTAGTCTGTAGAACGGACCCAGCTCCCCTAGTCTGTAATACGAATCCAGCACCCCTAGTCTGTAGAACGGACTCAGCACTCCTAGTCTGTAGAACGGTCCGAGCACTCCTAGTCTGTAGAACGGTCCCAGCACTCCTAGTTTGTAGAACAGACCCAGCTCCCCTAGTCTGTAGAACGGACCCAGCACTCCTAGTCTGTAGAACGGACCCAGCACCCTAGTCTGTTGAACGGACCAAGCAACTAGTTTGTAGCACCACTAGTCTGTGGTACGGACCCTGCACCCTAGTCTGTAGAACGGACCCAGCACCCCTAGTCTGTAGAACGGACCCAGCTCTCCTAGTCTGTAGAACGGACCCAGCACCCCTAGTCTGTAGAACGGACCCAGCTCCCCTAGTCTGTAATACGAATCCAGCACCCCTAGTCTGTAGAACGGACCCAGCACTCCTAGTCTGTAGTACGGACCCAGCTCTCCTTGTCTGTAGAACGGACCCAGCTCCCCTAGTCTGAAGAACGGACTCAGCTCTCTTAGTCTGTATAACGGACCCAGCACTACTAGTCTGTAGAACGGAACCTGTACTCCTTGTCTGTAGAACGGAACCAGCTCCCCTAGTCTGCAGTACGGATCCAGCTCCGCTAGCCTGTAGAACGGACACAGCACTCCTAGTCTGTAGAACGGACCCAGAACCCCTAGTCTGTAGAATGGACCCAGCACTCGTTGTCTGTAGAACGGACCCAGCTCCCCTAGTCTGTAGTACTGACCCAGCTCCCATAGTCTGTAGAACGGATCCAGCTCCCCATGTCTGTAGAATGGACCCAGCACCCCTTGTCTGTAGAACGGACCTAGCTCCCCTAGTCTGAAGAACGGACCCAGCTCCCCTAGTCTGTAGAACGGACCCAGCACTCGTTGTCTATAGAACGGACCCAGCTCCCCTAGTCTGTTGAACGGACCCAGCACTCCGTGTTTGTAGAACGGACCCAGCTCCCCTAGTCTGTAGAAAAGACCCAGCACGAACCCAGCTCCCCTAGTCTGTAGAACGGACCAGCACTCCTTGTCTGTAGAACGGACCCAGCTCCCCTAGTCTGTAGAACGGACCAGCACTCCTTGTCTGTAGAACGGACCCAGCATTCATTGTCTGTTCAACGGACCCAGCTCCCCTAGTCTGTAGGACGGACCCAGCACTTCTCGTCTGTAGAACGGACCCAGCACTCCTAGTCTGTAGAACGGACACAGCTCCCCTAGTCTGTAGAACGGACCAGCACTCCTTGTCTGTAGAACGGACCCAGCATTCATTGTCTGTTCAACGGACCCAGCTCCCCTAGTCTGTAGGACGGACCCAGCACTTCTCGTCTGTAGAACGGACCCAGCACTCCTAGTCTGTAGAACGGACACAGCTCCCCTAGTCTGTAGAACGGACCCAGCAATCCTAGTCTGTAGAACGGACCCAGCTCTCCTAGTCTGTAGAACGGACCCAGCTCTCCTAGTCTGTAGAACGGACTCAGTTCTCATAGTCTGTAGAACGGACCCAGCTCTCCTAGTCTGTAGAACGGACCCAGCTCCCTTTGTCTGTAGAACGGACCCAGCACCCCTAGTCTGTAGAACGGACCCAACTCTCCTAGTCTGTAGAACGGACCCAGCACTCCTAGTCTGTAGAACGGACCCAGCTCCCCTAGTCTGTAGTACGGACCCAGCTCCCCTTGTCTGTAGAACGGACCCAGCTCCCATAGTCTGTAGAACGGACCCAGCTCCCCTAATCTGTGGAACGGACCAAGCTCCCCTACTCTGTGGAACGGACCCAGCTCCCCTAGTCTGTAGAACGGACCCAGCACTCCTCGTCTTTAGAACGGACCCAGAACCCCTTGTCTGTAGAACGGACCCAGCTCTCCTAGTCTGTAGAACGGACCCAGCTCCCCTAGTCTGTAGAACGGACCCAGTTCTCCTAGACTGTAGAACGGACCCAGCTCCCTTTGTCTGTAGAACGGACCCAGCACTCCTAGTCTGTAGAACGGACCCAGCTCCCCTAGTCTGTAGAACGGACCCAGCTCTCCTAGTCTGTAGAACGGACCCAGCACTCCTAGTCTGTAGAACGGTCCCAGCTCCCCTAGTCTGTAGAACGGACCCATCACCCTAGTCTGTAGAACGGTCCCAGCTCCCCTAGTCTGTAGAACGGATCCAGTTCTCCTAGACTGTAGAACGGACCCAGCTCCTTTTGTCTGTAGAACGGACCCAGCACTCCTAGTCTGTAGAACGGACCCAGCTCCCCTAGTCTGTAGAACGGACCCAGCACTCGTAGTCTGTAGAACGTACCCAGCTCTCCTAGTCTGTAAACGGACCTAGCTCTCCTAGTCTATAGAACGGACCCAGCACCCCTAGTCTGTAGATCGGACCCAGCTCCCCTAGTCTGTAGAACGGACCAAGCTCCCCTTGTCTGTAGAACGGACCCAGCACCCGTAGTCTGTAGAACGTTCCCAGCACTCGTAGTCTGAAGAATGGACCCAGTTACCCTTGTCTGTAGAACGGACCCAGCTCCCCTAGTTTGTAGAACGGACCCAGCTCCCCTAGTCTGTAGAACGGACCCAGCACGAACCCAGCTCACCAAGTCTGTAGAACGGACCCAGCACTCGTTGTCTATAGAACGGACACAGCTCTCCTAGTCTGTAGAACGGACCCAGCACTCCGTGTTTGTAGAACGGACCCAGCTCCCCTAGTCTGTAGAACGGACCGAGCACAAACCCAGCTCCCCTAGTCTGTAGAACGGACCCAGCACTCCTAGTCTGTAGAACGGACCCAGCTCCCCTAGTCTGTAGAACGGACCAGCACTCCTTGTCTGTAGAACGGACCCAGCACTCATTGTCTGTTGAACGGACCCAGCTCCCCTAGTCTGTAGAACTGACCCAGCACTTTTAGTCTGTAGAACGGACCCAGCACTCCTAGTCTGTAGAACGGACCCAGCGCTCCTAGTCTGTAGAACGGACCAAGCAATCCTTGTCTGTAGAACGGACCCAGCTCCCCTAGTCTGTAGAACGGACCCAGCAATCCTAGTCTGTAGAACGGACCCAGCTCTCCTTGTCTGTAGAACGGACCCAGCTCTTCTGGTCTGTAGAACGGACCCAGCTCTCCTAGTCTGTAGAACGGACTCAGCTCTCACAGTCTGTAGAACGGACCCAGCTCTCCTAGTCTGTAGAACGGACCCAGCTCCCTTTGTCTGTAGAACGGACCCAGCACCCCTAGTCTGTAGAACGGACCCAACTCTCCTAGTCTGTAGAACGGACCCAGCACTCCTAGTCTGTAGAACGGACCCATCTCCCCTAGTCTGTAGTACGGACCCAGCTCCCCTTGTCTGTAGAACGGACCCAGCTCCCATAGTCTGTAGAACGCACCCAGCTCCCCTAATCTGTGGAACGGACCAAGCTCCCCTAGTCTGTGGAACGGACCCAGCTCCCCTAGTCTGTAGAACGGACCCAGCACTCCTCGTCTTTAGAACGGACCCAGAACCCCTTGTCTGTAGAACGGACCCAGCTCTCCTAGTCTGTAGAACGGACCCAGCTCCCCTAGTCTGTAGAACGGACCCAGTTCTCCTAGACTGTAGAACGGACCCAGCTCCCTTTGTCTGTAGAACGGACCCAGCACTCCTAGTCTGTAGAACGGACCCAGCTCCCCTAGTCTGTAGAACGGACCCAGCTCTCCTAGTCTGTAGAACGGACCCATCACTCCTAGTCTGTAGAACGGTCCCAGCTCCCCTAGTCTGTAGAACGGACCCAGTTCTCCTAGACTGTAGAACGGACCCAGCTCCCTTTGTCTGTAGAACGGACCCAGCACCCCTAGTCTGTAGAACGGTCCCAGCTCACCTAGTCTGTAGAACGGACCCTGTTCTCCTAGACTGTAGAACGGACCCAGCTCCCTTTGTCTGTAGAACGGATCCAGCACTCCTAGTCTGTAGAACGGACCCAGCTCCCCTAGTCTGTAGAACGGACCCAGCTCTCATAGTCTGTAGAACGGACCCAGCACTCGTAGTCTGTAGAACGGACCCAGCTCCCCTAGTCTGTAGAACGGACCCAGCTCTCCTAGTCTGTAAACGGACCCAGCTCTCCTAGTCTGTAGAACGGACCCAGCACCCCTAGTCTGTAGAACGGACCCAGCTCCCCTAGTCTGTAGAACGGACCAAGCTCCTCTTGTCTGTAGAACGGACCCAGCACCCGTAGTCTGTAGAACGCAACCAGCACTCGTAGTCTGAAGAATGGACCCAGTTACCCTTGTCTGTAGAACGGACCCAGCTCCCCTAGTCTGTAGAACGGACCCAGCTCCCCTAGTCTGTAGAACGGACCCAGCACGAACCCAGCTCCCCTAGTCTGTAGAACGGTCCCAGCACTCTTTGTCTATAGAACGGACACAGCTCCCCTAGTTTGTAGAACGGACCCAGCACTCCGTGTTTGTAGAACGGACCCAGCTCCCCTAGTCTGTAGAACGGACCCAGCACGAACCCAGCTCCCCTAGTCTGTAGAACGGTCCCAGCACTCTTTGTCTATAGAACGGACACAGCTCCCCTAGTTTGTAGAACGGACCCAGCACTCCGTGTTTGTAGAACGGACCCAGCTCCCCTAGTCTGTAGAACGGTCCCAGCACTCTTTGTCTATAGAACGGACACAGCTCCCCTAGTTTGTAGAACGGACCCAGCACTCCGTGTTTGTAGAACGGACCCAGCTCTCCTAGTCTGTAGAACGGACCGAGCACTCCTAGTATGTAGAACGGACCCAGCTCCCCTAGTTTGTAGAACGGACCAGCACTACTAGTCTGTAGAACGGACCCAGCACTCCTTGTCTGTAGAACGGACCCAGCTCCCTTAGTCTGTAGAACGGACCCAACAGTCCTAGACTGTAGAACGGACCCAGCACTCCTAGTCTGTAGAACGGACCCAGTAATCCTTGTCTGTAGAACGTACCCAGCTCCCCTAGTCTGTAGAACGGTCCCAGCAATCCTAGTCTGTAGAACGGACCCAGCTCTCCTAGTCTGTAGAACGGACCCAGCTCTCCTTGTCTGTAGAACGGACCCAGCTCTCCTAGTCTGTAGAACGGACTCAGCTCTCATAGTCTGTAGAACGGACCAAGCTCTCCTAGTCTGTAGAACGGACCCAGCTCCCCTTGTCTGTAGAACGGACCCAGCACCCCTAGTCTGTAGAACGGACCCAACTCTCCTAGTCTGTAGAACAGACCCAGCACTCCTAGTCTGTAGAACGGACCCAGCTCCCCTAGTCTGTAGTACGGACCCAGCTCCCCTTGTCTGTAGAACGGACCCAGCTCCCCTAGTCTGTAGAACGGACCCAGCTCCCCTTATCTGTAGAACGGACCCAGCTCCTCTAGTCTGTAGAACGGACCAAGCTCCCCTAGTCTGTAGAACGGACCCAGCTCCTCTAGTCTGTAGAACGGACCCAGCTCCTCTAGTCTGTAGAACGGACCCAGCTCCTCTAGTCTGTAGAACGGACCCAGCTCCTCTAGTCTGTAGAACGGACAGAGCTCTCCTAGTCTGTAGAACGGACCCAGCTCCCCTAGTCTGTAGAACGGACCCAGCTCCTCTAGTCTGTAGAACGGACCCAGCTCCTCTAGTCTGTAGAACGGACCCAGCTCCTCTAGTCTGTAGAACGGACCAAGCTCCCCTAGTCTGTAGAACGGACCCAGCTCCTCTAGTCTGTAGAACGGACCCAGCTCCCCTAGTCTGTAGAACGGACCCAGCTCCTCTAGTCTGTAGAACGGACCCAGCTCCTCTAGTCTGTAGAACGGACCAAGCTCCCCTAGTCTGTAGAACGGACCCAGCTCCTCTAGTCTGTAGAACGGACCAAGCTCCCCTAGTCTGTAGAACGGACCCAGCTCCTCTAGTCTGTAGAACGGACCCAGCTCCTCTAGTCTGTAGAACGGACAGAGCTCTCCTAGTCTGTAGAACGGACCCAGCTCCCCTAGTCTGTAGAACGGACCAAGCACTTCTCGTCTTTAGAACGGACCCAGAACCCCTAGTCTGTAGAACGGACCCAGCTCCCCTTGTCTGTAGAACGGACCCAGCTCTCCTAGTCTGTAGAACGGACCCAGTACTCCTAGTCTGTAGAACGGATCGAGATCCCCTAGTCTGTAGAACCGACCCAGCTCTCCTAATCTGTAGAACGGACCCAGCTCCCCTAGTCTGTAGAACGGACCCAGCTCCCCTTGTCTGTAGAACGGACCCAGCACCCCTAGTCTGTAGAACGGTCCCATCTCCCCTAGTCTGTAGAACGGACCCAGCTCCCCTAGTCTGTAGAACGGACCCAGCTCCCCTCGTCTGTAGAACGGACCCAGCTCTCCTAGTCTGTAAACGGACCCAGCGATCCTAGTCTGTAGAACGGACCCAGCACCCCTAGTCTGTAGAACGGACCCAGCTCTCCTAGTCTGTAGAACGGACCCAGCACCCCTAGTCTGTAGAACGGACCCAGCACCCCTATTCTGTAGAACGGACCCAGCACCCCTAGTCTGTAGAACGGACCCATCACCCCTTGTCTGTAGAACGGACCCAGCACCCCTAGTCTGTAGAACGGACCCAGCACCCCTAGTTTGTAGAACGGACCCAGCTTTTCTTGTTTGTGGTACAAACCCAGTTCTGCCGATTGGGTCCGTTAAATAGTAATATTGGGAAAGCCACATTTAAGCGCGTTGATTGGTCGTATATAACGGTGCCTCAGTTATTGCGTATAAGCATCTTTCAGAAAATACACGATTCATTTAATCATTTAACATCTCTGAATCAAATGAAAAAAATACCGTAATCCGCAAAACGCGATTTCATTATACATTACAGTATTGTCCGTCCATCATAGCATAGTTCCGTTAAATACCTAGCAAGAACTTTTTTCTTTCTTTAAAAAACATTTGTAAATGTACAAAACTAAACACATACATGCATGTACATAGCGTCTATCTGAAGGACACATCACGTGGTCTTGGTAGGGGATCTCGGGTACAATACGCCTTCACCGCCCAACGAACTTCATAAATATTTAAATGTTGTCCTACTCTCTGTGCAAATAAAGTCGCTCAGCTTTTTAAAAACAAAATATTTTATTTTATTTAAAATATCATGACCGCCAGACTTGTTGAGATGTCGACTTGTTTCCTCTGCCAATGAAATCGCCTCTAACACGAGAAAGTAGACTAACATCTAAGCCCATGAAACTTCTAACCTTAACACAGAAAACCTCGCTCCTAACATCTGTTTATTGGCCAATCTTGACCACACTGTAACCCTTTTGACCATATATAAAAAGAATAGAAGAAGTGAAAAAGTGTAAATAATGTAAAAACTTGTTAATGTGATACTATCCATGCTAGCAGGATCAAATGAGAAATTTCCGCTTAATGGGGTTATATCAGGGAAAAACGCTATAAATGTCTTAAAAAAATAAATTAATTATTAAAATGTATAAATAGCATCTCATTATTATTATAAATAAAATCCGAATTGTTTGGTATGTCAAATCCACCAAAGCGTGACCAACTTGAGTGGTAAAATGGAAACGAACTCCCCATTCTATTAACAGACAGTATTTTACTACTGCTTGACGTCATTCAGACTCTTTATAAGATGCAACAATTAGCCAGTATCAATGGCAGATCTTCTCTTTAAAAAAACGGCGAATAAATATGTTGCACTTTTAAGCAGGAAATCTATTTTAGTTTCCCTAGTTAGGAAATCCATTTTCATTATGTCATTTTTGCATGTTAAATTAGATGTCCTTTTGGTAATACGGTGAGTATATATGAGCAATAATATATTGGAAAAAATATGATTTTAACCAATATTAAAAGTTTGCAAAATCCTCAAATATTCCTTTTAAAGTCACTTCACATAGGGGGAAAAATGGCAGTATCGCTTTCCAATTTTCTGACGATAGTTACTTAAAATAAGATATACGTGTATTGCTAATATTCTACAAACGAGCTAGTTCTTTTACCATTGTTCGATATTGTGTTTACAAGTTTGGCAATCTTAGGGAACTTTATTATGTGGGGAGTTTGATAATCCGATTGACTTTTTATTAAAGACACAAATATAAATACTGATAATGGACGACCCGGCCACGCTCGTATAAATATTCACTAACGGACAAGGAGGTTTATTAAACTTGGATCAAATTCAAATCTCACACAATTGTTTTTAGTGATCGGCATTGAAAACCATACGCGAACAATCAGACCTATGTTTGATCAAATATCGTGAGCTGCCTGTTAAGACACAATTGTCTAAAACGAAACTAGCGGCGGAGGAAAGGGAGACGTTGAAATAGGGAATTAAATTCCGCTTAGATATATTGTAAACCTAATTAATTGAGGTAAGTATATTTGTTTACCATGGAAAAATACTCAGATCCTAGTTAGTTTGTTTGTTTTGAATTGGACATAACGTTATTGGGTTACATTTAAGGTTATATATGCCATATCTTGTGTTATTGGTGGAGGACGACCTCAGAATTAATCCGCATAGAGCCACCTTTCTTCCGCAAGTAACTGTCACACATCAACATCTAACATAAAATGTTTGGACCGAGCGGGACTCGAACTTACAATCTCAGCGGTGAAAGGTTAAGTGATCTTGAGACGGCGCCTTAGAGGACTCGGCCACGGAGGATCTTCCAGATATTAGTTAGGTTTATATTTATTATAAACATCATGCAGAATAAACCTTCTGCTATCTGCCTTTTTTATGAATCTCTTTGTTTTTCACCATTTTTTTAGCTAATCTGAGCAAAGCTCAAGATGAGCTATTACGATCCATCTTCGCTTTATGGAACTTTGACATTTTACATGTAGCATCACTTAACGAGTTTCTATCAAGTTTGTTCCAGTCATGACCCTAGGGTTAAAATTGGCCCCGCCCCGGGGACATGTCAATTTAACATAGGGAAATTTACATTTAAAAATCTTCTTCTCAAGAACCGTCCGATCAAATTTGTTTATATTTGGTTTAAATGATCCCTACGACTAAAAGTTTCAAATTTGTTCAAATAAAAGGGCTAAGACCGATTGGAGCCCAGTAAGGGGACTTTGACTTTTACATAGGTATACTATGGGAAAACGGAAAACTCTGCGTTTCTGATCGTTTTTAGGTATTATTTCAATGATCTTCATGTCTGGAGCATTACATAGACATAACAGTTGAGACAGGATGCATTTAAGGGGAATTGATATTAATAATACACCAACAGTGGTAAAAAAAGGGTAAAATTATGAAATTTCAAAAATCTTCTTGTCAAAAACTGATGAGCCAAATGTGTAATATTTGGTTTAAATGTCCCCCTATGAAGAGGGTTTGAGGTAAACTGGAGTCCATAAGAGGACTTTGATTTTTATATAAAATAATATGGAAAAACATATAAGTCTGTTTTTCTTACCTATTTCACACATCATTTCAATTATTTTGAGGTCTTGAACATTGTTTAGTCATAACAATTGAGAATGGGTCCTTTAAAGATGATTTAATATCCACAAGGCGTCAGCAGGTGTCCATAAAGAGGTTAAATGGTAAATTTTCAAAAAATCTCCTTCTCAAGAACTGTCCAGCCAAATTCGCTCATATTTAGTATAAATGATCCCTATGAGTAGTGCTTCAACGTTTGTTGAAATGAATAAGCTAGGGTATATTGGGGGTCCAGAAAGGGGACTTTGATTTTTACATAGGAGTTCTTGAAAAAACAATAAATTCTACTTTTATCAGTTAATTAAGGAATTGTTTTAATCATCTTGAAGTCTGGAGTACTTAGTACCCCCTATTTCAAAGTAAATATATACCTTTACATATTATCAAAATTTTCGGATACTGCTGTATGAGTTTTTTTTTTCAAATACTAGTATGTAGGGAGTTTGCTTGAATCTAGAGGCAAGGGTCCATTGGGATCCAGTAGTGTGACTTACCTTTTACATGGAAATGCTATGAGAAAACAGATAGTTCTCATTTTTCTCATTTAAAAACTAGAACGGCTTAGTCCATACAAAATTTGAAAGGAAGTTACATGTGAAACCAGATGAGCGGCGTAGGCCCATTTTGGGCCTATTGCTTGATTACTTTACGAGTAACACGTTGGGATGAAGGGATTCCAAATAAAATAATTTCTACTTTGAGACTTTTGTCAGGCAATGGATTTGCTTTAGGTTGGCATTCGTCTTGTTTATTCCTATTTATGATGAAATTATCATAAATACTTCTAGTTCCAACATAAATACTTCTAGTTCCAAGACGGTTACCATCTTGTGGCTGTCAAATCATTGTATCACATATTGTTAGTATATAGTTGACAGCTCCCCCACCCCCCTCCACCCACGTGTCACCCCAGTGTCACCCCAGCATTTATTTATTTCAAATGTATGGTTATTTTAAAGAAGCTATTACGTATCTATAAAACAGTAATAACGAACTTTGTAATCATATATTTCTATTGTCACTATCAGTAATTCATTTTCATAAATGTATTGATAACTCAGTTTACTATTTGGCAATTCTGTACATCAATGTTTGTTCCACATTGATATATGCGCGCCTTGCTACAATGCAAACACCTGTCATATATATATCTATATATATATACATACATTAAGAAATACAATGCGTTTAAAGTAAACATTACACTATCTACGTCCTAGGCAAACTCGTAAAGCGTAAACGTAAAGCTGTGATTGCGGTTTAAATTAAAATAAAAAATTGTAAGGCATGTAAACTTCATGCTACATGAAGGTTAGTGCCTCGTTATACATTATGTTCATATTCTCAAAACGTTTTTGATAAACTTTTGTGATATAATTTCAACAATGAGTAAATAGTTAGTAGTCTGGTTCATTTCCAATACCTAATAAATACCTAAAAGACACGCAGGCCTATCTGGCATATGGTACAGACACGTACATATATATGACATACAGAGTTTTAGTAATGCTTTATACTAGTTACAGTTTCAATGTTAATTTCATTATATAAACCGTATCGCATATATTTCAATTTAAGTAAAGGTGAAAAAGGAAGTGGTACACCATATTTACGAATGCAGACGTAGTTTCAAAAGTCATGTCAACAAAACAACTATAATAAATATAATAAACATAACTACCTATCACTAATAGTGTAAGTGTATTTTACTGTGCATTTGACATAAGCCTCGGTTAATAGCTAGCCAGGCCGGATCCAGACTGGCTATTGACTGGCTACACTTTAACGTCTGCTGTCTTCAATACACATTTACTGGCTTTATATAATTACAAATCTTATATACACATAATATATTTGGAAAAGGTTGCATGGATATGCATTCCAATGTCAATCTATTATATTGAATAGTAGTATGGTTTACACTTAGATATCATTTAGCTCATTTGTTAATACAAAATTGTGATCGAATTTTATTTACAGATTTTACGTAAGAAGTGAGAGCGACTTAGGCAATGGCAGATGATGCTAGACAGAAACTGGCAAAATTGACAGACGTAAGTGCACACATTGTTGACGATACATACCATGATAAACTTTTAAACGACATACGGCAAGTTGAACAGAAATTTCAGAACTTTTACAAACACATGAGCCAGAAGTTACGCCAATCTTATGACGAAGTTAAAAGTTTGTTAAACAGATTTGAAGTGCCACCTGATGTTAAAGAAAACATCAAAAATGCAGTCAAGGTGGGACGATCGATAACGTCGGCTGCAAGTCTGGATACGGAGGCACTAGAAAGACAAATTTCGTTTATAACAGATATATTGCGTAAAATTCCAAACTATGTCGAACTTGATGTCGACACAAATTTTACTACTATCATCGATTTTCAAAGAGATCCAATACTAGTGAAGGCATATGAGACAGGGCAAAACGAGGGAGAAGAAGAGCATTATTCGGATGATTTCGAAAGTTACACAGACGAATCAGAAACAGAAGAAGAGATCAATGGAGATAAAAAAAGTGGAGGTAGTCACTATGGGGGAATAGAAGTGCATTGCCAAAACGACGCTGTACCAGGTCAAAGGAAACAAACGCCGAAATCATCACCTGATACCGGTGAACAATCTGCACAAATATCCAAAGTAAGGGAATCCACTTTTAGACCGAAGTCTTCTGGAGAACCGAATATGTCAAAAAATCAAAATAGAACACTAGTGCCTGCACAAATTATGTCATCTAAGGATATATTAAGAGGTAAAAGCAGTTTAAGCTTTGTCAAAAGGGACGAATCAGTGAAACCCTTTTACGTTTTAAAGAACGAGTTGGTAGATATAACGGTTCCTGACAATACGACCCCGCTAACGGCAGATAAACGAGAACCTCGTGCACACTCAACCTTTGTATTGAAAATACTGGACGAACTCGTTTTTGATATTAATTCGTGTTCTGATTTAAAACTATTTAAGGAATATATTGTAGTATGTACCATTGGTACAATCTATAAACTGAGTAGGAAAACGAAAACGGTTATATCAACACGACGTTTAAATGGCGCCAGCAAGATGTGTATTATACGCCCAGGAACTCTGATTGCAGTAATACAAATGGGCCCTGGATTCATCGCAATAGTAGAAACTAAAGGAGAGTTGAAGATTTTATACAAGATCGCGACAACAAAACCATACACAGACATATGTCACATCAAAACGTATATTAAACAGTACGATTATAATCCGGACCCATTATATTGGTTTGCCCTAGCATACACAGGCCGTAATGCTTCAGGGATGTTTGTCGAACATGTAGATGTTGTTAAAGCTGAGAAACAAAGAGGGATACTTAAACAAAAGTATAATGCAAACACATCGGAATTTAAAGTGTTTGAGGGAGATTCTGGCATTTGCAGTATTGATGCATTTCTTGGTGGGAACGTAATCATTGGCTTTTCAGACAAGGTTATGAACGTAGACAGAAATGGAGAAATAAAGTGGACAATCGCACTAACGAAAGCAGCCACATGTGTTTGCTGCTGCAAGAAAGACTGTTTGTATGTTTGTGTTCAAGATGAAGGCAGAGTGATGCTAGTAGACAGGGAGGGTAAGATCCTAGATCTCAACATTCTTCCCGACTCCCATGTATCGATAAAACCTCACAGGATTTGCTATCATGATGACACGGTCTTAGTAAAGGAATTTGATGACACTAAATGGAGAACTCTAGTGCACGAAAGGAAACCTCCTTCTTAAGCATGGGGCATTGATGTTTTTGTTAAATTCATAAATATGACAAGCAGAAATATTTCGAATTATACGACTGGAAAATGAGTAATTGAGGGACTATTGTGACTCTGACTATCGTAGTACTGTATTTCGTCTAATTGTATTCTGATTTCGCTCACAAAATTGTACCATAACTGCATTCGTATACTGTGAAATGTATAACAATGGTTTATTTGAATGGAGTTTAATGCTATTTTTTCAATACATGGTAGTTATACATGTCATCCAGTTTAATTGGTGGAGAAAAACTTTATGCTAGATGCTAGCAAACCATCGTCCTTCCACAAGAACTGGTGAGCTCTCTCACATAAAGCTTGAATATTGACAGATAGCTATTAGTTATTTAAAACAAAAGTACCTATGATAATTCAGCTACTGGAACATATCGTTATATTGTGACCGGGCGTTTGACAGATCGCTGTGTACATTTGTACTATAAAATATGTTAAACGACAATATAAATATAAATCCTATACCATGTTTGTGTTATTTTAATAACCTGAAATTACTGTGAAAAGAAAATCAATGATTTATTTTTGCTTGAACAAAGCAAATTAGAAAATAACTATTAGCCTATAGCGATAACTGAAGTACATAAATATCGGCTTACACCGATAACTGAAGGTACGTTAATATCGGCTTACACCGATAACTGAAGGTACATAAATAATGGCTTGCACCGACAGCTGAAGATACATAGTTATCGGCTTATACCGATAACTGAAGGTACATAAACATCGGCTTATACCGATAACTGAAGGTACATAAATATCGGCTGAAACATTTTGTATTATATGAGTGTGTATATATGTGTGTTTATATTTGTGTGTAAGTGTGTTTATGTGTGTGTATATGTGTTTATATATGTGTATATATGTGTGTATATGAATGTGTATAATATGATAACTGCATTCTAATTGCTAATTCAAATACGTTAATTAATTAAGGCCATGACTGCCTTTGTTATATTCATAAACATTTTAAAAAAACTTCTCGATCAGAAACTCATTCACACATAACTATTATCTGAACATTAGTTCAACAAAGAACGTTTCTCTATAAGTCATTGGGTTCAATGTTGCACAAGTTGACTGTATATTAAGCAATGTCGTAACATATTGTTTTTATCATGCAAACCCATTTTTACGTCACGGATATTCAGGTTAGCGATGTTTTAAAGTGATATTTGTACATGGTAGTATTCCTTTGAAGAAATTTTCTAACCAATCTTAAACCAATCTTACATGTTGGGATTAGGTCGAGTGGATCACTGATCTCAACAACCATTTAAATACAATCCCAAATATTTTTAAACAGATAAGTTGGGTCATTCGATTGGCATACTGTGTTGTAGATATAATGATTTATCTAGCAGCAATAACAAAAACTACTACTACTACTACTACAACTACTTCTACTACTACTACTACTACTACTACTACTACTACTACTATTACTACTACTACTACCACTTACCCTACCGCTTCCACTACCAATACCACTACAACCACCACCACCTCTACTGCTACCGCTACTGCTACCACTACCACTACCACCACCACCACCGCTACCGCTATCACTACTACGACTACCATTACTACGACTACCATTACTACTACTACCACTACTTCTACTACTACTACTACTACATGTAAAACCACTACTACTACCACTACACTGCTACTACACTACTATTACTACTACTACTACTACTACTACTACTACTACTACTACTACTACTACTATTACTACTTCTTCTACTGCTGCTGCTGTTGCTGCTGCTATTACTACTACTACCACTACCACTACTACTATTACTATCCTACTACTACTACTACTACCACCACTACTACTATCTTACTACTACTACTACTACTACTACTACTACTACTACTACTACTACTACTACTTCTACTACTACTACTATTACTACTACTACTACTACCACTACCACTACTACTGCTATCCTACTACTACTACTACTACTACAACTACTGCTATTACTTCTTCTACTACTACTACTACATGTACTACTACTACTACTACTACTACTACTACATGTACTACTACTACTACTACTACTACTACTATTACTACTACTACTACTTCTTCTTCTTTTACTACTACTACTACTACTACTACTACTACTACGTCTACTACTACTACTACTACTACTACTACTACTACTACTGCTACTACTACAGCTGCTGCTGCTACTGATAACAATACTTCTGCTGATGTTAATACTTCTACTAATGCATATTCTACTACTGTACTACTAGCCACCAATGTCGTTGCTGTTATTACCGACACTGCGTATGCTTGTCGGATATTCTATAAACAAAGTCACATAATCTTGCACTTCAATTCTGTTCATGTAACTCTAGATTTATCTCCCTTTACATTTTGAATAAATCTAATTAAACAACTATTTGATGTAAAAAATATTTGCTTAGAGGGTTGTGTTCGGTTTGGCAATGTGTGTTCTTAATTGACACTAATCAACACTGGACAATTTTTCAAAGCACCAGTCGTTCATTCTCTGAAATACAAATACAGTCAAACCTGTCTGAAAGCAGCCATTCAAGGAAAGGAGCAAAATGACCTTTTAAGACAGGTTATTTCTTAATACAGGTTAATTTGCTCTGAAAACATAGACATTGAAAATAGCAAATGTGGCTGCTAGAGACAAGTGACTGCTCAATAGAGGTGGCCGTTTACGCAGGTTTGACTGTGTTTGCATTCGGTATAGGGGAAGGGCCGGTGTAACATTAAATTTTGACCCCGTTGAAAATTGACCACATGGATCACTTTTCAACGGATGAGTGATCAATTTTTAACATTTAAAACTGACCCGACCGTTATTAATTGACCCAACCACACGTGAAAAATTGACCCGCGTTAAAATCTGATCACCAACAGTTGGAAACTGACCGAAAAGTCGGCCGGACCTCATTACAACATTGAAAACTTATATTATAAATTTGGATGTTCTCGTGGATAAAAAGAATGAATTATAACAGGAAAATGTTGGTATACGGTATATCAAGGAATTGTACAAGTCCTTGGATATATATATATAAAAAAATGGCCGGTATGTTATAAATACGTTGTTTTATTGCTGATAACACGTGTGGTATCGGAATGGTGTTTGTTGGGATTGCCTTTCGTTAAATGTAGTTGTTGTTTCACAAGTTAAGAATGCGATGAAGCATTCCTACATCAACTCTCTCTCTCTATGTCTCTGTCTCTCTCTCTCTCTCTCTCTCTCTTTGTTTCCCGGGTATCGGCGCCACATTTTCGGTTAAAACTTTGCATGCAAGTTACTATCATGCAAATATCTCAGTAACCACCTATTTGATTGATTCAGGGTTATCAAACAATCAAATTATTTAACTCTTGGTTGAATTTAATGCAAATTACGGCCATTGTTCGACTGGTTAAAGTTTACCGTGCAACTCGATATCATGCACATATCTCAGTAACTTTATTTAAAACTACACTTACGCCCTCGTGTTATCAAACATAGTCTCCCAGTTATGTCCCATACCTTTGATGTTGATTTTGCCAACAATTATCCCCATTTTCTGCATTTGTATATTTTTCATATTTAACACTCATCTGACCCACGGAGAGGGTCAAATTTAATGTTGGAAGAATTTGTAGCCCAACCCAATTTCTATATTATAAATAGAAATAAAATATGTTTAAACCACAAACAAACATCTTGGTTAAACTTCTTTCCTAACTTAAAACGTTTAATAGCTCAGAAACAGATATAGAACCCAAAATTTAATAACACTCACTTATGTGTGAAAAGTGCATGTGTATAACAATTAATTTATCTTCGTCATGTCTTTAGTATCTATTGACATAGCAGTGCGAATAGTCCAACGCGCTGTCTTACGAACAGGTATTGTTTTTCTACCAATACTTTCCTATTTTTGAGTCATTAACTTTTTTTTTGAAATATGTAAATATATTTAACATCATAAACATAAACGAGAAAGCAGATTGTTCATAGCTGTTCAAGCGAATTTTGTATTATATAATGATATGGTTAAATTAAATGGTTCGCATGGATTTTGTCAATGTTAGTTTGAAAAGGAATTGTTGTTTTTTTTGTTTTTATCACTAACTGCTATAACAACCATTTGTAATCATAGCCACATGGGACACTGCAGATGCAATGCCTTATTACAAAAAGTTTAGATTCCCATTAGATTTTTTGAAGAAAATAAATCAAGAAGGCCATGCACTTTTTTTTATTTATAGGTGACATTGACTTCTCAAGGGTTTCAGAAGAAATAGCATTGTACCTACTTCCGACTTGTTTTTCTAACTGTGAATGCGAACCCGCCTAGGTAGCGCAATGGTAGCGTACATATTTGTCAATTCAGATATCCCGGGTTCGATTCCCGACGGGCACGTTTTGTGTGACAAAAAGTTCTCCGCTTCTATTTCAAGTGGGGACGTTGTCAGTTACTTGCAAAGATCGATTAGTAATGGATTCCTGGAAAACCGTTAGGATACCTTACCTCCATGATATAACTGGAAACTGTTAAAGTGGCATTAAAGCCATTACACTCAATCAACTTGTAAATGTGACCTTGATCTTCGACCTATTGGTAGTTTTCTTGTTCTTGCGAGCGTCACATTTTCGTCTCGTCATGTTCAACTCATATGATTGTAGTTTTTTCTAATTCGCCGCGGGAAACAAATTTGATAAAATGATACAAGTTGTTGGTAGAGTAACCTTTCTGTTACTTCAGAAGCTCATTTTGTTGATTACAAACAAATAAAACAGGCAACAAAGTCAAATCCTCGATATTTGCCGTTCTGTATAAAAATAAGGTTATAATGAATCCGGTTATAAGGAATTGTCAGTTACAGGCATGTTTTTGTTAAACAACTTTACGTTTGTATATATTCTGTTTAAGTATATATACTTTAAGAGTAACTATAGCTGGCAATATACTTGTAAGTTATCCAAGGACAAAACAATAACTGCACAGTTTGATGTTATTTGATACAATGGTATTACAGCCAGTCTTCCTCGTCACAGTTAAGGATCCATCTAATTGATTGCAATCTGTTTTGTTCCTGCAATATCGTAGGACTTATCCATAACGGTGTAGCTGCAAGATACATAAAACACTGTACATGACACACTGTACATTCCCTCCCCCAACACACGCATACACACCGGCGTAGCTGCACGAAGGCAATACAGGCCAAGGCCTGCACCTTTCCCAGAAAAATAAAAGTAATTGATATATGTTTTTACATAGAAAAATACAACAAAGTCCCTGGTAATGCACCATTGTTCATTTACATTTTAAACAAAATATGGCAGAGTACCTCAGAGCCCCCATCAAAATGTCTAAACCTGCAGGTTTACATTGACCAAGCTAGGCCACTACCATGCACACCACCTACCCAAATATTCAGGAGTGGTGGGGGACACTCTCCTCTACGTCTTGGCTCGTAGAACTGAGATTGTTTAAAGGGGAACGCAACCCTGTGTATAAAACAGGATAATATGAATAGCTATGAGTTCAGCTTTCTATTAATAGTATTTTTATGCATAAATTCGAGTCCATAAAGATAAATCAGCTCGTTTTGTAACGGTCATTTTCGCACATCGACTTTGTGGTGGAAGTCGCCATATTGGATACCTGCGTGACGTCATAACTGCACTTCCGGTTTAAAATATAATTGATTTATACGCTACAGCAGATATAGAAACGTGCAATTATAGTCACCGGCAAAAGTACTCGCAAGAATGATAAAATGGATTTTAGTAACGGAGAAGTACTTGTGGCCTACAACTTTGAACCAGAATTTTCGGAAGCAGAGTTAAATGAATTAGAAAACGAGAGAAATAGTTAGACGGCACAGTTGTTCACATATGTGAAAGATTTTTGCAGCTGCAAAAACTGTGTAAGGATGCTTTCGTCCGACGAAAATACGTGCTGCAGATGCAATGACCATACTAATGGAAATTTAGAAGATTTAGAATGTATCACAGAAAAAATACAGAGAAACACATAAATGTCTTATGAAGTTTTCACCCAAAAAGATGATAACTGTTCAACAGTCACACCAATCATGAACCAGAGATCAAACCCGAAACTTATCAATCACGACTCTGACTCTTATCATGTAGCCTGACATTGATGATTGAATTTTTCAAAATAGTAAAATTACCCTTAGTTTGATAAAAAAAAAATATTATTGGCGTCAGTGATGATGAAGATCCAGACGAGCCTGCACATTCATGCTGTACTATCAGGGTATATACTGTTTGCTACTCAGTCAATACATTATCAAAAAACAAAAACACTATTTAGACCAGGAACGGAATTTAAGGGAAAATATTTGTTACATATATTTACCTGTCTAAGAGGGAATAAGAAATAATATTATATCTCTTTTCTTATCGTGTTTAACTGGTGCGGCCATTGTTGCGTACTGAGAAATGGCTGATAAAATTTTGATTTCATACCCATTTTAGTCAATTTATATGAAGCATGAATGAGTTGGGGTTTTTTTTGTGTTGTTTTACATAACTGGCACTGTCTTTTGGTTATTCAAATGGTGTTACTACCCAATTTGATATTTGATGATTATCTATTCTACCAGTTCCCTGAACATGTATGAATGTTGTTCCTTATAGGGAGTGTCATATGGAATATAATGTCTACAGGCATATTGCACAAAGTGTATGTTACTGTCCAGCTACTGGCACCCTGCTGAGCTTTCATAATTCACCAACACCACATTCACACCATGTGGTAATGAGAAATACCCTGCCAAAGTGTGCATATTGTACCCTAATAAGCGTAATCACCCCAGGTTTAATGACCCCAGGGTTTATGACAGGATGTTATATCACATAGTATTATGCCTTATTACCGATTAAAACATTTTCAGTTAATTAGGGTTTCAATATCAATGCAAACTTACAAGTAATAAAATTATGTTATATGATTTTATGAATATTTTTCATAAATTGTATACCAGAACACTTTTTTTAACAGTAAAAAAAAACTTTTCATGAATTCTTGAATAAATAAAGGAACAAAGGTTTTACTTTATCTTTTTTCATTACGAAGTAGAGGTAGTTCAAATGTCTATTCACGAATAATGACCTTGTTGACTGTGAAAAAGCCATATATCAATAAACTAAATTGCCTATTAATTATAAAATTAATAAAATGATTTTATGACCAATTAAATGTTGACTGAATATTAAGCATCATTTTTTGCCATCGAGGGCTTACTGTACAGATGTTCAGTTAACCTAACCACTGTTTTCTGAAAAGTTAACCAGTACTCGAGCACACCCAACAACCGCAAGTAACTGATAATTTTCCCACTCGAATCAGCAGTGAGAGACAAATGATATTGAGACACAATGTTGTATGTCAATCATTACAGAGACTGTCGCCGGGTGGGGATTCAAACTCGAGACACCTGGATTGATTGTTAGACACGTAACTGACTGAGCTAATCGGGCCTGTCACAATTAATTAGCCTTAATTTGTATTTTAATAATAACTTTTAGATACCATGTCGTTTTCACACCTTATGTTTTGGCATTAACCTCTTGTTTTTATTGTACATTGGTTTATCACACCTGTTCAAACAGCCTGCAATTATAAGATTGTGAAAGTTTGCTATATCAATTTCGCAATATTTTGGAAGAGTATATAAAATTACAAATTAAATTTCAGAAATCAGTTGAGCTATATGTTATTAGCACATTTTTAAGAGCTTCCCACTGGATAATATACACTTAGTCTATATGTATGTCGCATATGGTCATCTTCGTACTGAAATCATCAGAAATTGCAGCTTGGATAGTAGTACGCCAAGGCATTGGTACGCTTCATTCTGCAATCTTAAGTCCTACCCCAAAGTATAAAGGCGTTTTGCGCGTGATGTCACCAGAAGCTTGACACTGAGGCATTGTGAAATCACATATTAGGAAAACTAAACACAACGCTGTCCACAAAACATATCGCATTACTCCACCCACTTATTCCGCTGGAGAAAACAATGTTTAATGGGTTAAGTCCTTCAATTCAGAATCGTTTTCGCGTTTAATTGTCTACCTTCGATGTTCACTAATGCACTGTATATCTGTATATAAACTGATTACGTATATTAGTGTATATACATAAGAGTTTCAGTAGAGAGCAGTCACTAACGACACAATACAATTTGCGCGATAACTAGAACGGAAGTGCAGTTATGACGTCACCGAATACCTCCATCACAAAAGAGCTACAAAATGGCGGCGCCCATAGCATTTAGGAAACGCTTGAAATCATGATATTTAATGTCATTTTTCTCATTTGATAAATTTCGTACAATTAAAATTTGTTGATTTTTGTGTTATTTACATGTCTATTTAACGATAAATAGCCATTTATATTCTGACGTGCGGTACCCTTTAATACATCTTATAATTTAGTCTTAAGTTTCTTGTGTGTCTACGTGGGTGTTTCCTTAATAAAAGCGTTTTAAATAAAACAAAACTATTAGAGTAAACATTACTTTACGTCTTGACTCGCATTTGTACTAGGTTTGACACTCGTTGGAGATTCGCTTTTATATACATCTAAGTGTGCGTGCGTGCGTGCGTGTTTAAGCAATAACGCTTAAAAGTAAAGAAAAACATTGGCGTAGATAACAACCATATTTTCTAAGAAATTAGTAGAATGTAGCCGTTAAGTGTTTAAGATATCAAACATTCATGTTTCGGAGTGGTTCCCTGTATCCCAAAAGCGGAAGTAGAGTAGTATTACCGCTACCAGCGGGAGAGGGACACCCTTCCCACACACCTACCTCTACAACAACTGAAGTGCTCTTACACCAATTAAGGTATCGTTTACCTACAAAATACGTATAATTACGTTACTCAAAAAGGCAAGCCGTTCCTTTTAAAACGAAATTTTATTAATTGAAATAAAAACAGTATCTTGCATTTTGTGTGTAATAAATGGATAATAGATGGATGTTGTGTATTTAATGTCGATCGAAAAGCTTACCATGGCTTATGTTTAATTGTTGCAACATGCGACATCAATCATGTGATGTTTTGCTTGTATTTAACAAACCGTTAAAAATGACCCCATGTCTGATCAAAATTTAACACTGATCAGTTTTCAACGACTGTTTTGATCAGAATTTATTGTTGAAATGTGACCCGGATCAATTTTCAACATTGAAAAATGACCCTTGGGTTCATTTTTCAACGGGATCAAAATTTAATGTTACACCGGATCTAAGTTGGAAGAATTTGTGGCCAAACCCCATTTCAAAATGTTTTATAATAAATAAAATATCGGTATTAAGTTGTTTTATACCGTAATAGCACCATATCATAATATACTAAACAAAAGATAGTGTTCTGATAATATATTTAATTAACAACTATTTTCCATATACTAGTAGTTAATCTTATAGCAACTGCTGCTATGAACAAATACACATTTTATTGTCCAACTATTTCCGAGTTTAGACAACATATACTCAGAGGATTGAAAACGCAACAAAAGAAAACTATGAAAACGCAACAAACGAAGAATATGAAAACGTAACAAAGGAAGAGATATGAAAACGCAACAATGGAACAAAGGAAGAGATATGAAAACGCAACAAAGGAAGAATATGAAAACGTAACAAAGGAAGAGATATGAAAACGCAACAAAGGAAGAATACGAAAACGTAACAAAGGAAGAGATATGAAAACGCAACAAAGGAACAAAGGAAGAGATATGAAAACGCAACAAAGGAAAATTATGAAAATGCAACAAAGGAAGACATATGAAAACGCAACAAAGGAAGAGACATGAAAACGCAAGAAAGGAAGAGATATGAAAACGCGACATATTTACCACGAGACGAGTATATTAGATCCATATTTTACAGTGATTATTGTCTGTTGATGGTATTGATTGTTTAATTGAGATGTTACCGAATAATTTGTTGTCACTTTGGTCATTTCCAAGTAAGTCCCCTCTAAATTCTGTATTGCCTTTTAACATATATTCCTAAGTTTCATTTTCATGTATCTTGAATATTTTTATAACACAGAGAAAGTGTCAGACATAATGTGTATACCACCTTACATCAAAACAATGAATGATTTAATTAAAATACATATTTTACAATCAAGTGTCTTGTGTAAATGAATGAATTAAATATATTGTCCTTCGGTTAATCTTCGCTTCGTTTCCGATTAAAGGCAACGTGCTTTCCTAATAAACTATGATATTTGTTTCATTCGGAAAACCTTGCGTTCCGTTTTCGACTAAGGCTAATTGTGTTATTACATAGTGTTATTTGTGTGTTTGTTGTTGTTGTTGTTGCTGCTGCTGTTGTTTCATTAGGGTTTATACAACGTACAAATTAAAAACTCTAAAGGTCTCAAAACACAGTTAGATTTTGCTATATAATCTAATTATATAAAACAGTGTCTGTCTGTTTTACTATAACTTTTATTTTATACAGCCAATTTTTTTAAGTGGTTTCTTTTCTACCTAAAATACACATTAACTGGTATGTTGACCATCTTGGGTTTTTAAATGCAGCGCAGTCTTCAGTTTTTATTAAAAAGCAGCCCATACTTGTTCCAAAAGTCATCCGCCTCCTAAAATCAAATACAACTCAGTTCCTGTGGATCCAGTGGAGTCTCATCTCTCTGTATATTTTAGCCAAGACTTTGTTTTTCACATCTGAAAAAAACCCACATAATCTCTTTGAACCACTTTGACAATAAATCAAACCCAATAACGCAGCACTTTTTTGGCGTAAAGATGGAATAATTGTGTAGTGAGACGTTTATGATTGACTTTGACACTGTATATGGATATGTCTTTGAAATATGATTGCCATTGGAATCCCGCTGCCGCCTGTCAGATATACAGATTATACAAGAAACAAATAAGAAATGAACGGTAAATAAAGTCAGAGTACCCCTTTATTTTCTACAAATGGACATTCGGATATATTTACTATCAATATTTGCATTTGAATAGCACATCCAGATGTAACTTGAGTTGTTTATGGTTGTTTCTGAAAGATCACCGGGCTTAACTACTTATTATTTGTCAATATCGTATGGAATGTGGCAACTCTAACATAAATGGTCTTTGGTTTCATTCCGGAACATCAATCATAATTATTAAGTAATGTAAAAATGAAACCAAGTTGGCTTCCTTAAAAATAATCCAATGAAGAGAACAGTAGGTTAGGACGGGTTTCAGTTTCACCTAAATACTACAATACTTGTCCGTGTACATGTCTTCTTGCTTTCTTGTTTCTTGTTATCTGACAATTTAGTGGTTTGCTAAACATTTGAACAAGATTTTAGTTCCCCTGTGTCGGTAACTGACAGTTCCTAAACGGTGTCATCTCTTGTTATTTCTACTGTATGTCTGTATTGTACTTAGTCCGATTGTGTCTGTGTTGTTGTGAATAATACTGCTTTCTGGTAAAACAGGCCATTATCTTATTTTTAATACAATATTGAAACATATTACATGTTCATATACTTTCCCTTAAACCAAGTAAGGTGTATTTGCTTTGTTTGAATATTTAACGTAATGTTATGTCACAGAGGATTAACATACAATCAGTTAACCTTATAACTCTTTCCTGGAATCCTGGATGGTTAACCAGTACTCAAGCACACCCACCTTTGCAAGTAACTGAAAACTTTTCTACTTGAATCAGCGGCAAGAGGCGAATGACAATGAGACACAATGTGTTATATTAATCATCCCGGGACTTTGACCGAGCGTGGATGGGGATTCGAAGTGACGGCCACTGGGTTGTCAGTCAGACGCGCTGCTGACCGAGTTATACGTTTATATGCAACTGATTGATGCATGTGTTTCGTGAGGAGACATAAAAATAAGGATACATATACCGTAACGATGCGAACTTTATTCACCCTACCAATGATCACATTTCCCATTAGTGTTAAATTAACACATACACGTGATTTAATTGCTAATGCAGGGTGAGCGAGTTTGTAACTGGAATGCCTACGTTAATGCATGACACGCAATCAGCGATTGTTTTACGACATGAGTGTCTCAATAAGGAACTTTATTCCCGTTGATATTGACATGTAGCATATTAATGGTTACTCATTATTGCGATAAATCACAGATACATGCTAAAACAAAGTATCGCAATCCGTTGATAAGTAGTTGTTTATTTTTATGCTGTTATTTAGACATTTTATTTTCTAATTACAGTTATAATATCCTGGGCCAAGTTTTAGTTTATCCGTGTGTAAAAAAGAATTTTCAATCCGTGTATATTTAATTTAACAGCACAGTCAATACTTATGTTTTTATATATTGTGAAATAATGTCGTTCTGTTTCTAGCAGTGTATCTAAAATTACGCGAAATCAGTCGGAACAAAGAATAAACCACTTACAAAAACTTGGACGAAGCGAGTCAAGATGTATATTTTGCATTTATTGCTTTAACCGGAGTTACGGTGGTCAAGTGGTTAACATGCTTGTGCCAAGACATAGAGGTCCCCGGATCGATTTTAATAGCTGCATTAAGGTAAGAAATACTTTCTTTGTCAATAGGTACTGGTTTACCTGTCAGGATCCCAGGAATCAATGGTTAGGTTAACTGATCGTCTGTTAGCCATCGAGTGCATAAAATGACGCTAAATATTCATTTAATCAATCAATCAACCATATAAATATTACAATTTCAACACCCGCAGTTTTTATTTGAAATAAAGTTAATACACATATAAAAGTTCGAACAAATCGGAGAACAACGACTCGAAACTGATGCCTAATAGTGCAGTCCGTTGACTGAGATTTGCCATAGACTGAAGAACAGCTGCATTAAGGTAAGAAATACTTTCTTTGTTAATGACTACTTAAAGGAGAACGATAGAGAACGGTACCATGGCCAACTTTGTTAAGTCTGTCTCAGTTGTACCAAGGTATACTCAGCAAAAAATGCTAATACGTTCAAACTGTTGCGATAGCGTCTCACTCACCAATTAATTTTGCAAAGTTCTACATATAGAGAAATGCACTTCTGGAACACTGAACATATTACCGATGGTTCTAAAAGTGCCTTGTTTTCATAGATAGTCCCATGTTGGTCCAAATATGCAGATAAAAACGTGGGATTGACCTGATTACTTTTTCTCAATTTCGATGGTTTGATGACACCCCTTTTTTTGACAATTCTGCCCAATTTTATCTTCCAAACGTTACTGGATGACAATTAAACTTTAAACAATTAAATTAGACTTGTTATTCCCCAAATTTCGTGTATACTCTTTTCTTACTCTTTCGTGGAAAAATGTAACTAAAACCATTATCTTAAATTTATAAAATCATTATTTGCAATTAATTTAATTTTACTTGTCTTTGATAAGAAACAAAATATTATTAATTTCCATATACTATTATATTAGTTAATAACTATGAGTACAAGTTTTAAGATGTATCAGTTTTTGTTGTTTTGTGTTGTTTGGGTTGCTTGTTATATACAATCAACTTTAAATCAATGTTTTCCATTTAGAACTAAAATAAATTAATTTTATCTAATCATTTGACACCTTGTTACTGAAACAGAACGTCAAAGCAATATCATATAAAACTGTGAATTATACATCGTGTACGAATATTACTCACAATACAATACTTTCTGCCAAGGCCACACTAGTATTACACAATTGTGTCCCTTTTTGACACCGCAGCAAGAACTTGCACGTAAAAAGTCCCATGTAATTTGGTTTGAAATATTTTCAAAATGGTTCATAGGGACTATGATTTCTTGCTGCAGATGAGTAGAGCAAAAGCTGGCATAGCATAAACTGCAATAAGACATCACTGGTGTTAAGAATGTGAATTTTATGGGATTTTAACAGATGCATGTATTTAATAGCAGTTGAGGACATCTTTGTTAAAAGAAAATCTTAGGTTTCATTGTACTGTCTTTAAAAATAAACCAATCTCCTGATCAACCTACCAGTTACTATGTATTTTTATGTGCGGATACATTACTGTTATGAAAATAAAATACGATGTTGACATTTTACCATGGAAATCCTAGACCTTATTTTATATAGAACAAAGAACAAAGTTGTGTAGTGAGACCTGGACATTGCAGTTCATTCTTGACTTCCCAAGAATTGCAAAGAACAAATGAAAATGCAAGGTCAACGAAGGACGATGCGTCAAAACTCGATGCGTCCATTGGGTGTACTATATCGTCATTTATGACAAGGTAGTTCAGTCGGTGTTATTTATTGAAATAAATTATAACGATCGATTTTAATGTTACACTATAACACTCGCAGACACATATAAAAGTTAGAACCAAATCGGAGAACAACGACTCGAAACTGATACTTAATATTGCAGTCCATTGACTGAGATTTGCTGTTAACTATAGCAGAAATAGTAATTATCTATCTATAGATGAACAACTGCAGGTTTCACAATTTCTCCATTTACATTAAGTACCTTGGAGCTATAAGTGGAAACCTCCTTTAAAATGACAGTTTATGGGTTTATGGTTAGAGTATCATTCTGTTCACGTGACGGTATCAAACGGTATGGACATTAAAGTGAACATAATACCATCTTGGGCTCGGTTTCTAATCAGAGTGGAGCGCGTGGACCAGTGGTAGAGCATCGAATCCATGATCGGAGGGTCGTGGGTTCGATCCTCCGTTACGGCTATGTGTAGCGTCCTTGAGCAAGACACTTTTTCTGCATATGCTTAGTTCTGGTTCTACCCAAGTAGACTTCGAGCGTGATTTACCTTAGTTGTAAGAACATGTTTCACAATGAAAGTAAAATAAAAAAGTTTAAACTAAACTTCTTATCAAATTCTTAATCAAAATACCAATACGTTGTGTGGGTGTGGGTTTGATAAGGAGAAAATATATTTAATATTCATATACTTTATATATAAATGTAATTACCAAACGGTATGGAATTGAGAGGGAGCCCGGAATATTATATATAATGTACAAATATTTATATACAGTTTCTATGATATGTAATTATACAGTCAAACCTGTCAAGGCAGCCAGTCAAGGGAAGGAGCAAAAGTGGCCGTTAAAGACAGGTTGTTGTTTAATGAAGGTTAAGTTGCTCTGAAAGCATATAAACAAGAAATAACAAATATAGTTACTTAAGACAAATGGCTGCTTAACAGAGGTGACTTGTTATACAGGTTTGGCTGTACTTAAAGTGCATAACCCATAAATGGATTCCATTTGTCTTCTACTATAAAGATTATCATAAACTATTAGTGTTTACTTTCCATGTCTCTTCCTAACTAAAATGTTTTTCTTTATTTAAATGCTAATTTTCTATTTGAAATACAATGTAGTATTTTGAACATTTTGAAAGCACTGTCATATTTGTACTGTGAATTTAGAAAAATACCTGATGCTTGGAAATCAGATATGAATACATGATTTCTGACATTTACTATAACTTTGTCAACAGTATACACACTGAACATCGAAACACTGTCTTATATGACACATGACCACTACTTTTCCCATCATATTTTGGTAGTGCAATAAAATGTAAGTACCACTTTTTATAATATTAACTTGACTTTGTACCGATTATCACACTCATATTGGTGTTCAATCAATCAATTCCTTATTTCCCTATTTCTGAGATTCATACATGTTACAATTATCCAGTGTGAAGTACATGGTACAGTTGTTAGAATATAATGTAATTGAACCAGGTAAATAGACATAGAAAAAGAACATAATAAAATAAAATTAACGAGTTTGCAACTGAAATGCTTCCTTAAATTGTATCACGCAATCCACGATTGTTTTACAAGACGATTAGCACAGTGTTGTTAAGTACACTTATTTTACTTGATAATGCACGTACAACCAGTTTACATGATATTTCAGTTTTAACAATTTATTTCAATATTTAAAACCACTTATGATTGTAATATGAAAGCACGCTCCTATTCAACGGTGAACATTATATCGAACGCATAAAACACATGAACTATTTAAAAATACAATAACGTTAAGATGTTTTAATTGCAATAAATTACTAACTCTCAAAACATTACGAATGATACTTATTTTGCCAGTTATGAGGGATTACACAGAATTTTTTTTATATTTTCTTGAACTTTTAATGCATCTTTTCGGCATGATCTATCATCCGCTAAATTAATTTGTTGTTGTAACAATCTGTGTTATTCTTCGAAATATATTTAAACGATACGTTTTAATGTTTCAATATTACTTGAATTTAAAAATAGTTTTTTTTCAAATATTTCAAACTTGAAATCAACGTGGAGAATTAATATGCACTAGCAAAATTGTTGTATAATCATACAGTAATGATTATAATTATGTCAGAGTGGGAAGAACGCATTGTTGTTTCATTTTAACTTGACTGACAATTCTGGATAATGAAATCACCATGTCTACCATGTGGTGAAACACAAACGGAAACAATTTCTAGAAAACCTCTTCCGTTAATAGATTCCTGTTTCATCGACAAACACTTATATACTTTAAAAACTTAAATCTAAGAAAAGTAGTGATCATGATTTTAAACTGGTTCCAGTAAAACTGCTTATGGTTGCATTGATATTAACTACAGTGAAAAGAAAAAAAAGTATACATACCTATAAACGTCGACAGGTCAAGGAACAATAAATGTATTGCATATAAATTTTGTACATTTATATTTCATCATATTGTTGAATCAAAAAACAAACATTTAATTCATTTCAAAGCAAAGCAATAAGAAAAAAAAAAGTTCATTTTACCAATAATGAAATAAATTTAAAAACAAAAATGTATACTTTCTTTTTCCTTTCCGTGTATATAATAGATAAATAACCAGCAAAAACTTAAGTTTTTAAATTTAAGTATAACGTTGGTGAAGCAGAAACCATGTAGTTTTAAGCTTTATTCGCAGTGTCCTGTATCACCAATACCAAACGATCTGAAAATAAATCAAAGCTGCATCACCTATAACTTTCAGTTCAGTACATGATGAAAAGTTTATCAAATCACAAAGAGGAAGGTTCTATTCGAAGATCGATGTTTTAGCATAACCCAATACTGGCCAATGAGGGACTTAATCGTGGGCCACGATTTTGTATTTGGTCAACAAAATTATAGAAGTTTACACTACGGAGGCAAAATACAATATAGGTTATTGAACAGAATATCCATAATACATGATGTTTGATATAATATCAGCAGTGTAGATGAGGCCTCTTTAATGTATACTGAACAGAACAGCTAACCCGCCACCAGACATTTCAGGTACCTGATATTTCATATCTTTCTCAAAAAGTATCAAGACAATTTCCTTGAATTTCGGACTTGAATAAGATATCATTTAGACTATGTCTGAATACATACATGTCTGTTAACGTTTAGACTATGTCTGAATACATACTTGTCTGTTAACGTTTAGACTATGTCTGAATACATACTTGTCTGTTAACGTTTAGACTATGTCTGAATACATACTTGTCTGTTAATATTTAGACTATGTCTGAATACATACTTGTCTGTTAACGTTTAGACTATGTCTGAATACATACTTGTCTGTTAATGTTTAGACTATGTCTTAATACATACTTGTCTGTTAATGTATTTTTCACATAATTATTGTCGAAGATATTAGAAATATAAAAGTGGCGTATGAGCTGTTTCGTTCAGTATATGTAGACGTGGTTCTGGATCGCGATATTGAAAATGGTAACTGTTACTCAAAATGTAAATATTATAACGATGTTTCCTGCGTATAAGGATGCCAATAACACATTTTCTGTTTCTAAAATGAATACATAAAACAAAACTATAATAACTGTGTATTCTTAAATAGAGAACTTGATATTTACGTGTGAACGATATAAAATACAACCCATCTACCACCACCAATTGTCCTTGAATAATACAAAAAAAAATCTGAAATGTGTAAACTATTAAATATGACAAATTCACATTTCATTGATGTGATTTTAATTTGCTGTGGAATATAGTTTTGAAATAGATAAAACATACCCACTATTTCTCACACAAAAGTATGCTGTGATGTAACTCCGGACATGTGGACAATGTATCGATGAAGGTGGGTTGACTTGGTGATCTAAATATGGACAACAACATATGTCATATCAGATGTATCCTGAACCAGTGATGCAACGACATCCTTTGTGAATTCATTGGTTTTCTCATGGTTGGCCTATTGCAGTGCGCTGCTGAGTGGTATTTCATACTGAACAAACTGCAACAGGCAAGAACCACACAGTTAAGTACTTTGGACATATAACTATGACGGTAACTATGACGGTAACTATGACGGTAACTATGACGGTAACTATGACGGTAACTATGACGGTAACCAAAAACTCTTTAAAAAGCCATTTCATTTTAAAGAGATAACTGATCATGTTTGCCTTTAAAAATATATAGTGTTACTGTTACTGATGTTTAGTTTTGATAAAAAAAAAGCAGTGTGATACCCGAATTCTTACACCGTTCTATATGTAATAGTTAATATTATTTTGAATGCATATTTTAAAATTTGATATTTAGTTTAATTAAATAAGCAATATTTTATCCAAGGGCTGTCAATGTATTATATATCTGTAATCGTTTATACGAGTATGTTGCATGTTGCATTTTATTCTGCAAAGCACTTTTAAATGTGAATACATATACAAAGTGCTATAATAATAATAATAATAATAATAATAATAATAATAATAGTAATAATAATAATTAAAACTTTTATTTTTTTATTATTATTATTATTATTATTATTATTTATAATATTAGTAATATCAATAATAATATTAGTAATATCAATACTAATATCATTAATAATAATAATAATTATAATAATATTTATACTATCAATATTAATAATAATATAATGATAATACTACTACTACTACTACTACTACTACTACTAAAATAATAATATCAATAATAATGATATAAAAATATTATTATATTGATAATCCTTCTTTTTAAAAGTTTAGTTTTGGATTTCAAACGGAACGTAAGGTTATACATGTATAATTGATATGGCCCAGAGTACTCAGATACATATCTTTGTCAATTATCAGTTATAATACATACAGCAGGTTTTAAACCATAAATCTCGTATACATTTATATCATTACACACACGTATTGTACAAATCGCTTGTGTCAAATCTTAACATAAACTCAGTGTTAATACTAATATTGACATATATACGTAATGTTCCTAAACTTTTCTCGTATATTATCCAGCACAAGCACAACGTTGAGATGATTAGTGAAACTGGAACCAGCACAAGCACAACGTTGAGATGATTAGTGAAACTGGGACCAGCAACCTTGAACAACTACGTACATCGTCATCTATTTATAGGACAGGCTTAAATATATATATGTGAACGTTAACATAAAGTATGTAAAAATCATACATCTATGTAACGGATCCATATTTGGTTATTTAACCAACGTGAAAAATGTTCCCTGAATATATAATAGCATGCATAAGTTATAGGAGAGGATATTGACTTTACTTTATGTGCTTTTTCCTCTAACATAATGCTAATACTTGAACGAACTATTAGTTTTTGAAAGATAACGCCTGCACAGATAGAACATTGAAAGGTTCCATCGGCTTGTTGGAAATAATGACAGTTTACCATGGCTAATGTTGCAGGTTAAATAACATAATTGTTTTATATTGGTGAAATCGTAGTCTAGAACGGACACAGCTCTCCTGATTGGGTCCGTTAAATAGCAATGTTGGGAAAGCCCCATTTGAGCACGTTGATTGTTCAGTTACTTCAACTTGAAGTTTGAATGACGTCACAGTTTAGTAAACGTTCAAATACTATGAATTGTGGAGCAGGCATAGAATTCCCTGCTTTTTCATTATGGGTTAATAGACCTGATTCGGGAGATATCAGGTTCTGGGATAGACTAGGAGATATCAGGTTCTGGGATAGACTAAGAGATATCTGGTTCTGGGATAGACTAGGAGATATCAGGTTCTGGGATAGACTAGGATATGTCAGGTTCTGGGATAGACTAGGAGATATCAGGTTCTGGGATAGACTAAGAGATATCTGGTTCTGGGATAGACTAGGAGATATCTGGTTCTGGGATAGACTAAGAGATATCAGGTTCTGGGATAGACTAGGAGATATCAGGTTCTGGGATAGACTAGGAGATGTCAGGTTCTGGGATAGACTAGGAGATATCAGGTTCTGGGATAGACTAGGAGATATCAGGTTCTGGGATAGACTAAGAGATATCTGGTTCTGGGATAGACTAGGAGATATCAGGTTCTGGGATAGACTAAGAGATATCTGGTTCTGGGATAGACTAGGAGATATCAGGTTCTGGGATAGACTAGGAGATGTCAGGTTCTGGGATAGACTAGGAGATATCAGGTTCTGGGATAGACTAAGAGATATCTGGTTCTGGGATAGACTAGGAGAAATCGTTATATAATTTCGTATTAAGTTTAAATATTTAACGTGTGGCATTTAGTAAAATATCTTAATTATAGAAATATGATAGCTATCTAACCTAAATATTTTATGAAAAACATAATACAATATAAATAATTACATTAATGCTTGATAAAAGCTTTCAAACACTTCCAAACAATATGGGAGAGCAGCACGTTCTGCTTTCTGAATAAGTTTCACTTAATGACTAAAAATTATATGAATAAAAGGAGACATCGTAAAGAAAAGACAACAGCCATTAAATATGTCGAAAAGGAATCGTATCTTGGTGAATGTAGACTCGCAACTATTAACCTCTAAATTTTCTTTTTGATCTTAAATATTCTTTTTAATATCACCCTAGACTGTTATAATTATACAATCATGAAAACAAGTTCGCATGAAACTAGCGTCATCTATTTTATGTATTACTTCAAAATGCTTCATCTCTGACATATTTGGTTTGCTGCAAGTACAAATAAACTAGGTGTAAATCTCCTGCGAGAAGTGAATTTTCTTAATTTTGGATACAATCTTGAAGTGTAATTATACATACTTTCCTTTTAACTAGCGGGCTTTATCTGACTCTTATTTATTGACCTAACGCGGGTTATCAATCAAAGAAGTCGGTTATCCAATCAGCGATCGTGATGTTTCCAGGGCCGCAATTTTCCTTAGACCAGTCAACTGTCTCTAAGTAAACACTCCATAGCATTACATTGTATTTACTATGACAAACAACGCCACGTGACCAGTGGGCGGAGCGGTAGTCGCTCTCGCGACAGATCATTTGATTTGATATATAAAACCGAACTTAAAAGCTTTCTCCGAACTCCTCTCCAAAATTGATCTTGGACTTATCTAAATAATCTATCTATATATTCGAACAGTTTGTGAAACGATACTTTCGGATTAAACATTACATTGTCTATACTTGCGTTTCATCACGAGCATGTGGTACAATGCAGAAAACACTCGGTACTTGTTAAGTATTCCATTCGTCCTTGTTACAAGAACGTTGGATGCAGTATTTGAGGAGACAAGAAAGGCTTTATAATTTATCTATTTTCGATAAATGTGTTTTGTATGGCGGAATCATACATTGACAAGACAGAGAAAATATCTGTAAATAATGACACGTTTACCGTGACGATACTTACTCAGCTCATCCTACAAATTACAACATTCTCCGCTGCGGCTATGTGTGGTGTTCTTAATCAAGACACTTTATCACATTTGCTTTTTACTGGTTATACCCAGGAAGACTTTGAGAGTGATTTGCCTAAGTTGCAAGAACTTGTTTCACATTCGAAGTAAAATTAATAAGTTTAAACCAAACCAATTATCACATTTCCATTCGTGTTAAAATACAAACGCATGATGGTTTTTTCCATGTAGAATGAACTAGTTTGTAATTCAAAGGTCTAGGTATAGGCATAACACGTAACCACCAATGACAAAGCAAGGAATTCTATACGTGTCTCACAATTCAAACAAATTGAAAATAAAGTATTATACATTATAGGTATTACGTGTGTATTAAATGCATATGTTACAAAATAGAGCGGCATTTACTGAATTACTCACAAATTCACTTAATTAATTTACTACATGTCCTAGTTACCCAATTAGTTAATTACTCAGGTACTCAAGTACTTAATTAATGCATTGCTTTTAATTAATAAAATTCTTATTAATTTATTTTTTTGCTACATGTTTGCTTCCCTTATTTTAATTGCTTACTTAATCATTAACGTGTTTACTTATTTATTTACTTACTTACTTATTTAGTTACTTGTTTACTTATTTATTTACTTACTTACATGTTTTAACAACATTATGAATAGATAAGCGGACTGATCACAAAATAAACTTAATTAAAATAGCAGGTGATATAGTCTCGTGCAAAACATGAAACTCTCTTGACTGGTCCAAGCACGAATGAGAGGCGTTTCTATGTTGGTAAAAGACCCACTTTATTTTATAAGAAAATATACCTGTGCCGATAATGTAATGAATGATCGACACTCTAAATGGTTTGCTACGTGGACAGACATTTTCATTAAATATTACGAATTATGCTAGTGTTTTGTATTTACCAGAGCAAGTCAGTGTACGCACGTGTGTGTATATTCACTAAGCCAATGGGATTAAAATACTGAGTGCTCAATAAATGTGATATAGAACATTTATAATAAAATTATGGTGTTAACTATTTCACCGGAAATTCAAATGGATATTATATCATAGAGTTGGTAAGTCGCATTATATATAAACTTACGATATAGTCTATCTAACTGCTTTTGAACACAATTGTCAACAATGAGATGCATCCGTATATCTTATTATAATAATATATCACCTGGAATTGGCTATCTAAAGTAGCTGTTTATAATACTACTAAAATGTTGTTCAAGTTATTCCTATTGTATAAACAAGTGTATGGAAATTAACAGTTGATAAAGTTATTAAAATTAGGTCTCACTACACAGTTGAATTTTGTTCTTTGTTCTTTATAAAATAAGGTCTAGGATTTCCATGGTAAAATATCATAGCAGGAATTTATCCCTACATAAAAGTGTACAATAACTGGTAGGTTGATCAGCTTGTGTTTAAAGACGGTGCAATGACACCCTAAGTTGTTGTTTTTTTTAAAAAGAAGTCATAAAATGCTCATAAATTCACGCATCTGTTAAAATCCTCTAAAAGTCTGTTTTTAACACCAGTAATGTCATATTGCAATATATGCTATGTCAGCTTTTGCTCTACTCTTCTGCAGCAAGAAATCACAACCACTATGAACAATTTTGAAAATATTTCAAACCATTACGTAGGACTTTTTTAAGCGCAAGAATCATGTTACCGTGGGAAAAAATCTTTCTATTAACTATCATTGAGGACCTCCCGAGTTCTCCATATATTAATAAATTTACTGCTTGTTGTGAATGCACTCAATATCAGGGGATTTATGGAAGCCCCGTTCCTCGGCACAATACTATATTATTGGTATAATCATTGAATCAAATAACTTGAGTTTTTCAATTACACCTAGAGAAACAACATCAAATAACGAGTTTAGAGAAAACAAGACTTTCATAACCTGTTCTGACCGTTTCTTTTGTTGTTTATAAAAAACACAACCATTTGATGTTAATTTGACACCTTAATATGTAAAATCTTTGACAACCAGCAATTTTTCAGTATCAAAATAATGTAAAATTTTCAAATCCGTTACCTTTTTTGAAAAGCATAACAACAGTTCTGCCTATGTTAACAGTAACACCCCAACCAAAAGTTGCAATATTCGCGTAAATGTTTTAACTGGCGTTGTAGGCCCTCTTCAGTGTATGAGAATTATACCATATTATCTACAAAAAAATCAGTAAAATAACTATAATTCATCTGGAATAAACACATCATTAAATGTGTCATTTTGATATAATCATACATGCCATTTATAAAGAATTAATAACAAAAACGGAGACAGCGTTTTACCCTGTTTTACTCCCGAACAGCTATCGAAATAGTCTGTATTTTACCATTAACTCTTACTTAAGACTTAAGACTGTTATAGATAGCCTTAAGCATAATTACTATATTCGAAGATCATCCGTAGTCATTTAAATCAAATACCATTTCTATATACAACATCAAATGCCTTACGGAATTCAATAAAGAAACATAACAGATTCTTGTTCTCATTTTTAGTACGTTATCTATAGTGGAATTCAATACAAAAATACATTGAACAGTGCTCCGGGTTTTTTAACCAAACTGGAAATCCACATGAATGATGAATTGTTTTTTTATTCAACCCATGACGATCTCAATCGATTATCTAATAAGGTTGATAACATACTTGTGGTTTCTCTGCAATTGTTCACATCATTAATATTACTTTTTTGGAAACCGGAACGATAAACCCTTTTGTCCTGGTTTTGTCGAATATAAATATTTAAAAAGTTTGCATAAAATTGGAGAAAGATAAATGAACTCTCTAGAAATATTTCGGGTATTAATTTATCTACACCACTAATTTTACCCCTTTTCATTGATGGAATTGTGTTGATGACTTCATTAATCAGATGTTATTTAGTGGCATTTAATTTTGCTTGTTATTCACTTATTCTGTACCATTCTTGCATTGGAAACAAAAAGCACTAGAATTGTATCAATATGGATAAGTTTGCCCTTGTTAAAAACTACTGGATGCTTATTAGTGACATGTGCACCGTTTATATATTAAATGGTTAAATACACATAGTGCCAGATTAGACGTTAGTGCTTTGTGCTACTTGGTTAGTTTAGTTCTTATTTATGTTTATCTTCTGTCGTTTTCTGTTCATTTGTTAATAAATCAGTTCATATGATATTTCAGTTATTATATAATTTATTTTGAATTAGTTATATTGTAAAAAGAACATAAACACAATCTGTTATCCAACAGTGAATTAAGTTTCGAGCAAATACTTCCTGTATTTTACCTAACAATAGTATAATGTTCAGATATTTTACATTGAAATACATCATTGATTTTCAAATTATTCCAATGGATATTTATTTTACACATGATGAAGGATATATGTATTATGTTTGAGATTTTCCCATGTCGTAATGCATTTCGTCTGGCACCGTATAGCTTTTGCTAAAAATAGTTTTTGTTCAAACTGTGTTAATCTTCAAAATAAATTGAAGCAATACATTTTGATGTTTTAAAATTGAACAAGTATGTCTTGCAATTTCTTAAAACTTGAAATCAACTTGGAGTAATTTACACACAGTCATACACAGTCACGTGGTCATCATACCTATTTCTTAGTTATTATTTCGTTTTAACGTGAATGCAATTTTTGGTTACTGAACTGTGCATATTATACTAAAATAGGCACCGGCATATATCGACCAATATGTGAAATAGGGAAATAAATGAAAACGGTTATATATTAGCATATAATAAAAAAAAAATGATGTAGATGCTTTTGAAGATGTATCCATTTCAATTCTATCTTTTGAAGAAGATTACTTTGAGCTACTTGAGGAAACAATGCTTTGAGCAATTCTAAAGGAAACCGATCGTTTCGAAACTTTATGCACACGTGACCGTTTATTTTTCCCTCACCAGTATTACATATCAAAGAGATTGTAATTGTATGTTAAAATGGTACTGATATATAAAAACCAAAAGTACAAATAGAACTAAAATAGAACTATAATCGAAAAATCACAAGGTCAAATAGAATTAAAATATAACTATTATCGAGAAATCACAAGGACAAATAGAACTAAAATAGAACTATAATCGAACGACAAATAGAACTAAAATATAACTTTTATCGATAAATCACAAGGTCAAATAGAAATAAAATATAACTTTTATCGAAAAATCACAAAGACAAATAGAACTAAAATAGAACTATAATCGAAACATCACAAGGACAAATAGAACTAAACTAGAACTATTATCGAAAAATCACAAGGACAAATAGAATTAAAATAGAACTAAAATCGAAAAATCACAAGGTCAAATAGAAATAAAATATAACTATTATCGAAAAATCAAAAGGACAAATAGAACTAAAATAGAACTATAATCGAAAAATCACAAGGACAAATAGACCTAAAATATAACTATTATCGAAAAATCACAAGGACAAATAGACTAAAATATAACTATTATCGGAAAATCACAAGGTCAAATAGAAAATAAAATATAACTATTATCGAAAAATCACAAGGACAAATAGAACTAAAATAGAACTATTACCGAAAAATCACAAGGACCAATAGAATTCAAAATATCACTTTTATCGAAAAATCTCAAGGACAATATAATTAAAATATAACGATTTTAAACGAAAAATATATACAACTTTCATATTCATTATGACAACTTTTATAAGGATACAAATACCAATCTTCTCTTAAAGCAAACAAAACTATACCATACAACTTTGTATTGTTAATTTGATGTTGAAGCGTAAATTATATAGAAATACAACTAATAATCAAAGAATATTAACGTTTCCGTAATTAATGTAAAAAAAACGCAATCTGAAATGGGTAATTTTCAGACAATATTTTATCAGGGTTTTATGTTTCATTTCCTGAAATATTGAAATATGAGTTTTTACGGTTTTAGCGATGTGGTTTTATTTTGTTCTGGATTATAGTTTCGAATTTCCGTTTCTGAAATAGATAAAATAAAGTTAATATGATGAAACGTTTGATGTAACGCCTATAAAGGAGAAAGTCGTCTAGAATATTATTAGTCCATTGATGGAAAATGAAATATTGTATAAAGCAAATTCTTTGATAACGTCACATAAACATAGAATGTTAATACATAATTAGTTCTTTGCAACAATTATAATTATTTTTGGTAAACCATTTCATTTCACATAGTAACGCCTTGCCGGCGTAGCACGTGTTTTCAATTAAAAGGATAACCAGTTTATAAGGTAACCCATAACCAAACTATTTTACCATAATATTTAGCACTGGCTCTCTTGAGGAAGACCCCGACTTTAATTTGTAAAATTTGCAAAGACTTGTTTAAAAATAGATGTAAAAATAAGTTAAATTTATGCTAAAAGTTTTGAATTGTTTGTTGTAAAACCGTGAACCTTTTCTGTTGACACAAGTATTTACACATGTTTACCTTGCATATTGCCTTGCATATACTTGTATCAGTGCCAAACCAGGGACCACATAATTGTATCAGTGCCGTATTAGAAATAGCACCCAATGGAACCAGTGTCATACGAGGAGCCGCAAAATTGTATCTGTGTCATACGAGGAATCACATAATTGTATCAGTGTCATACGAGGAATTACATAATTGTATCAGTGGCATGTGAGGAACCGCATTATTGTATCTTTGCCATACGAGGAATTCCATAATTTTATCAGTGCCACATAATTATATCTGCCATACGAGGAACAACATAATTGTATTAGTGTCATACAAGGAATCACATAATTGTATCAGTGCCAGATAATTGTATCAGTGCCATACGAGGTACAACATAATTGTTTCAGTGCCACATAATTGTATCAGTGCCATACGATGAACCACATAATTGTATCAGTGCCATATAATAGTATTAGCGCTATACGAGGAACCACATGATTGTATCAGTGCCACATAAGTATATCAGTGTCGTACGAGACACCATATAATTGTATTAGTACCACATAATTGTATCAGTGTCATACGAGGAACCACATAATTGTATCAGTGCCACATAATTTTATCAGTGCAATACGCAGAACCATATAATTTTATGAGTGCTATATATTTGTATCAGTGCAATACGAGGAACAAATTAATTGTATAGCTTTATCCGAACATGCCTAGTTCTGGTTCTACCCAGGAAGACTGCGAGCGTGAGTTATCTATAATTTGTAAAACCACAATCACAATCAATGTAATACAAATAAGTTCAAAACTAAAACAACACACTAAAACATCGTTGCATAAGTTTCATGCAAGGAACCAAAACCATATCCGTAGTATTGATTTCTAATTTAAAGAACAATTAAGAGGAACATAATTGATCTCGTTATCATATTTACGCATGACTTCGTTATCAGATAGATGCACGTAGTGTTATGTAGAATCGATGAGAATTGCCTCCAAGTAGCATTGTTGTGAACATGTTATTGGTTTAACCAAGTAAAATGCAGGATTAGCACATTTCAGAATTACACAATGACATTTTAAGAATAATTGATAAGCAAGTGCACAAAATCACAAACATTCACAAGTGAATTATCAACATGCACTAATACCACAAAATAGACGCGACCTTAACAGTATTTGTTAATGTTATAAAGACAATAATGGTGATACTTTGGTAAGTGGTAGTTTTAATAAAATTGCCATTTATATAGAACAGAACAGAACATATAAGTTATTAAGTTTGTACAAATACATCATCGTAACTTATACAATATACAATGAATATAAACATTATAGTCCTTAATCATCGGGTATATTCCCTTCAAACAAGCCGTATTTTAGTGTTCACAGTAATACATAGCAAAACAATGAAATATCGCTTCTTCGACATTTACAAGTAATACCATAACGTATGTAATAAATTCATTGAACTCGTCTGATTGCGAGGCTCGTATAACAATGGAAAATTAATTGGTGTGTGTCATGATATTCCATTCCGAGACAGTGTTTGACAATGGAACAAATTAAATGTCATATTTCGTTATCAACGATAATTGCAATCAAGGTAAAAAAACTGCACGTTCAGATATTGGATAAATCATTTTTCAAATTGAATATTTAGTAATATGACATAAAAATGAATACTGTTATTGACTACTATAAAACTGTTATACAGTTCCTAGCTTTTCATATACATACGTTATCCTTAATCATCATGTATATTGCAGACAACAACTTTTATATATAGTTTTTCCTGTGATTTATAGACATTCCTAGGCAAAATAAAAGTGATAGTTCCCTGTGGGATGTATTTTCCATCAGTCGGATCTTAGGAACATTTTACCAAATAAATTGTTTGTAATTAAAATTGATTGATGTTGAAAAAGAAATATATAATAATAATATATGAATTAATAAACAATAGTTTCATGAAATATGATTCGCTTTGGCAGTTCACATATCTGATATATTACGGCACTCATTTTTACCAGGTATGTTAACTTCTCATGGCAATTATACCACCCAGTACGACACACATGTTGGCTTATCTCTATAACGTCTCACTACACAGTTGCGCACCATTTTGCCACGGTTACATGATTCTGAGGCTTAAACAATATTCTATGTAATTTGTCTTATATTATTTTCAAAATTGGTCATATTGGTTGTGATTTCTTGCTGCAGAAGAGTAGAGCAAATGCTGACATAGCATCAACTGCAATAAGACATCACAGGTGTTTAAAAGTGGCTTTTATAGGATTATATCAGATACATGTATTTTTGAAAAAATAAATTATATGTTGAATATTTTTACCGTGGAAATCGTAGGCTTTATTTTATATAGAACAAAGAACACAATTAAACTATGTAGTGAGACCTTATTCTATATAGAACAAAACCAAATTCAACTGTGTTGTGAGACTTTATTCTATATAGAACAAAGACCAAAATTCAACTGTGTTGTGAGACCTTATTCTATATAGAACAAAGACCAAAATTCATCTGTGTTGTGAGACCTTATTTCATATAGAACAAAGACCAAAATTCATCTGTGTTGTGAGACCTTATTTCATATAGAACAAAGACCAAAATTCAGCTGTGCTGTGACACTTTATTCTATATAGAACAAAAACAAAATTTAGCTGTGTTGTGAGACCTTATTCTATACAGAACAAAACAAATTCAGATGTGTTGTAACACTTCTATTTGTATTGGTAAACGTTGGCTTTTTCCATCCAGTTTCTAAGTAAACCTGATTTTTTACGGGTTTATTTTATTTTCTATTTGGATACAATGTGTTGCTCTTTGGTAAACCATACATTGTATAATAATTATTGAATTATATTACATATAACCACGTTTTGAATCTGATACCTTTAAGGTTAAATAATAAACTCATGGCACACATATTATAGGTATGGACTTCTAACCATGAGCAATATATTAAAAATTGATAAAGCATAACATGAATAATTGATCAGTGATGGCTAAGATCTAAGATATTCATAATGAAAATAAAGTTGGAACGTATAAGATAAGATAAGATAAGATAAGATAAGATAAGATAAGATAAGATAAGATAAGATAAGATAAGTGTTTATTATTGTGACATGTGCATTAATTCATCATGTTATACATGTATATTCTATTGACAAAATTATATAACATCCGACCCATTGGTATTATATGTCATCATATCAATCAAAACAGTAATTATATACAAATTCGTAACTACTGCTAGTACATACATTTGTTACATAGGTTACCTATGACGTACAACATCCTTACAAAATATTAGCAAAATATTCCCCGAGTATCCAATATTGTCAGTATGAGGCGATACTTAAAGTAACTATAGTAAACATACACTAAGAATACAGACACTATATTTTACCTCAACAACACATGAAGTATTAAGTCTCTGACATAATAGTTAACGAAAACAAGATATTTCATCACAGACAAGAACGTTTTCTTGATTGAGCTGATATGACATGCAAATGACGCTGGTTTATAAGCATACGAGCATATATTTATTTAAAACAGAATAAAAAGTTACAATATTGCTGTTATTATTCACCGAATTTTTGCTAAACTGAGAAGCTTAGTTAAAATCCATTTCTAAATTAAGCAATATACATATATTATCATAATTATTAATATAATTATGTTACTTTCAAACAATGTCACGTTACTTGCCATCTTCCTTAAATGCATCGCTAAACGTATTAAAATATCATAAATTGTAAAAAATACTCAATTATTTTAAAGCAATCAATCTATTATATTTATTTTATTACTCCATCTTTCATGGTAAACTAAGATTGAAATTTGGATTGCAAAGCTCAAATCAAAGAATATTCTGAAGATTGACCCCAGTGTTCACATTTACACTGAGAATCGGACTCGGACGCAAACAATTTAAACACATAAGTATGAGTAAGAAATAACATAGCATCTAATCAAATATTTAAAACTGTTTTCTTTTTCTGCAAATAAATATAATAGATTGATTGCTTTAAAATAATTGAGTATTTGTGAGAGTTTATTGGACTCCACAATAGGTGTCGCTACATAATTTGGTCTCATATAAAAAATGGTCTCTAAGTGTGTTTTTAAGTATAAGAATATTGTTGAGAATCGTTGGTGAATACGACCCAGTTATTCACTTTAGCAATCTGTTATTTTTAAGTTACCGTTACTCCTTTAAGCTGTCTTGTCAGTTGTTATAATAGTTTAAATAAAACATGTTAAGCGGGACGGTAGTGAACAAGACAGAGTGTTGGCCGTTGATGACAGAGATTGCGGATTCGATCCACAGCTTGACCTGATGTATCTGAACAAATATCTCTCAGTACTCGTTCTACCTAGGTAGCGGACTCGGGACCGGTTCACTTAAGCTCTGAGCTTTATTCACAATCGATCTAAAATAAATGAATACAAACTATTTGTCAATGTGTTGGTTAGTGATACTATTCCGGCTAAAACAGGTTAAGTCAATGGACATTGGAAAATATTTAAGGTCTTTGAATAACTGTAGCCTGTAATACGTTTACAATTTTAAATAGTGCTGGTAGAAAGTCAATTTGTAGCTGTGGCACAAAACTGATCTCTACGTATTATTGATTGTCAATATAAAGAACAATTAGAACCAACATACGTGTTTCTGTTATCGTTGTAGTTACTCGTGATATCTCCACAAGGCGATGTATATTGTTTTATGTGAAATCGATATCTAATGTCTTGGGGTTATGTCTTCGTCAATATGTCATAATTGAACAACTTACATTAAGACAAATTGTAGTAATGCATTGATTTGTATTAATACTACTTCGTTGTTTGGTTTATAAAAGACGACAGGCGGTTATGCAGTGGAGTAGTTTAAGGTCCCAATGGACTGGTTTCTCAAAAAGCTATTACTATCCAGGTTTAATTAGCAGTACTTTATGCAGACAAATGAAATATACCTATTGTACAAGGTGTTCAAACATACGTGGACTTTTATAATATTTTCAACATTTAATATAGCACATGAATAAAATCATATTGCTATAAAAATAATATTTTGTCTCTGCAATTGCCAAATTTCGTATCATTATTGAAAACGTATTGGATATATAGCAACAGCGCCAGAAAATATGCAAGTAATGGCTACCCGGAGCAGTCTGGTGATGTCAATAATGACGTTAACCTGGCCAAATCACATCTTGTCAGAGTAACTACCTGGATGCACTTCCGCCATGTTTTTATATCACTCTTTCTTGAACTGATGATGAAATGAGTTTGAAACTGAAGTTCATGTAGATTTTGCCGGTTAAACTTTGTGCAAATACTTGTCATTGGTTGCTCCGGGTATCAAGTTGCTCAAAAAATGGCTTATCTAACATTGCTTTAATAACGGACCCAAGCGGGAGAGCTGGGTCCGTAGTACAGACTAGGAAATTAGATAACATGATTCAACATCATACATTGAAACTACTATTTGTTTAGAAAAATACAAAACTCGAAGTAGTATAAGGGGAATATAATTAATCATTAACGTAAGATACAGATGATAATTTAATAAGTTTTATTTCATGCAGAAGGCCATATTCTCATCAATTATACAGATAGTTAAATATGGCGCCGTATTTACACATTAATCATGAATGAACTAAAACTCAAACCTTTACCAAAACAAATGTAAATCAAAGAGAACCTTAACACACTTGTCATGATTGAATATTTAGCGTCATTTTTATGCCCGCGAAAGCTAACAGACGATCAGTTAACCTAAACACTGTTTCCTGGAATCCTGAAAGGTTAACCAGTACTCGAGCACACCCCATCTCCGCAAGTATCTGATATCATTCCCACTTGAGTCGTATATCAGTCATGTTTGATCTTTGTTCAGATTTGTATATATATGTATATATATGTATGGAAAAGTGTTGAACTATTTTCACTGTTTATCAACTCAACAAAGTTTAGTATGTAAACATTGTTTTAAAAGTGTTTCTTAATAAATTACTTTCTAATGTCATGATATAATGGACATTCTAACAAAAAGTGAAATTTATCTTCCAATTCTATTGCATTACATATTTTACATTTTCTTTATTGGAAACGTATTTTTAACAGGCTTGTGTCACCTGTTATCTTCTACTTATTAAAATATAAAGATATATGGGTTTCAACCCTTGGTTACAATATTTTAATAATAATCGTAACAGAGCTTAAGTTCCGATATAAAAATGAAACCACAAGCTGGAGTATCCGCTTTTTCTTCAACCCTATACTCGTGAATGATCTGTATTTACTTTATACCTGGAACTGTATAGCAAATCGTGTACTCCAGATAGTACCACTTGCCCGAACAATATGTAGTTCATTGGATCCAATAAAATAGTTCATATTGTACAGTTGTAAATTCAAGATAGTATGAAAATAAAACGTAATAAATTTAGTAGAAATTTCAAGATAAAAACAAATAACCGACAAACTGTTCCGCAGTATGATTGAGACGTTGCAATAACCCGAATAGCTGTAACAGTAATTCCTTCGTCTGCCGCTATTACTTTAATGACAGCTTATTTATTTTTTAAAAAAATCATTGCACTTTTTAGCATCTGGCCCAATAAAGTTTCCACCACAATACGTTTAATATATTCCCAAAACACTGTAAAATAGGAAAAGAATTATCTCCGTGTGCAAATTCCACGTGTACCACTGTATCATATAGGTATCTGCTTGTATTGAATTATACCACACTGTAGGGCAACGTCAAGTATAGAGCCTAGAAATGATTGCATCCATTAACAGAGAGTAGCCTGATTGATGGTGGTTACAAAACTAATTCCTTGGGCCATCGTGTAATATACAAATTATAAAATGGCACGGCAACGTATAATACATATTACACACTTTTATATTAATATATCTCATTCGGAACAAAAACGACGTGGCTATACACATATATCATCCGGAACAAAAACTATGTGGCTATACACATATATCATCCGGAAAAAAAACTATGTGGCTATATAATTATATCTTCGGAACAAAAACTATGTGGCTTTACAAATATATCTTCAGAACAAAAACTATGTGGCTATACAAATATATCTTCGGAACAAAAACTATGTGGCTATACAAATATATCTTCAGAACAAAAACTATGTGGCTATACAAATATATCATTTGGAACAAAAACTATGTGGCTATACAAATATATCATTCGGAGCGAAAACTATGTGGCTATACAAATACATCATTCGGGGCAAAAACTATGTGGCTATACAAATAATATCATTCAGATCAAAAACTTTGTGGGTATACAAATTTATCATTCAGATCAAGAACTTTGTGGGTATACAAATATATCATTCGGAGCAAAAACTATGCGGCTATACAAATATATCATTCGGAACAAAAACTATGTGGCTATACAAATATATCATTCGGAACAAAAACTATGTGGCTATAAAAATATATCATTCGGAACAAAAACTATGTGGCTATACATATATATTATTGAGATCATAAACTATGTGGCTTACAAATATATCAATCAGAACAAAATCTATGTGGCTATAGAAATATATTATTCAGAACAAAACCTATATTACTATACAAAAATATCATTCAGAATATAAGCTATGTAGTTATACATAGCAAACATAAGATAAGCCACTGAAGAAGAAAAAAATTCCTTGATACATATACTTTTGTTCGCCTTTAAATGTTTTATTTCTCATTATACATATAAATACATGTATATAACAACACATTGTACATAGCACAATCAGGAAAATTAGTGTGAATAGCTCTATGTATTTATTGAGAAACAAGTTGGTGTATTTAGACAGTAAAGAAAGGAGAGTAGATTAGAGAATGAAGTTCGGATAAAGAGGAGGAGTACTTGTCACTCTAAGTTTGAAAAAAATTTGTTGACGTCATTTATTCAGTATCAGTATACACATAATTATTACCATTGCAGCGCTTTGCAAAATTGGTGAGTCTTACAATGTTGCGACGAAATGAAATCGGCCAAGTACATTTCACTGAGCTATTTTGTTCAACCGCATGACATATTTATGACATCATGTTTTTGAGATTTTGGAGACATCCCATCCACTTTGATGCAATAATATGCTATCACCCAACAGGGGATATGTTTGCAAAACAGTTTTTAGGCGCTGCGTTTTCAGAATACAATAATAAAGAACACACAACGATCAAGGGTTAATAAATATCAATCGATAGTTATTGAAAAAGTACCTTAATTAGTCTCTTATTACACATTTACATTTTTAATCACTTTCTTTTTTATTACGATGTTTGCTTTCAATTCAGTGTGTAATTAATATATAATTTTCAAAGGAAAAGTACCAAAGAGTAGAAATTACTATTCCATAATTTTAAAAATATTTGGAAACATTTTGCGAACATTACTATAGTAGTTAATAGAATTTGTGATTTAGTTTCAGTATGTCTTTCAAGAATTTTTAGGTAGAAGTAAAGGAAAATTATTACAGATGTTTTGTTTTTGTGCATTCGATAACTTTTTTGCATATTGATACCCTTTGCCCATTTTTATTACTATTATACCATTGGCATTATCAAACTGTCGTGATTAAAAAATAAAACACTTTCTTATTAATATAGCCATGAACGAGGTTGGCTCATAAAATAGAAAAAAATATATTATACTAATTTATTTTACCTTGAATGCGATAAAAGCTCAGAGCTTGCGTGAATCGCTCTTGAGTCCGCCTCCTGGGTAGAACCAATACTGAATGGTGTTTTATGAGAGACATCGGGTCGAGCGGGGGATTGAACCCACAACTTCTGGCGTGAGCCACCAACTCTCTATTCGTTACACTACTGCCCGCTTTAAATTTAGAACATTTAAACTTTTAAATTAGTTAAAATATGATTTTTTTAAAGCAACACTACCAGAATAACAGAAATAAAGCTTTCAGTAAGATTCACTGCTAGTTATATTATAAGATTATTTTTTTTGTATATTAAGTACCATTCAATTTGACTGACAGTCCTATTGTCAGCATAGGATATTAATTAAAGTTTTGTCTGTCCTAGATGATGGCCAATAGTGTTATGTCAACTTTGTAGGCGAGAACGTATGTATCACACAAATTCGTTGTTGATTACGAAAATGTGTACCCTTTTCTACATAAGAAATAGAGAAAACAGTAAATGGTATGTCTCCTATCAATTAATAACGGCATAATAGAAGGGTATATTTTCTATTAGCCGGACCTGGTTAGCTCAGTCGATAGCGCGTCTGGCCATCCATTCGGGGTCTTGAGGTCGAATTCCCGTGATGATTGATATACGACATGGCGTTTCAATATAAATCGCTTCTGACCACAGATTCAAGTTGGAAAGTTACCAGCTACTTGCGGAGATGGGTATAGCCGAGTATAGGTTGGCCTTCTACGATACCAGGAGAGACTGGATAAGTTAACTGATCGTCTGTTAGGCTTCTATGCTAAATATTCCAACGAACAAACTTATCAAAATACTATTGATGGCTTATTTCCTTGTCTTTTAGCTCTACTTTTTTCAATTTGGATGATTGTATAATTTGAAAGAAAAACTCCATACTTCGAGAATTAAATTTCATATCGTTATTGACAATTGATATTTTACTCATATTCATATTCTGTATGCATATCTAAATCCTGGACAAATATGCATTTGTATATGACTTACTAGTAGTACATTCTATGTAAATGGCAAATTATTGTATGTGTTTACATGTAATGAGCACACAAGGCCATGTGGTTTCGTATTATTTAGATTTCATGGATTTTCAATCAAAGATATTTACGATTGTTTACAGTGTCAAGCGTGTTATAAAACAAATCAAACGTCGTATCCTTAGTTATATACTCGTATCAAAGTGTATCGTCGGCAATATGTCTTTGTTAAACAGTAGAAGATAGATTATGTCAATTATAAAACTGATTCATGCTAATGTTAATAAATCCCAAACTCAGAATCCCTGTTATATCTCTGTATGAACTATTTGTAAAGTGAAAATACGTCAAAGACGTCCAAACAAGACCCTAGCAGTTGTCATTGTAACAATAGTTATTTTGATCGCATGCAATTATATCCTTTTCCATTATGTAGTATTTCTATTCCGATATGCAAATCAATGACCATTTGTGTTACAGTTGCCACTTTTCTACGATATTGACAAGTAATAAGTAGTTAAGTTCAAGCATCGTTAAGAAATAACCATAAACAACTCAAAATACATCTGGATACGTTATTCAAATGCAAATATTGATCGTAAAAACATCATAACGTCCATTTGTCGGTATAATGAAGGGGTCCATCTGGCAGGCATCGTGATGCGTTTATGATTTAAATATTATTTTAAATTTGGGATGCAAAGTCAGTTTTAAGGCAAATTGCCGCTCCTTTGTGAAAACCTCACAAAAACAACAATAGTTTTCACAGTACATCACAATATTACTTTATTTGTTTCCTATCTCTTTTAAATGATGTTATACGGCTTCCACTGATAGAGAAATCATGTGTGAATATGATAACAGGCTCAACTATGTTTCTCTTAATTGTATTTTAATTTAAAATCAATGATGCGGTCTTGTTCCTTATATAGCATTTCTGTGTCATATTGACCAATAATCGGATGAATTTGGATAACAAGAACAATATATACTCTCTGATGTTATGTTGCTTTTGTTTAACTAAATATATCTATATAGCCAATTGTAAAAATATGTGTTTTAAACCTTATTGTTTGTGTGAAATCCTTTCGATTTCCAACCAAACACACACGTTGACACGTAGTTGATTCTTAAGAATATTCTTAAACTTAAGCTTGAAAATCCAAATTTTAAACTTAGACATCTAATTTACTATGACAAATTGAATAAGTGTGAGAGTTTCTGTGACTACATATTAGGTGTCCCTGCATGTTTGCATATTGTGGTTTCAAATATGGTCTATAAGTGTTGTTTTTTTTCAAAATAATATTCATTCTTGAGTTCAAGTTTAAGAATATTGTTAAGAATGATTGGTGAATACCACCCCAGATTGAATTAATTCGAGAACTCATTTCAAGACATTAAATACTATCGCTGGAAGATGTGTTCATGTTTACGTTTAACTTAATTTTTATTATCATTATACCGTATTTAAATAGCACTCTTTTCATATATAAAATACTTTCAAAAGTGCTTTACAAAACAAAAAGTACATGCAGTGTATAAAACAATACACTGCAGCCATAAAATAAGTAAGATACGTCATTGTTAACAGTTCAGTTAAAACATAACAAAGAAAAAAACAAAGTTAAAATTACAGACAGTTCATTGAAGTACCTTAAACTTAGTTTCAATTCCGTGATACACAAAATAAATCTAAAACTTCTATAGAGTTCAGTTTATATAATATTTTATAAAAAAGTGTGTTTTTAGCAGCTTTTGAACATATTCAGGTCAGAAGCGTCTTGAAAGTTGGAGGGAAGAGCGTTACGTAAACAAGGAGCAGCATAGTGGAAGCTTCTTTTTCCTTACAGGATTGTACAGATCGTAGGCACAACTAATGTCATACTGGAAGCTTCTTTTTCAATACAGGATTGTACAAGTCGTAGGCACAACTAATGTCATACTGGAAGCATCTTTTTCCTTACAGGATTGTACAGGCCGTATGCACAACTAATGTTATACTGGAAGCTTCTTTTTCAATACAGGATTGTACAAGTCGTAGGCTGAACTAATGTCATACCGAAGCTTATTTTTCCTTACATGCTTGTACAAGTCGTAGGCACAACTAATGTCATACTGGAAACTTATTTTTCCTTACAGGATTGTAAAAGTCGTAGGCACAACTAATGTCAAACTGGAAGCTTCTCTTTCCTTACAAGATTGTACAGATCGTAGGCATAACTAATGTCATACTGGTAGCTTCATTTTCTTTACAGGATTGTACAGATCGTAGGCACAAGTAATGTCACACTGGAAGGTTCTTTTTCCTTACAGGAATGTACAGATCGTAGGCACAACTAATGTCAAACTTGAAGCATCTTTTTCCTTACAGGATTGTACAGGTCGTACGCACAACTAATGTCATACTGGAAGCTTCTTTTTCGTTACAGGATTGTACAGGTTGTAGGCACAACTAATGTCATAATGGAAGTTTATTTTTCCTTACAGGATTGTACAAGTCGTAGGCACATCCAATGTCATGCTGGTGCTTCTTTTTCATTACAGGATTGTACAAGTCGTAGGTACAACTAATGTCATACTGGAAGCTTCTTTTTCCTTACAGGATTGTGCAGATCGTAGGCACAACTAATGTCATGTTGGAAGCTTCTTTTTCCTTACAGGATTGTACAGATCGTAGGCACAACTAATGTCATATTTGTAGCTTCTTTTTCCCTTACAGGATTGTACAAGTCGTAGGCACAACTAATGTCATACTGGAAGCTTCTTTTTCCTTACAGGATTGTACAAATCGTAGGCACAACTAATGTCATACAGGAAGCTTCTTTTTCCTTACAGGATTGTACAAGTCGTAGGCACAACTAATGTCATACTGGAAGCTTCTTTTTCCTTACAGGATTGTACAAGTCGTAGGCACAACTAATGTCATACTGGAAGCATCTTTTTCCTTACAGTATTGTACAGGTCGTAGGCACAACTAATGTCATACTTGAAGCTTCTTTTTCAATACAGGATTGTACAAGTCGTAGGCACAACTAATGTCATATTGGAAGCTTCTTTTTCCTTACATGATTGTACAGGTCGTAGGCACAACTAATGTCATACTGGAAGCTTCTTTTTCCTTACAGTATTGTACAAGTCGTAGGCACAACTAATGTCATAATTGAAGCTTCTTTTTCCTTACAGGATTGTACAAGTCGTAGGCACAACTAATGTCATATTGGAAGCTTCTTTTTCCTTACAGGATTATACAGGTCGTAGGCACAACTTATGTCGTACTTGAAGCTTCTTTTTCTTACAGGATTGTACAAGTCGTAGGCACAACTAATGTCATACTGGAAGCTTCGTTTTCCTTACAGGATTGTACAGGTCGTAGGCACAACTAATGTCACACTTGAAGCTTCTTTTCCCTTACATGATTGTACAAATCGTAGGAACAACTAATGTCATACTGGAAGCTTCTTTTTCCTTACTGGATTGTACAAGTCGTAGGCACAACTAATGTCATACTGGAAGCTTCTTTTATTACAGGATTGTACAGGTCGTAGGCACAACTAATGTCATACTGGAAGCTTCTTTTTCCTTACAGTATTGTATAGGTCGTAGGCACAACTTATGTCATACTGGAAGCTTCTTTTTCCTTACAGGATTGTACAAGTCGTAGGCACAACTAATGTCATATTGGAAGCTTCTTTCTTCCTTACATGATTGTACAGGTCGTAGGCACAACTAATGTCATACTTGAAGCTTCTTTTTCCTTACAGGATTGTACAAGTTGTAGGCACAACTATTGTCATATTGGAAGCTTCCTTTTCCTTACATGATTGTATAGGTCGTCAGCACAACTAATGTCATACTTGAAGCTTCTTTTTCCTTACAGGATTGTACAAGTCGTAGGCACAACTAATGTTACATTGGAAGCTTCTTTTTCCTTACATGATTGTAAAGGTCGTAGGCACAGCTAAGGTCATACTTGAAGCTTCTTTTCACTTACAGGATTGTACAAATCGTAGGCACAACTAATGTCATACTGGAAGCTTCTTTTTCCTTACAAAATTATACAAGTCAGAGAAGCTTCGGATCTTAAATCTTAACTTTGGTCTGTATTTCTCCAACATGTCTCTGATATAGTCGGGACTCTGATTGTGCAAGGCTTTAATTAACCAACAGTTTATAATGAATACGGTAACACAAAGGCAACCAAAGGAGTTCTTTCAGAACTGGAATGATGCGACTAAATCCGGTAGTTCATGTCTCAATGCGAGCTGCAGTATTCTGCACACGCTGCAATTTGCTTAACATTGTGTTAGAAACACCACTGAGGAGCGCATTGCAGTAGTCCAACCTAGAAGTTACGAGAGAAAATAATGTAACTTTTGATGCAAGTCTTAAATGACCGATAGCATAATTAACAAAGTCAATTAACTATGTTATTTATCATTTCGCCCGGATAACGTGACTCTTGTTAAATATGAATGCTGTAAACTGACTAAGAAAGTAATAAAATTACGAAAGAAATATTTTTTTCATTTTTCAGTACTTGTAAAATCTTCTGGCCAACAGTTTTTTTAAATGCAACATGGATGCTATGTTACCAGTATACAGTCAAACTTGTGTAAGCGGTTACATATCTTAAGCAGCCACTTGTCTTTAGCAACCACACTTGCTAACTTTCATTTCAATGCTTTCAGAGAAAATTTAATTGTATTAAGCAACAACCTGTCTTGAAAAACCACTTACTTTCATTCCCTTGACTAACTGCTTAAAACAGGTTTGACTGTATATCGCACATTGTAATGATCATCAACATTTTAAAACAATTTCGACTTGATCAAATGAAGGATTGCCCAACCCGTCTAATCAAATAAACGGTTCATCTCGTTTACATATTTTGTGTCTGAGGTTTCTATAAATGCTCTTAAGATAAATTGCCTTTTTATCTATTGCAGTAACGGAAATTCAAAACTATAACTCAAAGCAAATTAATGCAACATCAATAAAACAGGACATTTTCATATTTCAACAAGTCCGCAATGGAACATGAAAATATTGATAAAATCTTATCTGAAAATTACAAATTTTAGATTGCTTTTTTGTGTTATATTCGATAACAACATTTGATGTTGTTTGATAATGATATTCTTGTATCATTCACGAATCAACTACACTGTTTTTAATTAAAATATTGTCTTAATTAGCATTTGAATACGAGAATAACTCCCATTCTCATTCAATTAAATCTAATACTTGCTGACCAGCCGTATGCAATGTGTACCTACTTTGTTTCTTATTTTGATGATCAGTGTACGCTGAAGTCAATAGGTTTGATTCGTCTCTCACGGTTGATCCAAGTGGGAAAGTTATCAGTTACTTTCGAATATGGATGTTCTCGACTACTTGTTAACTATCAAGGATCCAAGGAAAGAGTGACTAGGTTCAGTACATCATGAAGTAGATTAGTAGCACCAAAGTAAAATGCGCGGAATTGGTGCGCATGAAAAGCTGCAGAACTCCTCTTTAAAAACACTTATATACATGTACTTGATTTCATTGCTCATGTAGGGCGTAGCTATTCCGAACTCAAAGGTCTACGCGAATGTATGACACGCAATCAGCGGTTGTTTTATGAGATTATTGCCTCTATAAGGAACATTATTTCAGGTGTAATTGACATGTAGGAAATTTACACCCGCACATTATTGAGATAAATTTACAGATATATGTTGACACATAACATCGCAGTACCCTGAGAAGTAGGTTGTTTTTTTTAAAACTGGTATTTGATTTTTTTTTTTATATTTACAGAAGTTTGATCTTCCATGAGTGTTGAACCTGTAAAACAGACCCAGCTCTCCCGATTGGGTCTGTTAAATAGCAATGTTGGGAAAGCGACTTTTGAGCACGTTGATTGGTCAGTTGCTTCAATTGAAAGTATGAATGACGTCACAGTTTAGTAAGCGTTCAGTTGCTATACATTTTTGGACAGGCATAGACTTCCCTGCTTATTCATTGGGGGTTAATTGACAAGATTCGGTAGATATCAGGTTTTGGGATAGACTAGATGAATGACTGTTAGTTTTTCAACATCGTTACTAGTCGTGCGTGGTTAACTTGATTTTTTTATAAATATGATGTAATGCATTCGAAACTCCTCGGGCACTGCTCACACTCTTCTGTGCTTGTGTTTGATTCGAAGAATTGAGCGAAGTGTTCCGAATGGATTTAATGCAGTTTCCATCTCCAGAGAATGTTAGTTTTGCATTTTAAATGTTTAGTTTGTATGATGTTAATGTGCTTGTGTAATATACATTTGCATCAAACCGAATGGAATATCAAACTTACAACGTGTTCTATGAAATGTTATTCTATTAAATTCCTAGTTTTTACATTGAAAGTCGTCCTTGATTGATATATTTTTTATGCCACTCTCAACATTTTAAATCGATATGCAAGTTGATTAAACGACTACACGAATATATAATAAATTATTTTTATATAGCAAAGGATAGTGTTTTTTTTTCTTCATTAAACTTAATCAAATGGCTTTATTTTAACAAGCCGACGAAACATTAAAGTAAGTACTTAGCCCTTTTTGCACTAAAGGTGCTTTATATTATTACAATATGTCAGCGCAGACTCTCTCCACCAAAAACTAATATTTTACGTATGCAGTATCTTCTATGAATAAAGCATTTCGAATTAGGCAGTTTTCTCGTTAATAAGTGGTGTATGATGTAATACACTATACAGAAAACGTTTCTTTGCGTTGGTTTATTAGCGACCAAATATAGAACAATAAGTAAACAGATGTATTGCATTAAAAGTTAATGAAATATGTATTTTACATATTAATTATATTGATGTATAGATAAACATGTTAATGTTCTCCTCAAAATATAATATTCTTGTCCTTTGGGCACGAATAATATGTTCATAAATATACGCAGAAATGAAGAAACTACTAAAATTATACTGCTATCTCGGAAGTAAGCAAATCTATACATTTCCTGCGAATGAATGAGAACATTCTTTTGCATGTAAATGATACTGTATATGCTGTGGGTAATCTGGATTTTGTAAAAAATAAGTTGAATATGCGGACGTTTGATACATTGCCATATTGTCCGATATTGTTTGTTTGGGTATTTACCGTCAGTTTATGCCACCGACAGCTATCAGACGATCACTCTTTCCTGTGATCCTATCATTTTAACCAGTACCCACTTGAATCAACCGTGAGAAACAAATGATAATGAGACGCAATTTCGTATATCAATCATCACGGATTCTGTGGCACGGCGGGAATTCGAATCCACAATATCTGGTACACCAGTGATTGAGCTAGCTGGGTACGGCTATCCGATAATGAATGTCACCTTATGCATATATGTATCAGTCACAGTATAAGCCGCACAAATGTGTCATTGTTGTATAGTATAATTATTAATACATATAGATTATTTCCATTCTCAAATCCAGAATTTAACTTCTTAAAAAGGACCAAAGTGGTATCAAATATCTGAACTGTTTTATCTGCCAATCCCTATAATTGAGTATAACAAACTTTGACATTTAATTTGTTACATTGTCAAATATTCTATCTGATTGAAATATCATGGCATACACCAATTAGTTTTGCATTTGTTAAACAAGCATTTCCATATCACAATGGTATGGACGTGATGAATTAATTAGACGATCATACAAATGTTAATGTCTCAGTGATATTTCTGTGAATAGCTGAAAACACAACAATGCGTTTTGTGTGATAAATTGTGTATTAATAACACTCATTATATTGATGAATGGTTTTGAACGTAGGGTACCACCTATAGAAATATTGCCATTACTGATGCTCATGTTTAAACCGCCTTCAGTGGCACAGATAGTTACGTATGAAAGATAAAATAAGATTTAATTTGTACAAATCGCCCCGTTGGTGAAACATGATACCAAGTGCTTTTTAATTTCATATACACATACATATGGTACCTTATTGCACCAATGAGATGAACTATTGTAATAAAAGAAAACTGTTTTTCTATCTTTTTTAATATTTGTTTTCCTTTTTATTTATTTTTTGTTAATGATAGAGAAATTGATATTTTTGGTGTAAAGAACCATTATCAGACAGATTAATGAATGTGCATATAAGTCGTGATTGCATGTTCATTTTTATTGTCACGGATCCCGCACATTTTCTTCATGTTTGTATTTCCCCTTTGTATTAATATTGCAAACATGATAGTTTCCATCCCAAGCAATGTACTATATCTCAGAATGGATAATGATTGATAAGTTCCTTTTATCATGTTCATAAAATGTGTTTCTGATTGTAAGAGCGTGTTTAACTGGGAACCAACTAGTCGCGCATTATGTTATTGCAAAGTTGAGTTATTGTTAACGTTAAACTGAACGCAACTCTGTACCATAATTCAAAATAATAAATGATTGTTATACAGACACAACCAAAATGCGTCTATTATAATATAACGTAAGCTTATTTCACGTGGGTATATTTGTCCTAGCATATTCTGAATTTGTGTAAATCTTGCATTTTCTTTGCTAGATAAAAATCATTTTCACCGTAATGTTACTTGTAGGCAATACCTATCGATTTTACATGGTGTTACACGACTGTCTCTGATAACGAAGTCATGCGTAAATATGATAACGGGATCAACTATGTTTCTCTTAATTGTTCTTTTAATTGGAAATCAATGATACGGTTTGGTCCTCGTATGGTACTGATGCAATTGTTTGCTTTAATGACCAAAAATGGAAGAATGCTGGATTTCTAAAATAAAATACAATTCTGTCTGAACTACATTAATTGAACTTTGTCGTCTTTTGTGGAGATAGCGTGTGTGGAGTGATGTTCGGTGTAACCATGACGAAGGTTTAAGATCGCAATAGACGTTTACGTAACCGATAAGTCTGTAGAACGGACCAGCTCTCCCGATTGGGTCTGTTAAATACAGTATTTGGAAAGTCACATTTGAGTACATTGATTGGTAAATTGCTTCAACAGCACTTGTGAATGACGTCACAGTTTAGTAAGCGTTCAATTGCTATGAGTTGTGTGACAGACATACAATTGTCTGCTTTTTCATTGGTGGTTAATAGACCTGATTTGGGAGATACCAGGTTCTGGGATAGATTAGTAAACGGGGACGAGCCCTGTTGTATTATATATGAATTATTATACTATGCTGTTGTGGTGGGCATTTCATTTGAATACTGCATATCATGTTAAACATTCGCTTTCTTATAGTCAGTTAAAAAAAAAATTGTTTGTGCAAATAATTTAACCTTAAATAGAAGTCACCTTGTGAAAAACTAACACTAAAGGAATTAAAACATTTCTTTGCTAAATGACTTAACGCAGGTTTCCGCCAAGCGATCGAGCACACATACAATCTCTCTTGGGTTCATGTTCTAACCAGAAGATAATTAATCAAACTACATTTTATGAAACTTTAATGAAGGCTTGTGTTTGTAAGTGATAGCATAAGTATAACAAGGCAACTGTAATATGAATAAAACGCTGCATTATGGGTAGCACGTCAAACTACTGATACTATCGATTTTGAAGATAGAAGTAGAAATTTACTGTTCTGCTGGAGAGACACCTATGTAATTTAAACGTTTGAATGGAGATATGTACTTTTATATATCCAATATAGAAACGTAAGTTGTTTATTACACCGATAAAAACTGCATTAGTTCAAACCCTATGTTGAAGTGCTCTTTTTATATGCAAATAAATAAAGTTGATTATTTGCGTTTTGATTTGTCTCTGAAACACAAACACTTATTGTATTCTTGATACTCATTGACAATTAATAGTTTATTTGTCGTTATGAACGTGTTTTGTTTGATACAAATTCCATTTGTCATCAGCATATTCATAACACAGACGAGTGTTTGTCCCGTTTATAGGATGGATATACAAGTATTGTATAATGCCACTATATCATAGCCAATTATCTATAATTTCAGTAAGAGAAATTCGACACAATAGTTCAATTACATTAATTAAACGGAAACATTTCATATTTCAATGATTCAGAAATCAAAATAAAAATACCAATTAAATCTTGTTCGGATTGCGTTTTTGTGCTTTATTTGAGAACGCGTTGGTTTTGTTTGATGTATAGTATATCTGCAGCATTTAAACCTCAGCTACATGTTTTAAAGTATGGTGATTGTTTCATTTGCATTTGAATACGAGAATAATTCCTCTTTTCAATCAGTCAGATTTAGGAATAATATGTACAAACCGGTCGTATTTTCAATCCTATTTTGTTTTCTGTGTTGATAATTACTGTGTTTTGAATTCAATATGTATAGATATTATATATATATCAAATGTATATTCATTTAACTCGATATAATCGCTTGGTATTAAAAATCTATGTTTCCTTTCAATACCTTTAATTTAGTTATTTATATTTTTGGATAGGAATTTCAATTCAATTTCACCATTCTGGTCAGACATCGTTTTGTCATGCATTGACGGATCTTAAATAACAAATTATTCGTAATTATTCATAAATTATAAAGAGATGTTGTCACTTTCAAATTAATAATATGTTTTAGACATGTTTATCGTATTTCCCTAACAAACTACCTTTAAGTTTCAAAATCTATTTTAATATTTTGAATAGAAAGAAAGTTCAATCATTCCATTATGGATGTCGTGACTTAACGTAAGCATTACAACATATAGCCCGTGTTTCCTTTCATTTTAAGAAAAATCGTTTAAAATCAAATGCCTTGTATATAATTTAATGAAACTGAAACTATACCACAATAAAAAAATAGTCCCATTAGTAAAATAGAACATTTTTACATTTCAGTAATTTGGAAACTAGAAATCAAAATTTCGATACGATCTTTTCTGATAATTACAAATCTCAGATTGCTTTTATGTGTAATGATTGTGAACAGCATTGATATTATGTGCCTGGTGGTATTTTTTATATCACTTAAACCTCAGTTACAAGCTTTCGAATGAAGGTATTGCCTCCAATTGCATTTGAATACGAGAATAATTCCTCGATCCATTAAGTCAGTATGTGGAACGATGGTACACAGTAATATATTCAACCTGTGTTGTATACCACAGCGGTGCTTTATGGGTAGAACATAACAACGCCATATCCACTGCACCACCACCAGTTTATGTAATCAAATTCCCTTTGAAGTCAGGGTGAACTAGTTTGTAAATTGATTGCCTTTAAAAAAGGCACGACACGCAATCAGCGGTTGTTTTACGAGATGAGTGTCTCAACAAGGAACATTATTCCTGGTGTTATTTGCATGTAGCAGATTTATACTCCCATGTATTTGAGATAAATTCACAGATACCCACCGAAACAAACTACCTCCAGCCTGATTAGTTGTTTTTGTTTATTTATCGACTGGTAGTTTGAATTTTTTTTTCAATTACAGTTATAATCTAATGTTGTTTATGTAACTGGTATCTTCTCTTGCATTATTGTTAGTTTTGAGATATAAGTTATCTTTATCAAATCTTGAATGATATTGATTAAATCAATTTCAACATTCGTTTCTTTTATTCGTTCGTTATAATTTTGAGTATTGCTTTTTATTCAATTTGTGCAGTATCATTTTATATAGCAAGCTTAAAACCGTAATCATTCTAGGTATCAATTGTAATGTGCTGTTCTGGGACCATAATCACCAACTATTATTGAGAATATTCTTAAACTTAAGCTAGAAAAAACAAATTTCAACCTTAGATATCTAGTTTAGAATGACAGATAGAATAATTATGAGAGTTTATTTGAATATATGGTAGGCGCTGCCCTTCGTGTTTGCACATAAAGTCTCTTGTTGTATTTTTTTCAAAATTCATTTATCAGTTAAAATCTAAGAATATTCATAATAATGGTTGGCGAGTACGACCCCTGGTGAAGGTATACTTTGAAAGCTACGTATTCTACTGTGCGATGTATCTGATGTAGAAAAAAATGACTATTTGTAATTTATTAAAAAGTTGGGATATCATTATGCCAGTTACTTAGTACAGGCTAGCAAAAATCATAACTTTTATAACTATCAGTATATATACACCTAAAACAAATTCTAACCGGCAACTTGTATTTTTATATTTGAAGGAAACCAACTTTTAAGCGGGTAAAAAAGTGTAGAATGAAAAATCCATACCCGGTAAAAATAAGCAGAAATTCGTGTCCACTATACTTTCATCTACACTACCACCACCCGTCATCGTTTAACACGAAACGATAACATAAAATACCAATGAAATATTACTACAATTTGTTCTTATATAAGTTGTTCAATAATGACATATTGACGAAGACATAACGCATCGATACAATATATCGATTTTACATAAAATAACATACGTCGTCTTTGCTGGAGATATAACGAGTAACTATAATGATAACAGACTCACTTATGTTTGTTTTATTTGTATTTTTATTGACAATCAATATTACGTAATGATAAGCATCGCAGTTTTTATTTGACATTCTACCAGAGCTAATTTAAAGATACATATGTATATAGATTAAGATATCATTCCTTAACAGTCTTAAAGTCAATTTATCGGCACATTGGTCATGTGTTTGATAATTGTAAAGGAGATTAAATATGATATATCACTCCAAGATAGATAAGAGACCTTACCGATTGCGTAAAGTATGTACGATGTTTGTATATAAAATTCGGTAGGAGGTTAATACTCGAGTAAATAATGTTATAGTATTTTGTTGAAGATATGGTGTGTTACATTTGTTAACCCTAATTAATGTATTTGAAGATGGTACATAATAATGTAATAATCAGTTTTTGTACATTTATGTGCGGAATTACAATCATTTTGTGTGTGAACACTAAACTGTGTAATCAAGACTTAGTGTAGTAATAGACATAGTACCATCATTGCAAACAGGAAATGCTTCCGTGGGATAGTCGCATAATGGTGGTTTTAAGTATTCTTTGTTTCTTCTACTTTAAATATGCACGTTAATGCACTTTTTTGTTTGAATAGAATTACTGGTGTATTTTGCACATTTTGAAAGCATTGGCATGTTTGAATTGCGAATTTAGAGAAAAAAATATGCTTGGAAATTGTACTATGAATACCTGATTTTGGAAGTCAAATTTCACTTTGTCAACCGTGTGCAGACTTAACAGAAAAAATATCTTTTATGACACATGGCCCTTGCTTTTCTCAAACAATAAATGTATGTTTCACTTCTTTTATTAGGGTCTTGTAATAACATGTTTTTTAATCGAAGTAAAATAAAAACAAGTTTAAAACAAAACAACAATTACTATTACTGTGAACATGTTTTAAGAATCAACCATAACGTGTATAGTTAATAACAAAATATAAAATATCATCTAAATAGTGTTCAAATGGCGAATAAGGTTGTTATATTTGATTGTAGAACCGGAATCAGCCAGGATGGCAGATGTGTGTATTAATGGTAATGACATGTTCGTATCAATTGTCACGTATCACATACTCTTCATTATTGTATTTCTATGCTATAATATATTTGCAAACATGTTTATTACGATCATAGGCAGTGTAATGTATCTCTGAATGAACACTGATTAAATGAACAAGTAATGCGTTCATGCTATCGTGTCCATAACAAGTGTTTTCTGATTGCAGATAATTAGCAGAGCATCGTGTTGGTGTACATTGAGAATAGATAATAATTTATATATTTGGTATCCGAAAATACCATTTAGTTATAAATGTTTGGAAATTCGGCGTAAAGTTTTTATCAAGTTCAAGAAATCCAGATAACGTTTATTTTGGCATAAATAATATTTTCTTCCTCGTTAGATATGCATTTCTATGTTAGACAGGTAGATCCGCCAAAAGGTTTGGAATACAAGTCTTCCAAAATGGCTTGTATAAAGATGACGATAAAGGCAATAACACTGATTTTACTTCGTCACAAACGTAAAAATGTTCAAATTGCACACGAAATATATAAAATATATCATACACATGTAATAATATCATTATGACATCATATTCTGATTTTCGTTCATTACAACACCAGCCATCGTTAGAGCCGCGTCTACTGTTGATGTGTGTTGTAACATAATTAGAATGTGCACACGTGTGTGGGTGTGTGGTCGAATGTGTTTGCTTATAAATTCTTCTTAAATTTGTCCTTGTATATTGTAAATAAGGCTTAGTCTTGGTTTAACCAAATTTATTTATTCAAATGTGCATACATACAAACCAGTTAAAGTATAACTATGTATAAGAAAGGAAGATACTAAGTTCTTCGGTTAGTCTTGCATTTTTATTTGTTCAACGAATGTCAATTTCACCATAATGTTACTTGATCGGCAATTCCCATCGATTTCACATAAGATAACACGGATGTCTATTACAACGAAGTCATGCGTAAATATGATAACGGGCTCAGCTATGTTTCTCTTAATTGTTCTTTAAAAAAAAAGGAAATCAATGATATGGTTTGGTTCCTTTTATGAATCTGATGAAATTAATGCTCAATCACTGACTGAAATATTTCTCAAAACAATTTAATTAAAGATGAACAATTATATTTTAATAAAAATAATGTATAAAAACGTTTGCAAAGTCAGCTAAACATTTTGCTTTTGAAATACTGAAACTCTCGTTACATGTTAAATAAAAGTATTATTTTGTTAGTCTCTGCATGAGTAAATATTGGTCTTTTATAAGTTAATAGGAAAACATTATATGTAGTTAAACCCTGAGGGCAAGACAATGCTTTACATATCGTAACAGGATTACTCTTTATTGTTAAAGTTAAATATGTTTGTTCGTGTTTTTATAGCTAGAGTAAATTGGCTCCCAGACTATTTATTTGTTTGAAATATCAAACAGATCACAAAAAGGGACTATGATCATTTGATTCTACATCCTAGTGCTTGATTAGTGGTAGACCTGTTTGCAATCATGCGTTCCTCTTTAATTATGCGACGAAATCTTTAATTAAAGTCTAGGAGCTCAATGATTGCGAATTTCTCCTAAACGCATAAACGACATTAAGGTCTCACTATACAGTTACGCCCCTTTTTGTCACGGAAACAAAATCCTTGCACTGAAAACAAGTCCTATGTTATTTGGTTTTAAATATTTTCAAACTGGTTCATAGGGGCTGTTATTTCTTGCTGCAGTTGAATAAAGCAAATGCTGGCAGAGCATATTCTGCAATAATACACCACTGGTATTAACAGATGCATGTATTTATTTCATTAGAGGAACTTTTAAAAAAAATATTTTTCGGGTGTCACTGCATTTTCTTAAAAAAAAAAAAGCTGGTCAACCTACTAGTTATTGTGCATTTATATGTGTTGATACATTCCTGCTATGAATAAAATATATTTTAAAAATATTCTATGTGAATATCCTTAGCTTAATTTTTATAAAGAACAAATTTCAACTGTGTAGTGAGATTGTCGGATATAATTTCTCAACATTTAATAAAAGATTAATAATGATATTTTAGTAATAATAATAATAATAATAATAATTATAATAATAATGTATTAAATCGTTTGCAAGGTCAACTAAACATTTTGTTTTTGTAAAACAGAAAGTCTCGTCATCTGTTAGATATATACTAGCTTTTTACTATTCTTTGCACGTGTAAATATTTGAATTGTGTAAGTAAATATGAATACTTTGCAGATCGTAACACGAATAATCGTTATTGCTATGCTTAAAGACGATTGACAAAGTTTTTGTCAATTTTTTCCTATGGATATAATTTCATGAAACTTCACATTATTTAAATTTAATGTATGTTCATGCAACATCAGAAATAAAAAAACCCACATATTACCGTACAGAATTGTTAGTATTAACTCCTCATAAGCATACCCGTCCTTGAAATTTGGAGATTTAACAAGCAATGCAAAAATATTTTTTAAAATTGTTCATATCTAGTATTTAATTAAAACTATTACATATACGCATGCATATAGTATTCATTTTCATTTATGATAAATTTAAGCTTGAATTTAACTTTTTAGGGTTTTTAAAAGCAAAATCATTTCGGCAGAATGTCAATTTTGTAATAAAAATACAGCGTTGTTTATATTTTGATATAGTGTATGGATAAATTTTGCTTAAATCCTCACAAAATACTTTCTGATACCTAATCTAATGGCAGTCAAAATAAAATATACACTTTACTGCGCAGTTTGAGAAAAAAAATTGCTCTTAAAATATGCCATCGTTACATAAACTGCAGTGGCGAAATAACGTTTTTTTTATACAAATTGAGCTTATTTGTATAAATATTAAGATTCTGTTATAATTCACATTCAGGTTAAATTGCTATAAACAATTTTTGAAACAATTATGCATATTTCATGTATTGAACACAATATAAGAGAACAATTTCAGGCGTATCCGTAAATGATTGATGCATATAGTAATCGCAGTGTCCGTCCGTCCTTCCGTCCAGTTTTTCGTATCAGGCCTGTTACTTTGTAACGCTTAGATGGGTTTTGTTAATACTTGCTACAAATGATCAACATAACATGATGACGTGTCGCACTTAACACTCAGACTACCACTTCAAAGGCCAAGGTCACAATTTAACTTTGTTTGACAACACTTTCATTCTGTTTGAAATTTCGTGTCCGGTCTGTTATTTTGTCACCTATGGATAAATTTAAAAATTTGGCTCAGTCAATCAACATGTCATGATGAACTGTCAATTGCAAAGCCTAGAATCTTCTCAAAGGTCAAGGTCACACTTTAAATTTGTTTGTTGTTCGTGTCTGGTCTGTAACTTTATCTTACATGGGGGTTGGGGGATTTTAAAGTAGGTTGAAACAAGTGATCGACATGTCATGATGTTGAGTCACCTGCATTTACCTATAGAAATACCCAGAGCTTTACATCAGATTATGTCATGCCAAGGTTTCGCAGAGGTCAAGGTCACACTTTAAGGTAAAAAAAAATCCCCATGAAATTGCATGTCTAGTCTGAAACGTCAGTTCATTACTCTTGATATTCATGGATACATATCTACCTTTTATAAAATACATGTATATTGTTATTTTCACAGACCATATGGGGTGGGGGGGGGGGGGGGGGTTAATAACAAGTGTTAATTCTTGTTTCTTGATAGCTTAATTAATTGCACGTGTGTAAAAATTAATTTATATGACGCTATACACTTGTTAAGCCTGATAATGATTCTATTTCCAATCAACGTATTAATAACACAGACAATTGTCTCGTTTGCACGCTCAAAGTTTTGCATTATTGCTATCATAATAAATTGGCTTTTTATCTATTTCCTTAACGGAAATTCGAAATTATAATCCAGAACAAATTAAAGTTACAATGATAAAGCAGGAGCATTTTCTAGCTTAATTATTCGGAAAATCAAAATCAAATTATTGATAAAAGTTGTTTAAAATGTTTAAATTTAGATTGCTTTTTTGTGAATTATTTGAGTGCACGTTGATGATGATTGATGAATTGTACACTTGTATCATTGATTTATTGTTTCAAAAGACAAATTTTCAAATTGGGATGGTATATTCATTACATTCAGTCTACATTGTTTCCTGTAATAATGGAGATTGTATATTGATGTATGTACGTATAGGCATCACATAATATTTATTTTGTTGAATGTAGTTGCATGTGTTTTTTTATAAAGGAAAAAAACATCTTTAAATATATTTAATATTTGACACAGAGAGTATCAATATTTATTATTGATAATAATGATAGTTCTTGTTATGTTTGTACTTGTCATGTTTTACATCGGTATATTTTTATATACTTTCACACGCCAATTAATTGTGTACGGTTCGACACATGAAGATGTTGTGTGTTTTTTACAATTCTGCCCATTTGTTGCAGCGTATCACTACTCATCTTGTAACTATTATATCTTCATCCAACAGTACCAAATATCATCCAAACTTCGCAGAACTCGTGAAATAGTGTAATGTTCTCATAAGTACAATAAAATATGACTATTTTAAGCATTTTCAACAAGAAAAATGCCCAACCGATTTATACAGCTCTTATGTCTTTGACGCAATAATCTTGCAACCGCCAGTACGTGGAGGTAATTGGTAAGTGCGACCTTCAACTCTTATTCCATATCATTTCATATTCAAAAATATTTGGTACGTGAAAAGTTTGCCGTTAAAATGATCGAATCCCTTGTGAGCTTTTTAAAGAATGTAACCATTATACATTTGAAAATATGTTTCCATATACATGAGCTGTAGAGTGTATTGTATTCGGAGTGAACATAAACTGTCAATCCGATGAAGAGGAAATCTTATATTGCATAGCCTCTCTCTCTTAAAAGTGAAAGTTTCATATTTCTTTTATATATTTTACAACCGCAATGCCGAAGGTAGTAATAAACAAAATGCAGTGTGAAGAATGGCTTTAGATACAGGTTTTTTCCAGTTAGATTCATACTTTGAATAATTTAGAATCAATATAAATCAAATAATATTATTTCAGTTTTAAAACAATAAAATGTAATTTTAAGGTTACTTAAGAGCAGCACAGACTGAAATATTCGTTTGCACTATCTAAAGATAATTTAGGGCCAACGAGAGGAAATCTAAAGGTTTAGCATCTTAATGTATTAGGTATATGATGTATGTGTACATGTAGTCCACGATTGGATATGAGAGTATTTCTAGCTACAAGTTGTATAAATAACCAAAATAATGCAATGCTGTTTATAAAAACTGGCTAACCTTAATATCAATCAGAGTATATGTTATGATGGGTTTAGTAACAAACTGCGCCAATAAACCAGTATATGATTTAAATTATAAGCAAAGTTTATAAAATAGACCGACACTTTGCTTAAACACAACTTAATGGTTGATTTCGAATATACGAGGTATGTCCCAAAAGTAATAGAACGACCTTGTCAGTTTTGTATTCAGGGCGTTACATGCAAACCAATGGTATCGAATGATAGATCGACATCTCTTCTATTGTCATGAAACATCAAATCAATTTTCAGTCATCATTAAATTCATGCAAAAGGCACCATGGTAACGCGAGTTTAGAAGTATGGGGGACTTTGAAATAAGACGCCATTTAAAAAAAACAACATTGCCTTGAAAAGCAGACTTCCTCAATATCGCGCCAAATGTTATAAAATAATAGTAGACATAATTTCAGATTATGTGCGAATGTCGTTTTAAAATTCGACATTATCGATAAACATTTGAATATTGTGCGAACTTTCGAAAGAACATGTGCGAATTTGAATAGTAAAAAAATGGACAACGTCACGTCGAGAGTGGAAGTTTTGGGTGTGGTAAAATTTTGTTGGATGTAATACAGGATACTCTGAAGTTTATTTCACACAATTCTTTAACGGAAAGCATATCCTGGACTCTTAACTATTGGTGGTACAAACGGGTTGAGACAAAAGTAACTGACCATCAGCGATCAGGACGACCGATATATTCTGTGGTTTCCCTAGGATTCAAATCAGATCTTGATGAAAAGCGCTTTCAGTACCTCCTGGCCATGTGCCTGAGTGTACATTCTGTGGTTAGGATATACGAGTCATCATAGTGTCGTAACATGTACCAGTAGTGGTTGCAGTACCACAAAAATTGTGTTTTGCACAGCGGTTTATAGTTCGAAAAAAGAATGACTTTCATTTGAATGTCAACTTGACGTCGCACAAATAACATTTTCATATACATTTTGACTTGTGTTAAATGGTGGTGTACGGTATTGAAATTTTGCATGCTTATAGTTTAAATATTAAAAAGTATTCATGCCAAGTTTTGTTTGGACTGAAACACTAAAAGGCATATTTCTAAATGCATCCTATTACTTTTGGGACATACCTCGTATATCTGCAACTGAAACGTAATACATTAAACAAGTCTTAATGTACCTGCCAAACTATTGAAAAGAGCTTCAATTCGAGTAATATACTATGCTCATAATTGTTTTGGCAGATTCAGAAAACGATTTAATTTATGAAATTATTATTGATGATTTATTTGATTTGATGAAACTTCATATATAGGCTTAATATATGGCAAAAGAGATGATTTCGAAAGTAGTGATGCCCCTCAATTATTATATAAATTATTTTATTTATTTATACGTATAATTCATAGCAAAACCATTAATACATATTAAGTAGTACCAATCCTTATAAGGCTTATCAGTCACTATTTTATCAAAATTATAATTACTAATATATAAAAATACATATATAAAGAAACTTACATGACATTATTTAACACCGAAGACAAGAAAATCAAAACAAGGACAAAATGAAAAGAACATTTATCCATCAATGTAATTAAGAAAGTGTTAAAATTTGCTTTTGTTAAGTCTATGGACATTCCGATATATATTATTGCACTTATATTTTGTATAACTATCATGACAATTTTACCTATATGTGAATGCTTTGTATCATATTATTCATTAAAGTTTGCGTTTAAATGTTTACATTAATTATGAATTTTAGGACAACAAAATATGGAATGTATTTCATCTTCAACAATATTTGAATTACACTTAGATGGAGATGTATTACATTTATTATATGGATTTGCTTTACATGATACAGTAGTGTCTAAATTCTACTAACGTAATTAGCTATTCATTTTCAAACACTTCCGCAGTTTGTCTTTTTTTGCTATTATGGTGAGTTTATGTAAGAGCTTGGATCATTTTCACTTTAAATCTTTATTCGGTGGTAATATTTCAAGAAATGTGATAAATGGGCGTATGCGTTTTTCATTCGTTAGATAATATCATTATGTTCATATACTAATCTGTATACGAGTGTATTGCATTATTACTCTGTAAAGTAAAACATATAATCCTAATTACTTCACACATTAGATGGTTTTGTTGACGCCATGTATCAACGTATGTTTATGTAATTGTAAGCAAACGACAAATCAACGTTTTCTTTAATTATTTTAGTGTAAATATCAATGGTACTATGAATAAAGGTCCGTCATTAAGAATGTTCCTAGTTAACTTTTGTCACATTTTTATATCAAGTTCAGCAGAGTTTCATGACTGATAAAATAACAGACTGGCACTTCACCGTGTCGCTAATTCAAACTGTTTCACGTGCAAATAAAATATACATTATGTATAAGAATCGTTAATAATTCCTGGAATGAAGTAACCTAATACATAATTGTTAAAATGACGTCATAATGTCATATTGTATTGAATTGCCTTTTTGAGATTGACAAGTTAGGTTTGTATTCATGGTGATTGCGTGTTCATGTTAATAATCACGTATCACATTCTACACATTATTGTATTTCCCTTTCGTATTAAAATCACAAAAACCAATGCCATCCTGAATGCACCTGAAGATTAGACGATATATGAGAATGGGGCAAATGTTCATTTTATTATGTTCTCAGTGTTTCTGATCTGAGTATAAAATAAATCGACTTATAAAATATATGTTCAGATTGAGTTTTATTTTGAGGCTTGAAACATATTAATAAAATGTTATTTCTTATTTCTTGAATTCCTTAAATGGTAGCTTTAGATAATATTTAAACTGAACCAAAATATGCGCATACGAACACTCTTTCTGTTGCCTCATAAACATACACTCAAGAAATAAAAATGCAACATATATATTCATATCCTACAGTAAGTAGTGTCGGTTTATGGTAATCGTTGTTTACTTAAAGGTGTTACTGAATAATTCGGTACCCCCTGCATTGGTGTTACTTTTTTAATTCCAAGTGAATCACCTCTAAACCCTGTTTTGCGCTTTCATATATCTTCCTGTGTTAAGTTTACATATCTCTTGTCTGTAGTATTGATATCACAGAGTCAGTGGCTTCTTATGAAACCATTACTCCTATTGATATTAACATAACGGTGAGAAGACATAATAGTTTTTGTATATTTCAATATAGCCTCTATATTCCAACTACACACAAAGTACATCTGCCATGTCCTTTTTATATAAGATAGCCAACCCCTCGTACATGTGTGAGTGGTCTGTTTGTAAGTGCAAGCATGACGCGAAGGTCCTGGTCGTCTATTTATATTCTGAACTGAAAACATCTTTTTTTTTATAGTTTATCTTTTGTTCAACTATGGCATTGTATGTTCTTTCTTGTTACTTGAAAGAAACTACCATCGAACTCACATAACATATAACATAACATGCTCTCTCTCTCTCTCTCTCTCTCTCTCTCTCTCTCTCTCTCTCTCTCAAATAACGAAGCCATGCGTAAATTAGATAACAGGTGCATAATTATGTTTGTCTTTATTGTTCTTTTAATTAGAAATCAATGATACGGTTTAGTTCCTTGTGTGGCACTAGTGCAATTGTTTATCTCAATGGCAATACATCGGATAATAACTTACCAGAAACGTTATATATATATATTATAAACATAACATATAAATAATTGTTATTATTGTGTACGGTATCAATGTTTCATGTTCACAAACATACAATCTGCTGTTGCTGTCTTGACACAAAGTGTTGAATATAGTTTAGTTTTGAAATGAAAACAAAATCTGACTTCCTGATATGTATTTATTAACTAACGGAATATTCCTATTTGATAGTTTAATAGAATAATTAAATGCAACACATATTGTTAAATAAAACGTGGCCATGGTTGTCATTTATAATTAAAGTAATTAAAATGCAATGAACAGAATATACTCTAATTTATTGGTTTTATGCTAAATATATTAGAAACAGTCAATTTGAAAATGAAACATATCAAGTGACATCACATGTGATTCAACGGACAATGTCTACACTTGCAAAGCCTTTTAATCTATATAACATTTTCTTGTTCATATACCATAGACATATGCCCTTGAACGGTTATTGTTAGTTTCGGGAACAGTTTTTAAATAAAATCAGTCTTCTCCGAGATTTGCAATTGAATATAGCGTCAAAAAACGTCTTTAAAACGTCTGATTTGTTCACGGTTTTGACGTCATAAGGCAACGAAAAGAGTAAAAGAGGTGTAATTGAACGATCGCCAACTTTGATTTATGGATGCAAATTGTAATTTGCCGGTGATTTGGAGCTAACTAAATGAGAAACTGAACATTGTGGTGTAATTGGATTGTATATAAACTATCAATATAAGAAAAAAACGTTAAAAGCGTTGAATAGTCGTGGTATATGAACTCGGCACGTGTTACAGGTAAATTAATATCTCGTGGGTTTAATGAGGCGAATTGTTCTTTTTAATTCTATATAAGAGAAGATACAATACTTTGAAATGGCTACGTCAACTGATTTGATAAAATATAATATTCCTTTTATTTCATCTGTCAAAGATTAACAAAATAGCTTAGAAAACATTGACAATTGGCAAATGTTTGCAAAAAATGATCTGCTTCTTAAATATACATTTTAGGGTATATGCAGTACAAACTATGCAATAATCCAAACGTGGTATATACGAATCAGCTGTGTGCTGTTCTTACGATCACAACAGACACATTTAATTGATATATCATGATGGTTTATAACCAACTTCGATAGAACCAGTTTTATTAAAGAAAAACTTGGTTGGTATTAAACAAATGATAGCAAGTGGTTAAACCCGTCTACGTTTGAAATGTCGATAATTTATTACAACATCACTCTATATCTGTGCTGTCAGCTGGAAGGTGGTGACAACTTTGTCACTAGAACGATGTTCGCAGAATATGTTTTAGCCGGGCTTTATGCCAAATGCATAGCCCTGCTTACGACGTTGTAACGAAGGTTTGCAGTGTTGATCACTTCCATAATGATCATACGCGACGCAGACTACGTTTTATTCCTCGAATTTCTTTTTTTCATCTACTAAATATAAGCAAGCAGAAATAAATCTACTACACTTCACAGTTGAATTTGTTCTTTGTTTTATATAAAATAAGGTCTAGGATTTCCATGTTAAGTTTTCCACATAGTATTTTTTTTCATAGCAGGAATGTATAATACCAACATAAAAATGCACAATAACTCGGTTGACCAGCTTAGTTTTTTCAAAGAGGTTGCAGTGACATCCTAAAGTTTTTTGAAAAAAGGAAGTCGTCAAATGCTCATCATAAATACATTCATTTGTTGAAATCCTATAAAAGACACTTTTTTAACACCATTGATGTCTTATTGCGGTATATGATATGCCAACTTTTGCTCTAGTCATCTGCAGCAAGAAATCACAATCACTTTGCACTATTGAAAATATTTCAAAACCAATTTACAGAGGCCCTTTTTAAGTGTACGAATCATGTTAGATTTGGGAAAATGGGGCATAACTGCGCAGTGAGACATAAATAAAAATAGAAATAAAGATATATTTTGGACGTATACATGGTGTCATTTTCAAAAAAAGTTGCAACAAATACAACCAAACGCTACAATAATATCCATATAATTAGGAAGGCGTATATATATTTATAACAGCTCATCTATTACTTGTAGTACTTTGATTATTGTTCTGGTACATTTTTTGCCATGAAATGGTTCTTACTTTAAAAACTTCTCGCCAAAAGTTGAACATGAACGTTGACCAAATACAATGACTTTTATTCATTAAATAAATCCTTATGATTGAAATGAAATCTGACTATCGGTACATAAGTTGTCGAGGTTAGTCTAATAACCTCTTAAGTTCATTTCACCAATTTGAATGTTAATAACTAAATAAAGCTCTTTTGGTGTAAATTATATATGTCGTTCCATCTAAAACTGTATTTGGCAACGAGGTCAATTTTATATCAATGTATTTTATGAAAGAATCAAATCAACATATTTAAAACAAACGTGTGCGATAAGTCAATGCTCTGCATAAAGACCCTAGCGGATTGTTTTTGTTATTGTTTAATCAAACTGTCTGGTCTTTTTGTATTTATTTTAACAAACTTTATAGGGTCAACAACTTAAACAGTTGATATTGATATTGAAAAAAAGGGTCTGATAACACATTTGCCGCCATTCTCGAATGGCCTTTAGACCAAGCCAGAACTCCAATAGTTAATGAAGATTAATGTTGATTTGGAATACGGAGATTATTTAGAGTTTTATTATAAATAAAAAGAATCGCAAAGGTTTGACACATTTCATTAAATATATTATTGTAAGGCACATAGAGATAGAACCAAGAAGATATGTCGAAAGATATAATCATATAAGTAATAAAAATTGTTATCATTAAATATTGTTAAATCATCAAACTAAGTTTTATTTTATTTGATGAAGCCAGGCCCGACTAGCTCAGTCCGTTACGCGTTTGTCTATCAATCCAGGGGTCGTGATTTCGAATGCTTTCCCGGGGAAGTTATCAGTTACTTGCGGAGATGGGATCTGCTCAAGTACTGGTTAACCTTTCAAGGATCCGAGGAAACAGTGGTTAGGTTAACTGGTCGTCTGTTAGCCCTCGGTGGCATTAAACTGACGCTAAATATTCAATTACTCGTTCAATTATTTGAAGTTGTCTAACATATAATACAATAAAAAGTGTATATCACATTCCACTACCAAAGAAATAATCATAAATATAAAACTGATTAATCTACAGATAAGATACGAGGGTCCGAGGTTATACAATATGTTACCATGCCCAGCTAGTCTGTAGTTTGGACCCAACTCTCTCGACTGGGTCCTGTACATAGAAATATTCGGGAGATATCAGGTTCTGGGATAGACTACATGCCTGTCTCAAGACTTCATGCTCAACTCCAAAACCAATGGACTCATTTTAACAAATTCTTCTAATGTATTACCTGAAATCAGCATTAAAACTTACACCTTCAAGACTGAGGAAAAGAAATTGTGCTTTAATCTATATTTTGTTATATACGAATACTAGAAATGGTGTATGCGTACGAGTTTGAGTTGAGTTGAACATGTACCTGTTTTATAACCTCGGGGCCTGTGTAATACAGCAGCATCTATTAATGAGGCCTTTATGCTCGCTCAGAAAAAAACAACCTTGAATACAATAAGTGCTTCTTAGATATGTGTTCACCTAATTTAATTATTAAAAATTTAATCTTTTTATTTGATATCTTACACTGTTTGACTGTTAACATGTACGTCATGTATGTGTATATAGTGTATGTCTATACGCTGTTCTATTTCATACATTTATTATAAGTCCATTAGTTTTTTTGAGTTGAGCATGAACTTTTGTGTTGAACATGGCAAAAGGTAACCCTGGACCCAGAACATTTTAATGTCTTTGAGCAAGGCACTTCAGTAATGTGTTTGAAACATTTTCAAGAATAGTTTTAACTTTACAGGCATAACGATAACTAACCGTTAACTCTTTACCATGCCAATGTAGCTGCATGTTACTTTCTACCTCATATCAGCATTAATAATGTTAAGTTACTACGCCAAATAAAGTTTAATTTGTGTTTTATATGATTCCTGGACATTGTGTTTGAGTGAGAATTTGAGCTGAGCATGAAAAAGATATTTTAAACATGTTACTGATAAAGACCGATTTTTAGTTCGGTGCCTTCAAAAAAAGGGTATTTCAAGATTTGTTTCACCCTTTCCGTGTTTATTCGTTAAATTAGTTGATAAATAATCAAAATATTCTTCTTTATTTTTTGCTTTTTAATCAAATAATTAAACAACATTTTTCATCATATCATCATTAAAAGCAAAATATACTTAATATACTTATACTTAATATATTTTTTTCCTCATTTGAAAATACGAGATAGATTTACATATACCACAGTATTAATACGGATCCACAATTTCGTGTCTATTTCGTATATTATATTAGTACAATAAATTTATCATATTATCATATGGTACAATAACCATGTCATATGGTACAATACTTATATCATATGGTAAAATAATTATATCAAAATGTACAACGATAATATAAAATGGTACAATAATTGTATCATATGGTACAGTAATTATATCATATGGTACACTAATTATATTATATGGTACAATGATCATATCCTATGATACAATGATTTTATTGTATGGTACAATAATCATATCACATGGTAATCTCAACAATTTCACAAACACAGATAATAATCCAATCACTGATTCATTGATAATCACTTGTCAAACTATGTAGCGGTCATTTGTCAAAACTGGACAATTCACAACATTCCAGTCACCATCCACCGCGAAAATAAAACCTTTCTGTTATACGTGTTCTCTGTTATTTCACCAGACGATAACATATATGTTGAGGAATCAGTGCCCAATACCTGGTTAAGTCTGCAAGTTTGGTATTGTTGTCGGCAATTTGTTAACGACACGACAAAGAATATCCAACCATTGTTAAATGCACGCGCAATCGGTTTACATTGGTGGGCGATCTGTTGTCGCAGAATGATCTTGGAATATACTATTATATTATAAGTATGGTGCTGAGTGCTCACTTAATGCATATATTGTAAAATACATGGCCGTATGCGTTTATCAATGTATCACCCCAACTTGTAATTTGTCCAAAAGAAAAAAAAGCATGTGTTCTGATGTTTTGTACGTAGAGAAAATGACCTTCCATAAGCTATTGTAAAACATTGGATAAAACGAACATTTAATGAAGCTACCTGTTACTCGTTTTCCATAAACACTTTCAAACGACATGTTATCTATTCCAGTAACGGAAATTCGAAAGAAATATCATAACAAATTATAGCCATATCAATAAAACAAGAACTTTTCATATTTCAGTAATTCGGAAATGAAAAATCCAAACATCAATAAAATCTTGTCTGACAATTGCAAATCTCAGATTGCGTTTTTGTGTAATATTTGTGGACAACAATGATATAGTGTGATATATGGGATTTTTATATCGTTCACGCTTTAACCACAGGCTTTTGAACTGAATTATTCTCTTCATTTGCATTTGAATATCAGGATGATTTATTGATCGTTTCTGTCAGTTATTTAATAATATTAGTACCGATCTGATTTATTTGTCTTTTTTTACTTCATTTCCAAAAATGCTTGTTCATTGAAGTGAATATATGCTGCTATGTTATACTAATTTAATATTAATAAAGGAGTTGCAGTGGTCTTGTAGTTATCCTGCTCGCTCCAAGACCCAGAGGTCCCCAGACAAATTCCCGATGAGGTTTCGAGAGGTCTCCGGACATATTCCCGGTGGGGTTTCGTCCGGAGTTTTTCAAAAGCACTACCGCAGCACCTTTTTCGAGCAAGGTGCGGTGACTAGTGCCTATAACTATTGAGCTATTACGTTGTTTTTGTAGCAATGTAATCTTTGCTGTGTTGATGATTTGATAACATTTTTCTCTATAATAATATCTAACATGAGTCCAACATTCATTTAGTACTACAAGCAATTCATAAAACATACTTTGTAGGAACAATCCAATCATTCAGAAAGAGTGGTCTTTTCACAATTCTCTGTATCCACATGTCTCATTTAGCAAACATCTTATTACATAAGATCATTAAAATAACTGTCACAGACCTTTAGATATATAAGGATAATAAACAATGTTAACCTGCAGTTTTCAAACCAATAGATAATAAAGTATTCAAAAGCACAGATTTATTTAAGCATTGGTTATTTCAGAACGCAAATCCATTGGCAAAACTTCTGTTGATAACTACTAGCGAAAATGCTATTCCATTTTCCTTCCCCGTATCCCGCTATCCGATTCCATTCAATATTACGTAAATGAGAGGTCAATTGTAATTATTGCGCCTAATGTTGTTGTTGTTTCAGCTCTCACTATTAATTAGCAAATTTGGGGAAATCCCATTTGAGCACGTTGATTAGTAATTTGCTTCAATTGAATGTTTGGATGACGTCACAGTTTAGTAAGCGTTCAATTGCTATGAATTGTGGGACAGACATACAATTCCCTGTGGTTTCATTGGTGGTATATAGACCTGATCGGGAGATGGCAGGTTCTGGGATAGACTACGTCTAACTAACAACTAAAACGACTTTATTTGTACAGTATTCAAAAAGAGCGCGGAAGGATCTAGTTGGTGATCACAGCCGGAAGTGTTCAAAATTTTGCCGACGGCACCATATGGTGTTAATGCTGGCATTATCAGTAAACCTGTTTTAGTATTCATAATGGCAGTGATCTTGTTACTGAAAGCACTATAAGTTTTAATTAACAAACAGCAAAATTAGGCACAGATTTTGACCCCTATTATTTTTTTTTATATATAAACACTATTAAAAACCTATCTTTGTTTAATTAAATAGCCATCCATCGAAACACTTTTAAAAAAACAATTAACTGAGAACATATAATGAAATTATATTATAGAAAATACCTTTATTTGTGAAAAAAAGTGCCCTTAAGTAGTTGAGAAAGAATTTTATTTTAGCGATGTGGGAAGTGCGAGACTGGGAGCACATGATAACTATACTTAAAATCGCCAATGGCGAGTTTTGTTATTGATAGTTCTTGGAAGGTTACCTCTGTTGTCGCCTTTTGTTTGATAGTATTTATTATAAATATTCTTTATCATGTTTATATTGATAGTGTTCATGCCCGTTTTAATGGCTGTGCCGTTTGAATACTCCGTCTCCTGCTGGTTATATATGGTCTTATTTTCTAATATGTAGCTTGTAAACAAAGATAAAAGTAGCAAAACGTCCATGTATATAATTTCAGATACTTGGTTTAGATACTTTTATCTAACATACTAGAGTATAAGCGAATAACAAGTTAGCTTATTTGCCCACCCAATTACGTTTGATTTACGAGGCCCTTTCATGACAAGCCTATATTATACTGATAAAGAGGAGGCAGTGACTACAAAATGATGATTCATATGCCGTGAAAGTTAGCACTTCACTTATTTTACAAATTACCGCGCTTCCAATTTGTGTAAACATTGCAAGTATACTCAATTTAATTACACGTGTGCGGTGAACTTGCCTGTTACTCAAAAGCTTCGTAGAGCCTGCCGCACGCAATCAAGGAAGTTTTACGATACGACTATCATATAAGTCTGGCTGTATTGACATCTTCGTGGTTTATACCTGGACCTAAGTGAGACAGATGCAACAATTTTGGACAAAGTGCCATTCTATCAAGCGTAATTTTGAATAAAATAAAAGCACGTCTTATCTAGATACAGACATTGAGATAACGTCAAGAATTGATTAAAACAAGTATTGAAACAGATGAAATGTATTTGGAAAGGAAAATAAATTTTCGCTGAAATACTTTTATAATTTATTCATTAAAATGTAGAATTCAACATTCATTAATTATATTAAAATAATAAAAGGTTATCGCCAATAGTGTAAAGATTTCCGGAGATGAAGGCATTACTATTGGCAAATTTTGCTGTGCTGTTAAGTGTAAATTGCTGGTAAGATAGAGTCGTTTCGCTAACAACAATTTTGCAAGAAGAGACTCGTTTATTTAGTTTACACCGATTGGAAAAAAACTTATACAAATCTTGATCGATGTCTTCCAGGATAGAAGATGTTGTCTATCTCAAACCTGATATCCCCCGAATCGGGTCTACATGCATTAACCCCTAATGAAAATGCAGGGAATTCCATGCATGTCCAACAATTGATAGCATTTGAACGTTAACTGAACTGTGACGTCATTCAAACGTTCTGTTGAAGCAACTGACCAATCAACTTCCTCAATTGTGGCTTTCCCAACATTGCTATTTAACGGACCCAATCGGCAGATCCAAATAGCAATTCATCTTATCCTGTGTCCGATGCTTGCTTGACCACAATACCGAGCGCTTCGAAATATTGCAATTGTAAATAGCATAACAAATCATATATTAATAACGAGGCCATGAGTCAATGAATACTTACCAGATGTATACATGTTGCCATTCCGCGTACCTTATGTCATATATTATATGTATAATACGTATATACACTCGACTTAATCTTCTGCCACGGATAACAAGTTTTCAAGTTTATTGGCATTTTAGCAATTCATTGCCTACGGCCATTTACAAGTTCATATTAACATAAATATGGCATAGACATACAATGATATAAGATACACAGCACAAACAAATACATACATATCACATATTCAAACAGAAGCAGTCATGGTATTTAAACATCTACAATTACAAAATCATTTAAATCGTATCAAGAATCAAGTGAATTATTCAAAGTTTTTGATCTTCAATTATAAAATTTGCCAGGTTACACAAATTTTAATTCCTTGATGACATAATGTTTTAAAATCTATTAATATTTGGAAAAGCACTATGTTTAATGTATTTTTTCTAAATGTTTTATATTTTGGATAACATAAATGAAAAGTATACTCTGATTCAACAACACCCCACCCCCATTACATACTGTGCATTTGTGTATCTCAAAGTCTCTCAGTCGAAATCTTGTTTATTTTTTACATTTTTTTTTTTCATTTGAAATGCAACGTAATTTTCATATTCAAAACATGTTTTAAATTTCCTCAAATAGTCTCATTTTGGCATATTTTGAACAAATGGATTCCAACTTTGTAAATACTGATCATAAGTCCTCTGTTGTATCATAACAAGTAAAGTCACCTGTGTGTCACCTGTGTGTTAGTGTGATAAACATGTCATCTACCTGTCTTTTTCGGGAAATCTACCCCAGAACCTGATATATCCTGAATCAGGTTTATTGACCTCAATGAAAAAGTAGGCAATTATATGCCTGTCCCACAATTCATTGCAATTGAACGCTTACTAAATTGTGACGTCATCCAAATTTTCAATTGTAGCAAATGACCAATCAACGTGCTCAAATATGGCTTTTCCAACATTGCTATTTAACGGACCCAATCGGGAGAGCTGGGTCCGTTCTACAAACTACGTTTTTGAAGTACTAATGTTTACCAAATAAGCAAGACTTAGTAACAAGCCATACGTACCATAAATAATAAGTTAACGTTTTGCATTTTGTCTGGATTACCACATTTTGTTTATATTATAATACGCATTTTTTTATGGTGTTAAACGCCATTTTCAACACATACATTATATCTTAAAAATGCATGCCAGCCAGTTTTATATGTAGAGGAAACCCTAATATGTAGACTCCAAGAAGATGTGAATTAATTAATTACGTATTTTTAAAAAGATTTTACCTTTTAAAATTATGCCTTTTACAGAAAAAATCAAATAACAATGTAGTTCGATAAAGTTTTGTTTGTTGGTTTGAATATTTACCGTCAAGTTAATGTCATCGAGGGCTTATAGACGATCAGTTAACCAAAGCAGTTTTTCATGGGATTCTGGAGTACATCCATCGTCGCAAGTAACTGATAACTTTTCCTCTTGAATCATCGGTGAGATTCGAATGACAATGAGCCGCAATGTCACATATCAATCAACACGGAAACTGTCGGATGTAGACAGTCGGGTGTGGACATTAGAAAACAACTATGTTTGAATATTGTGTATGTTGTTATGAAGCTAATGTCGATGTTTTGCGTTGTTATTAATATGTTGCTGCCGATTATGTTGTGATATTGTTGTTGTTTATATTGTTGTTATAATTTTGCTGTACGTTAAAAATAATTGTAGTATATTTTTGCAACCATGACCAATCGACTTATGTTTTCTCGAATACATGCAAAACGGTATTGCGTTCCATTCGTGCAATATGTTATCAAGTATATATGAAATAAGAAGGAATTTGGAAACTGTTTGCACCAATGGGGCGATTTATACATGGAGTTAATAGTAACCACCCCACGCTGACAGAAATTACCGGTGTTTGCATGTTACGTACAAATAAATATAGCTTATCATTTCTTCTCCTTCAACTTCGCCTAAATTGCAACTTGAATTCTCAACTAATTAGCCCAGCGTTATCACAAAATTGTTATAAGTACCAAGAGCGCATGCTACTTTCGATATTCATGACAACCGTAACTCAAATCAAAATTGAGAGAGATTTACGACATTTTCGCAACAGCCGCGTGCTTTCACTCCGGCGCGATTCTCGAATCATTCCAATCGGTTATCCAATATGTTCAAAGTAAATTGTTTACACCAGTCTAATGAAGCCTATAAGATATCGGTTTCAAAAGGTTCGATGCTATCGCTGTTCTCACAGAATCCGTTTTGCTAGATTCGTGCGTTAACAATACTGGCGGCGGAATACAAATTAAGATTTAAGGTCTATGGAAGAAAAGGAGGGACTCCCAAGAGCAATGTGTTTGTTTTTCAAATGATATAATTAAATGACGAGTTGTGACTGACATACTTTGGTTATGAAAGGAAGAAGTGTTATTGGGGATGTGAATTAACATAGAAATGTATAAAATTTGATGTTTATTTCATCGAAATTTTTTTATTGGCTCACAATATATTTATAGTGGATAGTGTGCAATTTAAGAATTATTTTAAATTATTTAAGAGTAAATTTATCCCTTATGAAAGTTCTTTGGAATGTGAAATAATCGAAAGTGAAGGTGTACCAGTGAAATACGCACAGCTAAAAGCGCAAATTTATAATTATCAAATAAACAATATTAGTGTTTTTTTTTATTAAACTATTGATTTGAACCATTTCTCATTTAATTATAAGAAAGTACTAAAGTAGGTGAAAATATGACGAAGGCTACAAAAACAAAAGGAATTAAGTGGTCATTCCCTCGGGAAATGATAAACTTTCAGACATTGTTCAATGGCATTGGAGTTATTTTGATTTTATTCATATCCGTAGGATTATGGACATGTTTGCAGGAGCTTCAGAAGTTAAAACAGTCCACCGATTCAGTGACAGCTACAATAGCCATGTTACAACATATAAACCCACTGTCACATCAAGGTATACACAAACGTGACACAAGGAGAGTGATGTCACCGCAACTACAGGACACACCTGACAGAAACAAGAGAACAGTTTCTAAACGGGCAGCGTATCCCGCGGATTTAAACTATGACCCGTTTTCAACAAATCAGAAGGTATGTAAAAGATAAACAATAACAGAGTTTGGCGCGCTTTCATGAAATTAGAATGTATTTACGTTATACTATAACAGCTGTTTTTTTAACTGAATATCCGTTCTTGAAGTATTATCCGTTTCTTTTATGAACATTGTTCATGAAATATCCATTCATGTTCATGCTATGTCAGAGGTATTGTTCGTTTTCATGTATTAAAAATGTACGCTCATACAATTTATTAACTATTTGAAATACCCGTTTCAACTAAATAAACAGGCATGTTACCAATCTGACAGTATGCTAATAACAAACCAGTTTGGCCCGTTTTCAAGAGATCATCCGATAAGTACATGCTAGAATAGGTATGGCCCATTTTCATCAAATTGGCGTTTGTGTGTGATAAACTAAATATGGCTCCTTTTCAAGGCAAATATCAATGTAATGTTAACCTTGAAAACGTTTTATTTGCTGTCATTCTCAATCTATAGCTACAGTTTACACTGTTAAAGTCATCCCAAGTTGCAAAGGCTGTTTTACATGTACCCTGGAAAAGACAGACTTTTAAAATACGGATATTGAACTTTCACATACCAAAAAGCCAATAATAAAATTCGGTTGCTTAAAACAATTCTTTTGTTGTCAAATTTTATTTCATACATTACCATTTTTGCCTTTAAATGTTGAATCGGGGGCAATATAGCCGTTTTATTTAGTTAGTTGATTTCTTTTTTACTTTACCCTGGTAATAAGTTTAAACCTCAGGTGGTATCACTTTAAACTGTTTGTAAAACCTATTTATTTATTTATTTACATCCACTTTAGCAATAATTTCAAAAAGGTTTTTCAAACGGTTGATTTTATATAGTCAATCTCAAGGTCATATAAGTAAAGTCTAGATTTATCGATAGAGGAAGCATTCAGAATGAATCTGAGTAGAACCACCGTCTTTTTGCATGTAACTGGCAAACTTTCTCACATGAATTTTTTGACTGAGCAGGACTCGAACCTACGACCTTAGACCACTCGATCTCGGAGGAACCCATAAACATTTGTAATTCAACCCCTTATTAAATGTGTCATGTTGATTGCCATGTACTTATAACGAAACATGTGTTTATGACTTAATCAAATATTGTTTAAAAATTAATGTATTCCATTTCTGCCCGGGAGACAGAACAAATTTATTATACGCTGACAAGATCCAATATGAACACCGCTGGATACATCACCTATTTTTTATCTATGATTCCCTATTCATCTTTGTCTATAGACTTCGTAAAGATGATATTTTTAAGATGAAAAGGTTAACATGAATAATGAATAACCATGCGTGAACTATGCGGTAGATGCTCTTCTTAAGCTAGATTTGATTAAAAGTATTGCAATTGATGTAACAGGATTTGCGAAAACTTATAGTGGTTGTTCACTCTGATAGAATTGTTTCAAGATTCAAGATTAACGTAAAGAAGAATGTTTAGATGTAAATATTTAATATTTGTAGTCTATGACATGCTGTCAAACCTCGTGTTTATATATTTATTTTGACAAATGGTATATGCAATAATAACCATTTACTAAGTCAAACCATATTTAAAAACACCTGCATACCTCTCCGTGACATTTCATCAGGTACATGGACCATTATGGAAATACGGGGGAAAGTTCTTCTCTTTTTTGTGCAATCTTTATTACTTGATGTGCATGCTATGACTAAACAGTTTAATTGTGTTGAACTTCGTAGTTGTCTACCAAGTGACATATTTATGGACGAAAGTGTGCATGACGTCGCTTCGATCTATGAAGATATAAGAGCGTATTTCAATATTTAAGATACGCCAATAAGTTAATCGAAACTAAGAGCTAGACAGTTCATGTCATCAGTCCAGGGTATGCGATTTAAAAATACACCCAGAACGGCGTTCTTTTTTATTCAAGTCCAAATTTCAAGGGAATTGCTTTGAAACTTGTTGAGAAAATGCATAAAATGTGAGGTACATAAAATGTGAGGTACATACAATGTGAGGTACATACAATGTAAGGTGGCGGTTAGCTGTTCCGTTCAGTATATAGGAATAAAATAGACAAGGGGTTAATTAAGAGAAATTAAGATATTTCGTAAAAAGCGATTTATTAATTAAAAATCTGGGTAATTCATTGTCAAATAATGTAATACATAACGCAAAATTCGATATTTAATTTAACTAATACATATTTAAATATTTTTTAATTAAGTATTACAAATTTAAATAGTGACATCAAGCACTATATGTTGGTTTTAAAGCATTTATATTATTTGGTGAAATTCTTTTTAGTTTTTTTTTGTGTCTATTTATTTATATTCTCCACAAGACCGCTCTTTACTCCCCACAAACAAATACAGTACTTGTATATATCCATAGATGATATCAGTAAGACGTGTGTACGAGTAAGTACATTAAGGCACAAATTAAACGCTTGTACGAGTATGTACATTAAGGCACAAGTGAAAGATCTAGGGTAGAAAAAAAATCATTATTAACAATTTGTATTTGTTTTTATGTCTGCTTGTCTTTTTGTTGTTGATTTTTTTTATAGTTTTGCCTTATTTATAAATACTTCTGTGCTGCTTCATAAAATACTTTCAAATGAGCCAAATCAGTTTTAATAGTTATTTATATACTAGTCTGTACATAGAACTTAATATCCCCTAAATTAGATATCTTAATTCACGATGAAAAAAGCAGGGAATTCTGTTTCTGTTCCACAATTCACAGCAATTGACGTTTACTGAACTTTGACGTCATTCAATCTTTCCCTGAAGCAACTGACCAATCAACATGCTCAAATGTGCTGTTATTTAACGACCCAAGTGGGAGAGCTGGGTCCGCTCTACAGATTACTTATAAACTGTATTTTATTCAATGTCATTATTCATTATTGTTTTGTTGAAGTACATGTATACTTTACGCACTTTAAAACCATATCGTAGAACTTTCCCCTCTTCCTATCGATTTTCTAATCTTCGACCAGAGCTATACTGCGTGTTACGATAGACGCAGTGTCCCTGATTAACACTAAATGCAGATCTGGCAACGGTGTATATCACGTTTGATGATGCATGATATGTGCTGCTAGAATGCGGAACATGCAATTCTTATGGTTTTTTATGCAATCTATACTGGTTTACACAACCGTTTTTAGAGATTTTCGGTTACTTTTATAAACTTAATGGCTGATTTTATTGGTATAAGGAAAACGAAACTATAAAATACGGTATAGCATTTTTTTGGTAATTGTATATTTGTTTAGAAGTCAGTAGAGTATTTTTTCTTACTCTAACTGGTTATATAGCAATGACTTCATATCAAAAGAAATACAAATGGTGATCACTTTTATGACTAATTGTTGAAGACAAACATGCTCAATGAAAATTGTGTTTGTTTTGTTTTATTTTATGAAAAGGCGATTAACATAATTGTTCGTGTTTCAAAAAAATTCAAATAATTTGTCAAAGTGCCTAAATTAAGATGGTTTTACGAATTATCATTTTCTAATTATCAAGGAATAGATACGTACAGTTCAAATGTTAAATAGCACATATTGGACTTTCTCATTGTATTTAAACGTTTTCATTAATCCTGCTAACTGGATATATACACCCGCAATCAATGTTTGTATCTGTTTAAGATTATAATTGATATAACGTGGGGGCATTCTGAATGTAGGTCAGTATTCGTGTTGCATTATCCCTTATGAATAGATTCAATTAAACTGAATCTGATGTTTCCTTTTCATTTTATCGCCTTTTTGTCACGTTCAGTATACCTTTTATATATATTCTTTGAATTATTTTTAGCTAATGTATGATTCTGTATAAGTTGAATTAATATATCGACATTACTTTATTTCCAAGCCAGTTCAAAGGCTTGTTCATAATAGCGTTTTGTTCAAATCTCCCACAAATGCATAGTTATGTCCATATTCTTGTTATTTAGTAACTATTTATTCAAGGTGCAAATTTATAATTTATAAAAAAAATCAAATAAATAACTTTTTTTCTATATCCAAAGCCTTTGAAGTGTGTTAGTCTATGGGTATGTTAATCCGATATCAATTAATAAACGGAAAGAAAGATGAATGGCGCCGTTGTGGTGAACTCCGCGTACAAAGTTGGAGTCGACATGGCGTGAAATTGCTCTGTAATCGTGTCTCAGTCATTGTTTGTTATCACGGAATGGGACTCGTTGTGTGAATCCGTAATGTTACAATAAAACTAATTGATTTTTCATTCTGACAGTGCTGCTGCTGTATATATGTGAAAATCAAAGGGTGTCTGATGAATAAAAGAATGTTGTGTTAAGATTGTAATATATGCCTTTTTTGACAAATACGAAAATAATTATGAAATCTTTTTATTTATTAAACATTACACGATTGGTAATTTTAAGCAGAGTATACAGTAATTGCTATCATGAATTCAGGTTGTTTTTCTGTTAAGGCAGTTGTATGGTGTTAAGCGTTGCTTTCAACAATTCTTCAGTGATATTGCGACGGTGTCTATTTGAGACTGTACTCTGAGCGCTTCCACACTGGAGTATCATGCCGCATATTGAGGTCAGGAAAATAAGTTTCCAATGTTGCAAATGTTATTATTTTAAGAAAGAAATAAAGTCAGTAAGTAAGTAAATTTCATTGACACCCTCCATTCTAAATATTGGACACGAACAGAGAAATTTAATTAATCACACTATGTATGGGGGCTAACGCATATTCTGGTTCCATCCCGTATATTTAAATCACATGTTTATACTTGTTTGAGGGGGCCAAATTGCTTTCAACTTATGCTCTAAAACTACACATTTGAAATGAATGCATTGTATTATATGTTTGAAAGGGTGTACGTTTATGCCTGTTTTGAGACCAATTTATGAGGTATCTTAAATTACATGTTTCATTCTTCAGACTATAGAATTGTGCATTGTGCCTGAAGTCAATATTTTTCGAATATTTCAAAGTGTCCTTTGTAGCCGGCTCGGCTGTATTTCTTATTACAAAATGTCTTAACTACGCAGAGTATGACGATATTTATTTTTTGTCGAAATAAACAAGACGAAATGTTATTTATATCGACAAGTTGGGGAACTAAATCACGTGCGTATATAACGCGCCCCTGGGCTGCGTTTAACACAATAACTTAAGATAAAAAAATCGTCGTAAGTCATTAGACTTACTTCGTTGTTTGTTCAAATTGTAATCATCATTTAAAATGAATGTTTTTCTAGAAATTGTATTATTTCTTCATGAGTTGAGCCATATTTTGGTTCATTTCGATAAATAATAAAAAAAAAAAGAATTATTAACTGTTTGTTAACGTTTACGACGATTTTGTCGTGAGTATTTTTTGTGAAACGCACCCAGGGGGTTGTTTTGCGTTTCATAACCGAATTTACAATAGCCTTGTTTGTTCTATTACCACTAAACAGTTGTATCAATACAACAATAACAACGGACGTGAAACCAATTAGCGGTTAACGTGTCCATAAAGAGGGACAAACCCCACGAAGTATACTTACTATTTAAGTTTATCTTCTTTCGGCAGACATCGATATAAATGTCCCAGACAGTCCAAATTCATCAAACATTATTTGTGCTGACACTTGGTAGACTTAAATAGTATGTTAAGAATTTTCTCTTTCGAAATGATTGGTGACCTGAACGAGTCTCTATACGACTGCCAGTAAATTGCAAGTTATGTGTCTAATTTTGCCCAGAGTTCAATTGTTTGGGCATAAAAGTATTTCAGTGAAAGGCACAAAATTGTGATAATTGGCAACATTTCGAAATTTTATGTTTTACGTTTTATGTATGTATTTAGATTTAAATTTAGATTCATTATTGTTTGTATGTATGTATGTATGTATGTGTGTGTGTGTGTGTGTGTGTGTGTGTGTGTGTGTGTGTGTATATAATGTATGTATGTATGTATGTATGTATGTATGTATGTATGTATGTATGTATGTATGTATGTATGTATGTATGTATGTATGTATGTATGTATGTGGGTGGGTAGGTAGGTAGGTAGGTATTTCATTATAAGTTTTCAGAACATTCAATAGTTTAAACTTATTTATTTTTACTTCGATTTCAAGTTATTATAATTCATACAAATCACATTCGAAGTCTTCCGGGATAGAACGACTGCTGGGCATATACGGAAAAGGTGTCTATGATTACATTGGGTTCCAAGTGGAGGGGTCGAGCTCACTACCCTTTGACCTTAGGTTCAATGCTCTACTACTGGAAAGGAAAGGATATTTAGTTAACGGAAACAGTAGGTCTAGGTCTACAAACACACCCATAAGAGTTTCCCATACGTCAAACAAGGTTTTCCAAGAACATGTCTGTTTATAGAATGCGTCGGATTTCATACGTTTATTTTTGCAATTTTTCGAAAAGTAAACTATTTTTGTCTAATGCTATGGTTGACTGATAACTTTAATATACAACAAATCGATTGGTAATGTTACATTATATGCGTGATTCGATCAATTCTTTAGTCATATCATTATATATTCTGTTTATTTTGGTTTTTTGGTGGCTGTGTTTTTTGAATACTGCGTTTCCTTATGTTCTTATAATGTATGTTCACGGAAGTTTAATTACTTTTTGTATCCAATCGATAAATTGTAATTGAAATAATGCTTATCGACAGACAGACAATATATTATTATAACGCAATTTACGTATATCTAACTACAAATAGAAACAAACACTAATCATGTGGCTTGGTGCAGTACATCAGAAAAGTTATTTTCAAATTTCCAGACAGGGAGCGTTAATTATGACGTTTCGCTTCTACATTTTGCCGTCATTTTCTCTTCGAACATATGTTTACGTGTGTTTTGCATGGAAACCGCAGATGTGTTGATATCAGTATGACAGCCACTTAGGTATTTAACAAGTTAAAAGTGCAACCTTTCTGTATTCAAGGACACTGGACTATGGCAGGCCAACATTTGTGTTGTTAAATTGCGCATATATAGTTATAAATTTAATATTTATGTGATACGTTTTACATTCGTATTGTTAAACGTATAACATAAATATAAACACTTACAACAAACATATAAAATTAACGCAAATTAAATTAAACAAGGTATCAGTTCCTTGAATTAAACGATAACAATAACATTTAAGAATATAAAAATAAAAACAACTCAAACAATTTTAAACTTTGCAAACGGAATGTAAAATAATGTAAAACACGAATAGTTTAATCCATTTGCATATGTTATATATTTTGTTATCATTTTATGTCCATTTGTATATATTGATATAGGTAACATACGTAATAAAATAGGTTTAAACTAAACTAATCGAATAGAAAAAGAAGAACAAAACCAAATACACTGACATATTTTATATTCTTGTCATTAATTAGAATTGTAGGTAAAATGACGTCACTTGATGTTAGGAATGATCACTTCAATTTTGTTTTCCGACATATCAACGACGTCGAAGCAAAATGTATCCCATCATAAAATCAACAATACGATACGATACGATACGATACGATAGATACGATAAGATACGATACGATACGTTTTTGTGGTAGAGTATACACGATATACATGGTTATATTCAATATATTTGGCCAGCAGCATTTGGCATTTTACGCAAATTACTTCAATTCATTTTCTAATTATTCAAATATTAACATCTACTGCCCAACAATGGATAAAAATAATTACAGTTAGTGTTAGAATAGTACAATTCGAAAATAGACGTGATGACAACAATAAGCAATAGGACTTTTAGTCGCATGGTTATTTTACAATTCAACCGGAATTCGAGCTTGATATTTGCTCACAGTAGTGTTTTATTTTGTATTCTTCGTTTTCTAAACGTATTGTTCAACTTTATATTGTGTTTGATGTTTTTCTATTTATGTTTATTATTTGAAATTTGTTTTGTAAAGTTGTAGACTATGTTATGTTTGTTGTTTTTATTTGCATGTTCTTAATTTTTGTTCTTTTTGTTTAGATCTAATTTAACTTGTGTTCGTAAATTTTATACATTTTTTTCGTTAGATTTTATATGTGTTCACTTTACTTTTAAACTGAATTACGGAAAAGATGAATTTTCATAAATAAATATATATTAATACTAAAACTGAATTTTACAATACATAATTATCGATATGATTTCATTGCTTATGTAAACCAAGTGAATAAAGATTATTGAATTGAAATGAATCCAGAACTCATTATCCGATCTAGTGGCGGTGTAAAAACTTATCATTCTATGGTTTCAATCTTTTTGTCTGTAGCGTAACTGCTGAAACGACTGCATCTTATGATTATAAATAATTCCCTATACACCCGTCGGATCTCATCGGAAGTAGCTTGGGAAGATTTGAGCCACATTAAATCAAATTACGAAGAATGTTTACTGAGATAGCTGACAAGAAAACCGCTGTAGTTTTAATAAGATATAACGTATTACAAGTATTTTCGAATGTGTGATTGAGATGCATTGGTTTAAACTATGTTTGATTACAGCTCCGTAACATTCGGAAACATGTCACGGAACAGTAACAAGACGCAAAAAGTTTTTATCAATACCGTTAACAAGCCTCCCATTTTTCCCAAACCACATGTTGTACTCCGTAACGCTATTGTAGAGATGCATTCCAAGTATGGGTTAGAATTCATATGGAATTTCTACTTCCAATTAACTTCTAGCCTGCTTAGATGCTGATCTACTTTCTCGTTACTGGAGGAATTGCATTGGCTGAGGAAGTAGGTCTGACGGTCATGGCTGAAGTGTTACTCACCATACACTATGCTGGACCACACCAATATGTCTTATATGTCTTCGCCAATGTGTTGCTATATCTCACAGTTATCTGATATGTGTTCTTCTAGCTCGCTTAACCTATAACTGTCATGACGTCACTCCGGTTCCCGCTCACTGGTGATTGGTTCCCATATCCACATGACATTCTATATCAAATGGAATTTTCTATTTTGAAATATTAAGCGATTTTATTTGTTTAGAAAGAAGGTAACATCTTAGCACAAGAAGTAGAAAGGGAGCGTTTGACCCGGTGGTAGAACAATTTGTCCGACACCACGAAGATGGTCTTGAGTTCGATACTCCCCTACGGCTATGTGTATTTTCCGTAAGCAAGACTTTTTATCCGCATATGCTTTGTATTGATTCTACCCGGGAAAACTTCGAGCGCGATTTGTTAGAACCTGAATGCAATCGATGTAAAATAAATAAGTTTAAAACAAAACACAAGAAGCAAAAACTGCTTCGTTGTGTTATTTGTTACATCGCGTGATGTTTTAAAAAGGGCACTAGGCATCTAGACAAATTTGAATAAACCCTCTACACTTTGTCGGAAAGTTTAATATCTGAATGATACAAACATGAAAATTAAAATTCCAAAGAATATTTACCGTTTCTGAATTAGACACATTTGTAGCCGCCTGCCTGTATTGTAACTAGAGAGGAGTATCGTACTATGTATTTGAACTCAGCATTATGCAGGTGTTTGTATGACGACAGCGTCACCACGATATCTGATCAGAAGATAGTCTCAATCGGAAGATGGCTCGGTTATTTCCACTATCGTTAGAAATTGGCGGAAATTACCGAACGTCGAATTACCGCAGATGATTGTTTACTGGTTTATTCACATTGTTTTTCAGATACAAATGCTCTACCGTCGTTCTTATAACCTTCACTATTTCGTCGTCAAGCGTTCAGCCCATTTTATTAATCAAACTGAAACAAGTTCAAATGAACGCTTGTGTTTATATGCTCTGGCTTTCTCAGATTTAAAACAGGCCGTTATGCAAGAAAGCATGTTCCAAGAAACGAGAGATATTGTCTGTGTTGTAACTCAACTGCGGTGAAAGATATACACCATTTAATTTGCATTGGTCCTTGCTATAGTGAGTTTAGAAAGACTTATATAAATGTTTTTTAAAGACCGGCAATGTACAAGCTTGTGGAATATTTTCAGTATAATGATAAATCCCAACACTAATGTAGCTGGAATATTATTTTTAAAAACTTGATAACTAACGATTCTAAATATATACAAAGGGCGATACTCCCTAAATGACATTTTATTTTTGTATCTATCAGATGTTTTTTGGGGGAGTTTGAAAAGCTAATGATCTTCTTAAATTGTATCTTTGAAAACAATATTTTCTTATGATGTTTTATTATTTATTATATTGGTACTTGGGGCCGCTAACAATAATTTATTTAATTAGTATTCAAGTCATGATGGTGTCTGCTAAATACATTAGGTGCATAAAATGACCACGTGGTTTTATACTCAGATAGACTATAATTCTATCGCGTTAGTTGTTAACCTGTTCTGGATGTATTCCCTGAAGTCTAAGAACCAACCAGGAAGTTTTTATACATGTAAGTTACAAGTTTAGTTCAAACATATTTTTATTCATGATATTAACAACGTATGCATGTATATACAATGACAACACATATTAGAATTGGAACGAAAGCATAATGCTTATTGGGCTCCTTTCCTTTTAAGTCTATTTTAACATTGAAATGGCAGACGTACAATGTATATATATATATATAGCTGGTTTAAATAAATAATTGTGGAAATATTTTAGTCAGTACTGACAATATAATAAAATTATGAAAAAAGATATTTAGAAAAACGTAACAAAAATGAAACATCAAGAAAAAAAACACAACAAATTACAGGCATGTATACTCAGAAGAGGCAATTAGAAATCAGAAGGCACGGCGGCAAACCGGATAAGGGGGGTAATTTATTTCAGTATTTTGAAATTCAATTTGAAATATTTGACATCAGTTGCTCCTGGCTGCTGATTAGAATCGTTTGCTTTTTATGATAAATTCGTGCACGGCTTTAAAAATGGACGAGTTTAATTCATAACTTATTCTGGAATCTCCATATTAGATAATTTCTGTAGAAACAGTACATAAGGACGACAGTGTATTTACAAATTCCAATCTTATGTTATGATAGGCTGGACATGTGAAGAAGTAGTGATAAGTGTCTAAGTAGGTCTAGTTTATAGCGTAAACTTTGGACATTATAATGAATTAAAGATAAGTTATGTGTCATGTCCAGAGTTTTAGAAATTGAGGTAGCATTTGATACACTGGATGAATTTAGTATTTCAGGTCCAGGATTAGGGTGTATATCTCCCGACTGTAAAAGAAAAACTAAGAACCAGGTGCACGCAATTGCTGTAAAATGTAAGCGAAATGTATCTTTAACAAACTTTACGTTAATGAAATATTTACGGCCTAATAACAGACGTTTATGGGGATGTTCAACGGTGTTTGCGAGTCTAGATGTACATAAGACGTTTTCAAGCAAAGAGAATATACTTAGTAATGAACTAATTAATGATAGCAGCGGAAGCAAATGCAACAAAGTTGAAAACATACACTCACATCGGTTTGACGGCATGATGGCAGTATGAATGTGCCAATATTTTACGAAATTGCAATAAGAGACAAGATGAACAGTTCTACCGCTAACATGCAGTCACACCTTGGTGGTGTTATGAAACAAAGATAACAACATATAATATGAAATTCAGAATTTCTCCCTACATTATCCGATGCCGCGTGCCCTAAAAACTGATGAGAGAAAAGGGAAAAAAAGTAGTTCAAGAAAATAAACGCTAAGCTATGGAATAGCATAGTCAGATATATGACAAATAAGAGGATAAGTTGTGTCAACGTAAGAAATATTAGAATTCTGATACAGATAAATCAAATGAATTATTTCATATAATTAATATAAATAATTAGTATTTAGAGATTTTGTCGAATTTCATTTTTTTCTCAAATATTTTATACAAATAATAAAACTATATTGTGGACATTGTATTATGTCATTTTAATTCTTATCACGCCGAGTATATGTTAATTGAAGAACTTTCAGACAAATTCAAGTTCAATGCGGACTTCGTGCTGCATATTATGTGAACCGTGGTGTCAGACTGCACCAAACGCTGTATCTAATCAATTTAAAAGGATGCAATAATTGATAAAATGTATTGAAAGCTTTCACGTAAAAGTGTTTTATACCTTCTCTGATACAAACCAGGCACTGATCGATAGATCACAACTTGAAAGAAACGTACCATAGTTTACAATTATACCTTTCCCTATATAAGAGTGTAATAAACGGAAGGAGAAGAGAATTGTGGGAAATGTATGTGATCAGATAATTGGTTTGCAACATGGCAGGGCAACCATGTGATATATCGTTAGTTACTTGCTTCCCATTAACAGCTGTTTATTAGACGCGATGCGGTGAAACAGACAGTAATATAAACTACTATGGCTTTGGATTTCTTTATTTGAGTACAGATTCTGTGTTAAAAATCAAAGTTTTAATGCATATTAATACGCCATTCTTTTTTGGTATTTTATATTGCTGTAGCATTTAGTAAATTTTGTCCAACCATTGTATAATAATGACTTAATAAAATGTCATTTATGTGAAATATATATTTTATTAATCGATTTGGTGCATATATAAAGTACCTAAAACAAAATGAAATTCGACGAATAAAAAATAGTCCCTGTTGATTATGATCAGTTAAGCGGCGATGCAAAGCTTGATCACGATGACTGAAGCCAGATTATACCAATGGAATAAAGCTGATTAATAACTAATTTCAAATACCTCTCATTTACTGCCCCCTCGGTAGCGCATCTGACTAAAAATCCAGGGGTCGATAGTTCGAATCACCGCCCGGACACCGTCTCCGCGATGATTGATATACACGACATTTCGTCTCACTATCATTCGTTTCTCACTGCTGATTTTAGTGGGAATTTTAGTTTAATCGAGTATATGCATTGATTTTATGAATATGAATATATATTAAAATATAATGTAATATGTATTTTCTAAATTTGATGCGATGTACATTTTCTTTAGCGAATTTTAAGATGGAAGTGAAAAGAGTGAATCTCATTAAATTAAACACAATAAACAGAACTTTTTTTTAATTTTATGTTAACACATCATATTGCGTTTTTACCTGACATTTTAGAGACATTTGTTTTCAACTTTCATGCTATTTGGAAAGCAACACACATGAATCTTCCATAGTCTTCCGTTCTGATACTTTATGTTTTGTTTATTGTACTTGTTAATCTGGAAATTCTGAAAATGATATATGTTTAAACGAACCGTGATTGTTTCAGTTTGTATATTAAGCAATAAATAAAGTATTTTTGGTTTGTGTATTAAACAACTAAGCAATAAATATAGTACTTTCGGTTTGTGTATTAAACAAGAAACATCATTGTTTCGTTTTGTTTGTGATCTTTTCATCTCTTTGTAAAGTTTACAAGTCGAGTGACTATGTGGTGGGGGAGACGGGACATGCTTGAATGTAAGGGGAGATTTCTAAACTTAAATTAAAAAAACTTAAACACAGATGTGTTGCGATAAAAGAACCATTATTATTATTATTATTATTATTATTATTATTATTATTATTATTATTATTATTATAATCATTATCGTTATCGCTATCGTTTTCATTATCATTATCATTATCGTTATCGTTATCATTATCGTTATCATTATCGTTATCATTATCATTATCATTATCATTATTATTATAATTATTATCATTATTATTATTAGTAGTAGTAGTAGTAGTATTATCATTATTATTCTTATTATCAATTCTGTAAGAATACTTTTTATGTGATATATTTTTAAAAATTTAAAACAATTCATAATAAATGTGCACAACCATATTAAATAGTAGAATATATTCCATATACACATCGGTTTATACACACAGATATATACATAGGTAAGTGGAGCATTATATTTATCTAGTCATTGCTTAAAATAGCAAAGTCTAGGATGGAAACATTAAAAGCACAATTTTCACGAATTCTCAATGTATGACAAACCTTTGAAAGGGAGTACACTTTCGGACAGGTGTTATTAGCTATATATGTGTAGTACAACCTCGTATGAGTGACCGCTGGTAACACAAATTTGAATGGACGATTAGCTATGTTGCATATATCTGTCAATCGGAAGACAGGACGAGTAAAAGATCATACGTGTTTAAGAAAGATTTATGAATGATGTTATTTTAGTGTGTTATTAAGTTTTGTTAAATGTACCAAAAGTTGAATAAGAATAAAGGATATTAGATTAAACTAGGTAAGTTTTACTTATTTCTTGGACACGTAGTATAAAATGTGCAATTAAACATGTAATAGATTTATAGTATTGCTAATAAATGCAATGTAATAATTGATTTAGTCGTGCAGTTTTAATGTACTGTTTTAAGAATGAGTGATATGCATATACTAGTATTATCAATCTACGAGTTTGTTCTTGTTCATTGAGTTTTAATTTATAATTTGATATGTCTTCCAGTAGAAATTCTGTTTTAAAAGCTTATCATTTTACTTTTAATAATGACTGAAATAGGGTATCGGCCTAACTCACCACAAAGCATGAAAAGTTGGGTATTTTCTTTACTTTTTTAAGTTTTCTTAAAAACTCTTTTCTATTGTTAGAGTTGGGATTATATTATGGTCGAATAATTTAACAGTAAGGCCAACCGGTAAATCGAGATTGTGTACTGGCATGTACAAAACATGCTTTGCTGTGTTTGCTTGCTCGCCTAGATGTTTCCCGGCTGTCCAGAATGATCCGTTGCTGGTGAAATAATGCCAAGATATTTGTATCTGTCAGTTTTCTGTATTAATTCACCGCTTAATTTGAAAGAGAAAATTGAAAAATTTCTGGCACCAAATGTAATTTATTTGACATATTGACTTTAAGCTTCATTAGATTACATTAATCATAGAATGGTGTTTTGGAAATCTATAGGGGAATCTGATATGATAATTGTTACATCTGCATAGAGGAGCACGAGTAGTTTGAGCCAGGTATCAGCGGGATCGTTTCCAATTACGTCTACTCCCCGACTTCTTGTATTGTTAGATGTGATTCTAAAGCATTAAGAAATATTGAGAAAAAAGAATAGGAGACAGGTTTACACCTTGTCCGTTACACCTGATTCACAATGACAGAATGTTGAGTTTCCCATTTGGAAGTTTACAATATATTGTTACATGTTAAACAAATTTCCTTTGATAGATGTAGTTAAGAGAATTTACCATAAAATTAATCTCAAAACGTTATCGAATTCCTGCGAAAAAATCCACATATGCATAGGAGAGCTTCTCTTTTCTTCTTTTTGATAATTTCTAATAAAGAATGTAGAAAAATATATGATCAGAATAATAATATCCTTTCCTAAAACCTGCTTGATTTTGTAATGAATTTTCCTCAGGAAAACGATAAATTACATTTTATCTCTTTTATTCTCTCTGCATACACGTGTTCATCGATTTCTATATAATGACACGTTGATGAGCGATCCTATATTCTCTGGATGCACGTGTTCGCAGATTGCCATATAAGAACGCATTGATCAGCCCTCATATTCCCTCTGCATACACGTGTTCACCTAATTCTATATAAGAACACGATGTTCAGCGCTCCTATTCTCTCTGGATGCACGTGGTCATAGATTGTTATATAAGAACGAATTGATCAGCCTTCATATTCTCTCTGCATACACGTGTTTTCACGAATATGAACACATTGATCAACCTTCATTTTCTCTTTATATATATTTATATCAGAACAAACTGATCGGCCCTCATATTATATCTTAAAACATGTGCTTGCAGACAGTTGTTAATTGACAAAGATGACGCGGAGGCTAGTGTATCTTAATTAAGAATACACGATGGATAACTGTTTTCAAAATTATGATGCTGTTTCATTAAATTCTGATAAAATCTGCATATATTAAACGCACCTAAGCGGTCCATGTCATGAAAGAAGAGTGTTGAACGCCGCAATTTACACTGTCACCGTCGATATATCGGTGTATTAAATAAATGCAGTAGAAATGTATCGGGAGTGCTTGTAGCAGAGCTAATTAGGTTGCTACATGGAAACACTGCTCTGATACCGTGAGATGAAGCAATAAGACGACGGTAGTATTTGTCTTTGTAATGGTTAGCTCCCGGTTACTAATTAACGATTGGCGCAAAATTACCTACATACTGATTATGGTTAATGACACGAGGTAGAAGGTGATATTTCATCCTCGTCTGAGACCTGCTACTAAGGACGGTTCTATAAAAACGCATTTAACATATATGACAGTCAAGCCACATATAACATGCAGAGAGACGATTTGTTTAAAGCATAACGTCGCATTGACTACTAAGTTGAGAATACATCCAGAGCCGTTACCTCTTGGTTATTTTCTTCAGAATTTCCGTAAAAAGAGACTTTTCTCTTTGAGTGTCATTCTGATGGAATGTTTATAAAAATGTATGCCCATCTGTACCGTACATTTGGATAAATGGCCGAGCTTCCATTGACTCACTTTTTCTATATGAATTGACTTCGACATACAACGATTCAGGGATGTTACCAAATATAACATTTACCGCAAGGCATACATACAATATGTTACAAAAATTAGACAAACATCGAACATAAGCAAACATATAAACATGTTATTATTGAAAAAACAGGAACCACTGCAGTCCGGTGACCTTGTGATAAAAACCTGATAAATCCGCTTTATCAGGCTTTATCTTATCACGGTAACCAGAGAATCTTGCTGCACGAGGCGATGTATGTAAACAAGCGTGTTGTTAAGGCTACCAGCATACACACATACTGATGGCTGGGTTTGATAAGAGCTTGTACTCACTGGAAGGGTATAGTTTATTTAAAACTAGAGGAAATGGTATTTGGTGTGTGTTTAATACTGCTTCAGAAATATATTTCTCTGAAGCTCTAAGAAACACAGCTGTATTGTGCAAAGTGTTCCGCTTTGTTTGCGTGTTGTTATTAATGGCATATACAGTAGAACTTCGTTGGCTCGAACACGGATGACTGGTACACCACATATAGCTCGAACCACCTAGCTGGTCCTGGCCAACGTCCTTTTTCGATGTATACACATGTACATGTATGGCATGATGTTGAACAATACTTGGTTCGAATAACCCTTAACTCGAACTATTTTGTCCACTCTAGTCGAGTTCGAGCCATTGAAGTTCTACTCTGTATATATATGCATATGTTTTGTTGCTTAAAATATACATCTTGTAATGGTGTATGGGTATGTTAATGAAGAACGTTAACAAACCGTCGTGAATAACAATTATACGCGTATTACTTAAACAATGCCGCTTCCTGTACGCTTTGTCAACGAGGAAAGTGGCACCTGCTTAGCCAATACAAACTGTAGTTGGACCACTAGGATTTGTTACGGTTATTAGTTTATTAGTAAATGATGAGTGATTTCATATCATTTCAAATATTGACCTCGGACAATGTTATTTGCCCGCGACCTTCAATCGTGTTTCAAGAGGTGACAATCATTGGTCCATTAAACAAGTTAAAACAATATATATATAATTGGTTTCATCATACATTTTCTGCTGATTCTAAACCCTTGTTTATATATTCTATAAACAACTAATGTTTCAAGTTGCATTGCATCCAGTCTAGTCAAAGATAAATCATCCTGCATGGTCCTACCTGATAATACACCAAGAAATATATTTTGTAAAAAAGGTAAATAATTAATGAATGTTGCACTGGATATGCTACTGTAAACATATTAACATGACTATGGTTTTAATGTTTCCAAATTTGCTGCATTCTGCAAATGTAATTACATGCATTATATCTAAATATGGATTTGGAGATGATTTAGTAAAGCAAATATAGAAAGATAATCGCAGTAAAGGAAATGACTGCATCTAATATTGAAAGAACTTGTGACCAGGGGCCTGTTACAATCACATTCATAAGTCTTGAGATGTTGTTACCAACAAATTGTGACACCTAGGAACGTTTCGTTTGCGTTGTATTTTTGCAAATGTTATTATAAAGGAATACTATTTACGAGACTTTCGAAAGTGATGTAAAATGATGTAAGCGAAACATTTAATGAATTTATAGATTTTTTCGTAACTTCAAATACACCAAGAAGTTCGTAAACTTGCGAACATAAATGAAACGGGCCCTTACCCTTTAGCTTACAATCGTATATAATTGATATGCACACTATATAATGTAAAACTAATATGTGTGTATACGGTAATGAACTATGTTTAAACCAGATCAACGCATATAATACATTTTCTTAAGGATGCTGACTTAGGAGTTTTTTTTAGATTTTCATGTTTTTATTATTATATAAGATCAAAAGAAACTAAAATGTGAAATGTGTGAATATACACATATTAAGTATAGTTTTATGTGTTTTGGTTAAAAGACATATATGTCGTTACTCTGTGATTGTTTATAATAACATTATTTTCAGTAAACCATACCACTGAAAAAAATTATGTATAAACGTTAAGACAATCACTGATAAATGTATATATGAATATTTAAAAGAAATAGTTCTTTGAGATATACATCAGACGTCTTTCCTATAATATCCTGTAGACACGTTTCGGTATCACCATGTTCTCTAATGTTCTACAAGGACTAATACCAAAATACAGTGCCACCCAGGGTATACAACGGACTGAGTCCGTTAAATGGCAGTGTTGGGAAGGCCACATTTGAGCACGCTGATTGGTCAATTGTTTGAACTGAAAGTTTGATGACGTCACAGTTTAGTAAGCATGCAATTGCTATTAACTGTGGGACAGGCATAGAAATCTCTGCTTTTTCATTGGGTTAAATAGACCTGATTCGGGAGATATCAGGTTGTGCAATAGATTATAACATACATTGCCACCTCATACATTAATTGTCCACGTACTTGAATATGACTAGACTCGTATGTTTTTATTAAAACGAGGACAGCCTGGCGTGGCTATTTTTATTTTATCATCTTGATTATGCTGTGACATGAGCAAGAAAAGACAGATTCGGTGCCTCGTACGGTTTAAGATTCGTCTTCCCGGTAACGGTGTTTGATACTGCCCGATCTCTGTTGTCATTTCTTTAATATGTATGTTTTTATTGTACTTATTATACATATGCTTGTATTGTACTTAAGTATGTATTGTACTTATGTTTATATTGTACTTATTCTGATTGTTCTGTATACAACTATTGCTTGGGTTTATGGCAATTTAAATGCTACGTCTCCTTGTTAACGGCGTAAACCGTTTTGTGAAAATATAACTTCATATCACATCGATATAAATAGAAACGTTTCACACACTTCCTTTTTTTTCTCTTGTGTTTGTGAGAATATATACAACCAATACCATTTGTTCACGCCTTTTGTCTTTCGCTCATTATTAATTACGTTTTAATGAGAGTTACTCCCCGTGTCAGGTGTGAATGGGTAGTAAATGTCAGCTCTATTTTCCTTCCGCATACGGGATGAAAAGCCAAATGGTGACACTAAACCAATCTCAAGTGTGGTTGTTCATTTGGAATTAAATTTCATTTGTTATATGATTATTGTATTATCTTCACTAAAATTTTCTTGAATGTGGAAAAAGTACAATATTTTAGGATTGTTTCCTATCTAAATTCAATTTAATTGCGGAGAAATCACACGTCCGTGATACTTACACCAGGTTACCTATGACTATTCGTGTCTTTTCTTGTACCCTGTAGCAGTGCAAGTGTACGGTAATCAAATACACTTTACCTATCTCCTTTGGCCATATAGCCAATCTATTCAATTGGAATGGCTTAATATTGAATATTGCAACTATAAACTCTGTTGGAAAGCGTTTGTACCTTAAATTTGCACCGTGAACATATACATTTTAAACAAGTGTGCCTAAAATGGAACACATTCTAAAATAAATATTTAAATGCTTGACGTCAACCTAATATATAACTTTGCTGTTCATATCACATGGACGAATACGTGTGACCGGTTAAGTTTAGCTTCGGACACCTTTTACAGTGTTACCGTAGGTTACCGTAGATATAACGATAGGTTGTATGGCGAATTTAACTTCCGTTTCTACTATAGCTTTTCAGTTTTACCCTAATAGAAGCGGGACAACAAAGTAGGCACGCCTTTTGCTGTTCTGTAAATCGACTTAAATGTACCGACACAACAGTTACTTTACCGGTATGAGGTACTGTATAATTGATAAAAAGTTGCAAAAGAGTAGCTGCATTAATAATGTAGATATATGTAGATATATGGGATGCACTTCATGAGATACAATCTACACGCAATGAATCTCTTCAGATCGTATCTCATGGACGCTCAATAAATTCATTGAATAAAGCTGTAATTAGTATATGTATTAATGATGTGCGATGTGACGACTTTGGATGCCCTGTTTTATATTTCAAAAGCGTAGAAAAAAAGAGAGAAAAAATAATGGTTTTCACATATTGATAATTTACCGATCTTCTTATTTTTCAATCTAGTATATAAACAGTAGCTTTTGATATTTGTTTTAATTAAAATATCACACATAATATAAAACATATACGAGATATGTCCTAAAAGTAATAGGACGACCCTGTTATTTTTGTATTTAGGGTGCCACATGCAAACCAGTGGTATCAATGGATAGATTGACGTAAATTCTATTGTCATATCAGATCAACTTTCAGTAATTGTTAAGTTCATGCAAAAGGCTACATAGTAACACGAGTTTGGAAGTACAGGGGACTTTGAAATAACAAACAATATTACCTTTGAAAACTTCCTCAATATCGTGAACAATAATCAAATGTTTATCGATAATGTCGAATTTATAAATGACATTCGTACATGATCTGGAATTACGTCCACTGTTACTTCTTAACATTTGGCACGATATTGAGGAAGTTGTCTGCTTTCAAAGGTAATATTGTTTTTTTTAAATGTCGTCTAATTTCAAAGTCCACCGTACTTCCAAACTCGTATTGATACGGTGCCTTTTGCATGAACTTAACAATTACTGAAAGTTGATTTGATGTTTTATGACAATAGAAGATATGTCGATCAATCCATTGATACCACTGGTTTGCATGTGACACCCTAAATACAAAAATGACAGGGTCGTCCTATTACTTTTTGGACATACATCGTATATATTATGTATTTTGATTATACAAGGAATTGCGAGTACTAAAAGCTTAATGAATAAACTTACACAAATTTAACAAGACTGAATACTTGCATTAACCCAATGAATTTTATCATATTTGGCCGTTTATAATAATATGTTTTAATAAAAGCTTTTACGAATATCCTGATAACTAGGACATAAAAGAACAAAATGGTATTCATCTTCTATGTCATTAAAGTTACATAGAGTGCAAAAACGCAAGTTACGTTTAATTCTGTTCTGTGCATAACGACCGGTTTCAACTGATGTGAAAATAATCTTAATCTTGACATAGGAATTCTTAATTTTCTTGGAAGCACCTCTAAGTAATTTTCGAATTCTATAGTGTTTTTAACATTTTATAAGTACATAGCGAACGACGGTTTTCGATTTCATTAAGCCATTTTTGTTTAAAACTATCTAGTACTCTCTCTTTAAAAACAATATGGAAGTTTAACAATTTGCATCATCAGTACTAACCCATATATACAAAAATCCATAATCTTCCAGGTTTTTTATGTTTTTACCCAATTCTTCCCACCTTTATTACAACCAATAAGTAATTAAATATATAAATATTTAACTATTATGTTATCAAATTTAACAATTTTAGTTCAGTATTTAATCATACGAACATATCTATTTATATACAAACGGTATAACTCTCTATATACACCCATATTACTTGTCGAGGTTTTAACATTTAATAAATATTTACAAAATTTCAGATGAATTCTTTCGATTTCTTTTGATTTAGAAAATCCCCATATTTCGCAGGCGTAATTAAGAGTTGAGCCAACAAAGGCATCAAATAACTGACAGACAGTTTTAGGTTGCATTGTGTATTTACGAGTATTTTTCAGTAAAATGTTTAATGCTTTAAGACCCTTTCCAGCCAATGCTTCCTGATGAAGAGAATAGTTACCGGTATAATTGTAAACAGTGCCCAGATAATTAAAATTATTCACTACTTCTAAAGGTTGACTATTTAATGTTTAATTTTCATCGCTTTTTAAAGCACCCAGTTTTCGAAATACAACAATCTTGGTTTTAGCAGTATTCACCTCAATATTTATGTAAAAGATTAATACTATTTTGCAGATCAGTCTGGATTTTACCTAATATCACCATATCATCAGCAAAAAGCATTAAAATAAATGTAATGTCATCCAAGTCCATGCCACAGTTTGGATATTCGCACAAGTATAGCTCTAGATCTTCTAAAAATAATGAAAACAACAGAGGATAAATTACTTCCCCTTGCTTTAAACCGAAAGTGCATTCAAAAAAATCGGAATAGGTGTTACATCCATTTACACATGCTTTCACATTTGAGTACATGTCACGAATGATTCGTAACATTTTAGCATAAACACCCAATCGATAAAGTTTAAACCACAAACCATTTCGATAAATATTATCAAAAGCTTTCTTTAGGTCTACAAAGGCACAAGCTAAGCGGTCTTTTTTTAAATAATATTTTTTGTATAATGGAATTAAGTACAAATATTGCATCAGTTGTCAACCTTCCACGTCTAAATCCAAATTGAGCGTCACTCACAATATTATTATTTTCAATCCAAGTATTAATTCGCTATTTTAAAATACCTGTAAATATCTTAGATAAACAACTGACTAAGCTTATACCCCTGTAATTATTGACAACGTCAGGATCATTTTTCTTATAAGTAGGCACCATAATCGCTTCTGACCAATTATCAGGAAAATGAGCAAAATAAAAAAAACGTTAAAAATATCAACAAGATGTGAAGCCAATATATCACAAGATTCAGTAAAACATTAATTTAGTAGTAGGTCACCAGCAAAGGCTTTATTTTTATGTATTTCGTGTCCGGCCTGTATCTTTGTCATGCATAGATGGATTTTGTTGATACTTGCTACAAATGATTACCATAACATGACGACGTGTCGCGAGTAAGACCCACACCTGTACCTCAAAGATCAAGGTCACAATTTGAGTTTGTTTGAATACACTTTGAGTCTGTGTGAAATTTCGTGTCCGGCCTGTAACTTTGTCATGCTTAGATGGAGTTTAATGATACTTGCTACAAATGATCAACATAACATGACGACATGTCGCGAGTAAGACCCACACCCGTACCTCAAAGGTCAAGGTCGCTATTTGAGTTTGTTTGACAACACTTTGAGTTTGTGTGAGATTTCGTGTCCGGCCTGTAACTTTGTCATGCATAGATGGATTTTATAAATACTTGCTACAAATGATCAACATAACATGACAACGTGTCGCGAGTAAGAACCACACCCGTACCTCAAGGGTCAAGGTCACAATTTGAGTTTGTTTAACAACACTTTGAGTCTGTGAGATTTTGTGTCTGGCCAGTAACTTTGTCATGCTTAGATGGATTTTACTGATACTTGCTACAATTGATCAACATAACATGACGATGTGCCGCGAGTAAGACCCACACCCTTACCTCAAAGTTCAAGGTCACACCTTGAGTCTGTGAAATTTCATGTCCGGCCTGCAACTTTGTCATGCATAGATGGATTTTTATAAATACTTGTTATAAATGATCAACATAACATGACGACGTTTGAACTTAATACTCAAACTGCCACTTCAAAGGTCAAGGTCACAATTCAACTTTCAGTCATTTTGACATTTCTTGTCCGGTCTGTCATCTATGGATACATTTTAAAAACAGTTGGCTCAGTTGATCAACATGACATAATTAAGTGTCGCATGTAAGACCTAGAACCTTTCCTCAAAGATCAATGTCACACTTTCAATTTGTTTGATATTGTGTGTCTGATCTGGGACTTTGCCTTTAACTTGGCTCAATTTATCAAGATGACATGACGACGTGCCTAAGTAAAACTTAGACCCATACCTCAAAGGTCAAGGTCACACTTTTAGTATGTATGACAACACTTTGAATATGTTTGAGATTTCAAGTCCGTCCTTTAAGTTTATCATACATGGATGGATTTCAAAAACACTTGGCTCAATTTATCAACAATTAATCTGTAACTTTGTCTTACATTTAGGGATTTTAAAATAGCTTAGCACTAGTGACCAGCATGTCATGATGATGTTTCAGCAGCGTTTAACTGTTGAAATACCCAGACCATTACATCAGATGTCAAGGTTACACAAAGGTCAAGGTCACATTTTAATGTAAAAAACATGAAATTGCATGTCACGTCTGAAACATCAGTCCATAACTCTTTATATTCATGGATACATCGTCACCTATTATAACATTTTTTTTTTTTTTCAACGACCATTCTGGGGGCATGCGACACTTACCAGTGACATTTCTTGTTATTTAAACTTTTTATACATTTTTCTATCTCTGACACAGTAATTGGCATATCGAGTTCTTCAAAAGAACAATTAGTTGAATTAAAATAATAATCATTACAAAAAGTATCAGCATCAGCATTTAATGCGCTTGACAACTTCTCATTTAGATTAGAAAAATACTCATAAAAAGCTTCATTACTGATATTATTACTTTTACTAGATTTATTTTTGTTTGAAAAAAGCTTCCAAAAATCTTTTGGTTTACCATGACGTAATCTTTCAAAAAATGTATTGCATATAAATTTTGTATATTTATAATTCATCATACTGTTGAATACAAAAACAAACATTTAATTCATTTCAAAGCAAAAAAATAAGATAAAAATCAGTTCATTTTTCCATCACATGAATAAACTTAGTCAATAATGAAATAATTTCAAAAACCAAAATGTATGCTTTCTTTTTCCTTGCAGTGTACAACTTAACTGATATATATATTTGTACGGTTTGTTGAGGGATGGCCCACCCCGATCCTCACAGACCTATTACGAGGTGATTAAATGGATCACATTTCAGTGATTGAAATTAAAAAAAAAAAATTACGTAATCTTTCAATATCTTTAATTCTTTTATATTCGTAACAGCGTTTTTTCTTATAAGTCGACTTTTTGTTACACATTTCTATTCTGTTTTCATTACTTTTATATTTATTGAATTTATTTAAGGAATGAGTATACAACAGCTTCGCTTGTTTACATTCAAAATCAAACCAATCAGCTTTCTAGATAAGCGACCTAACAGTACACGATTCATTTTTCATTACTATTTTTTTTACTAAACAATGACTGTGCAACGTCCAATACGTAACTCCAAAAAGGATGAAACGCAATTATTAACCATTTCTCTATTGCTAAAATCAACACCCTGTGTAATTGCATTTAAGAGTTGAAGTTTTGGATATAATTCCTCGCCTAAAATTGTCTCTTAAATTATCAATCCATTTGATACTTGTAAAAAGATTATCACGCTTTTCTTTTGTTACTGCTGTATTACATACAATTTTAGAATATATAGTCACACCATTCAAGACTTGTCAGTAGTTGAAGCGTCGTATACGCCGCAGCCTGTATACATGCCCAATCAGTTGCAACTGTATTCTCGACGATCAAGTTACTTGTACATATTTATTGTTCCATCGCAAGCGCTGCTTATAACCCGTTTGTCCAGTAATTAATTTGTTTCATTACATTTGTAACACCATGGTATAGTCCTTGCAAGATATTCAGAAGAGAGACTTTGTACAAGCTAGAAATAGCTTTCTTCTCAATTCTGTTGTTATATATTGCTGTATATCGAATTTATGTATATGTTATGAGCTGATAACAAATAAATATTGTTTAGACCAAGACATTCATCAAAACTTCAAAGGTATACAAAATATATAATTATCAAAATAACTTTTGTACATCAGCGCAAGAAGTAGGCTCTCTTACGTTCCTAATATTGAATAATATTGAATTAGACTAGTTTAATACGTCACCATCGATTTTCATACACACAAAAAAATGTACGAACAAGATCGTCGGTGAAGAAAAATTACCACAGAAAATGATGTTTTGATATATAGTTGAGTCATGACTTAATGTAGAGTAGTCCAGACTGATGCTTAAACACTGTGAACTTTTTATGTTTAGTTTAAACATATTTTATTTCAAATATTTTGAAATGGCGTTGAGCCATAATTTCTTCCAACTTTGATTCGCCCCCACCCCCAAATAAAAAGTTTACCGTGTATAATAAAAAACATGTTTATACTACTACAAACAATTGAAAGACTTTTGAAACTTATATAATAGTGTAAATTTATATTATCATCTTACAATTTGAGTACAAATGTGAATTTGTAAGAACTGAGATAGTTCGACCGAAAAAGTATTATCAATTTTGTACAAATAACGGGAAAAACTAAATTACGCTGCTTCAAAAGCATATCCAGTCATGTGACACCCTCTAATGAATTATCAAATGCAAATTGCACTACTCCCACATGGGAGGAAATCTGATTTTAAAGTTTACGCGTAAAGATGAAGTGCAAAGCAGTTTACTAAAGGCATCTTTCAACTACAACACAAATATCAAAGTTTGACTAAAAGTACGGAACGATGCAATAAGAGAATAAACGGAGCTTGTTAATTGTAAATTACTAATGGAAATCAGGTCTGTTTCAAATTTCAAATTAATACAGAATGTTTTAATGTTTAATTACAATCGGAAGAGGTTAAAAATAGTGTAATGTGCTAGTGTGGGTTGTAAACGGTACTGTTTAATATTCAAACATGTCATTTCAAGTCTTTACTGTTGACTCGTCATTAAACACAATTTCAAATGTATTAAAATGTGTTTATTTTCCCATAACGTCCGTCGCACTCGATAAACCTTAAAAAATCACTGTATTCGGATAAGGTAAAGCTGACTTATGTGGAGTATTTTAGATTGAAATGCAAACATGCATTTTCTATTACATTTCTATACCACGCACTAATTAGAGTAAAAGTGTCTACTATGATATTTTACATTATAACCCGTCTCTGGTGTGCAAATATGTTTATACAACTACCAATATCATATATATATATATTCATATCGTGGTCGTATCTATCTATTTATATACTAGTATTCACTTTTAAAAATACTAGTATTCACCAATCATTCTTAAGAATATTCTTAGATTTGAACTTAAGAAAGAATTCTGAAAAAAAAACGACAACTTAGAAACCATTTTTGAAACAGCAGATAGGGACGCCTAATATACAGTCAAATTAACTCTCATGACGGTGAGCTATATGTATAAGCCTAGGTTGAAATATGGACTTGCAAGCTGATGTCTTATAATATTGTCAGGAATGATTAGTGAATACGACCCCAAATGTTATTTTAACCATATCACATCATTTTTCGTCCTAAAGCCATGGTGACTATATATTTAAATAAAAAAGCTAGAAAAAACTACATATACATGTAAACGACACATTGGACATTCAAAGCCATGTGTGTACCTAACCAGTCTTGTGAATTATGAATGTCATAATTAAATACTGAATTTACTAATACTTCAAACTAAATCGTGAAAAAAATCGATAAATTCAATAAAATGAGTTTTCAAAATATTAGTATGTTCTTATTGTAATTTCTTGGCAAAATATCTTTGCAGCCATGTGATTTGAAAGACAACTTTTAACATTGAACAATGTTGAACAATGTTATGACTATGCAAACATTGGAATATTTAAATTAAGCGAGAAATGTGAATCAATGTGATATTTATCAAGAAATGTGAATCAATGTGAAATTAAGCAAGAAATGTGATTCAATGTGAAATTAAGCAAGAAATGTGAGTCAATGCAAATCACCAATGTAATAATTCAAAACTAAATTTGAGTCAGCAACAAACTGAATCTTAAAAAAACATCAATAAAATCAGTTTTTATTTAATTTCTTGAAAATATTTCGTTGCAGCCGTTTAATGTAAAAGATAATTTTTAACAATAAAAAATCTTATCTCACAACAAAACTGTTTACATATTAATGAACTTTTACAATTGTGTATGTAAAAATAGAATAAAAAAAATTTGAATTGCTTCACTTTGTATCGACACATATCAAAACACGTGCTATCAGTTTTGAAATGTATCTATATTGTAAAGTGTTCATATGAAAATAACTTGTAAAACTTATTTTCTTTAACACATATATATACATTGACGCCATCAGTAGAATGTATCAATTAAATTGATGCTTAATAACGTACTGTTCGTATGAACACACATGTAAATAAAACATCTTAAATTTGAAAAAAAAACATATTTGTCAATATCACTCAAACTAAAACCAATGAAATGTTTTACAAATAGGTAATCAACAAATATTTTAACAAAAAACATTGCAATGGTTATAACCCAAGTGATTCGCTTGATGTACAAGTAATTACGAACGTAAATTTTCCTTCAGAAATCATTTCCTTGACTTAACTGTACTAGTGTTTATTGTAACTATAATGTAAGCTGGAAGTGTGCCTTTGGCACGAACAATAAGTGTTTTGTTTCTATGAAATGACTCTATCAGCTTTGGTTATAACTACTTTCTCTAAATATTTATTAGTCTAATGTTGTTTTCAATTACAAACGGTAAGGATGTTTCTGATAGAGTTACGGCTTCTGAAGATGACAATGTTATGAATAATGTCAAAGAAAATGTCTTAAACAGAGAGAAGCAAAATATCAATCGTTTGCAATGTTTTATAATTAATTGGGAGGAATGTGTAATCATTTCAAGCTATGTATGCAGACGACACACGGTACACACGGTACACATGGTACACACGTACACACGTACACACACACACACACACACACACACACACACACACGGTCCATACACACACGGTACACACACACACACACACACACACACACACACATACACTAACACATACATAAATGGTTCATACACACGAATCATGCACGGCGATCATTAGCTTCCATACATTTATTGCAATCGGGACAGCTTTGTCAGTTTGACATTTGACATTTTCTTATTTATATATTTTGAACATGTTTTTGGCGGTGTTCAACACTTAATAATACTTATATATAAGCTGCGCGGCACATTTTAAAGAAATAAAAAAATTTAGATTATACGTCTACAAATACGAAAACAAAACAGTATGAATGCAGATAACATATTTCGTTTTCTAGTTAGACAAGGGACGTAACTCTGATAAACTGTTTAAATACATTCTAGTAGACACATTTGTGGTCAAATATAATAAAATCAGATATAAATATTTCCCATTCTATTTTTTTAACAATATGATGAAAGAAAAGAGCACTCAATGGAAATATTATTATATCGTATTTTTATACGTTTTACTAATATTTAAATACTGCCATGACATCATTCGTTTTATTAAAAGGCTAAATTATTTATTTAATATAAGATATAAATAAAAAATGTATCAATTTGATTTTAAGTTTGTAATCATGTGTACAGATGGAATAATACTGTATGAACAGCGGTAGACCCAATTTTAATATTGCCGTGTTTCGTGATAGATTTTTGTTAGGTCCTTATTTTTTAAATTATTTTCAATATCTAAGGTCTAAACTCTGAGTTTAGATGAGTGTTATTTATTTCATTACAACTAATAAATATTATAATAAAGAACAGAAAGGAATATAAAATATAGTTATTAAGACTATATATACAGTCAATATAATCGTATATGCAATCTTTAGTAACCAAATATGAAATTGGGGTGGGTCCTCCTCGGCCGACCGCCTCAAGACACCGTCTCAAATTCACTTACCTCTCACCGCTAAGGTCGCAGTTCGAGCCCCGCTCGCTCCTAAAACTTTATGTGAGAAAGTTTGCCAGTTACTTTCGAAAGGATGGTGGTTTTACACAGTCCAACTCAGTCCGAGGTTTTCTTCCACAAATAAAATTGAATATGCCATATATAATCTGAAATGTGTTGAAAAGGGGAGATCTTGAATATTATTACTTCTTTTTATTATCGTAAAATGTAACATTATCAGCATTTCCATAAAAAGAAAGTGAAATTCATGTTCACTTAAATACAATATGCTTGTTAGAAATTTCTGACAACTCGTATTTGCACATGAGAAGATCATTCCTGTACGGACCTCAACTTCGAATATTCATTGAGTTGAAGATAACATGTAATTTACTTTTTTTTTGCTTAATCAAAGAGTAAATAATCTGAATTGTGTTTGCTTGTTGAAGTTTCTAATTAAGTGATTAAGGTTTGTGGCTAATTTAAAATACCATTAGTGTTGTGTTTTGCTTTCTTTAGATTAGTAAATGTGGAATTGACTAATTGTTTATCATAGATCAAAGCTCTGTAATACTTGGTGTCACAATATCACTAAGCAAATTGTGTCTTAACTCTAAGGCAGCTTTAATTGCTGCACGACATGCACGATGCTTTCGGCAAGCGGCGTTGATTTAACTAAATGCATATAATCTCGCACGCTCGCAAGACTTAGTCGTGAATTTAAAATAATTTGAAACCAGCGAGTTAATAAGATAGGACATATATTAAATTATTGGGAAGAAAAACCAAATCCGCAATTAGCGAAATTTAATAATGCTTGAGTGTTTTTAATCGACATTCCCCGCACGTTCAGCAATTGGAAACAATAAGGCGAGGAACATTGAAATGTTAGGGTGAAAGAGAAAAAACGGGAATAAAATGAGATATTCAATATTCCAGGTATCCTGTAACTTCTGTTTTTAACAACACATAAGAAATCGTGTACGTCTTCAATGTCAACGTCAGATCTTTAAGATCAAAGTCAGATTTAAATTTGTATCTGCAGCATATATCTTGGCTTAAATTCTTCACATGTTCAAGATATACAATTATAAAGGGAAAAAAAGCATACTTTGACCAGTAGTTTCTTTTTTGTAAAATTCAATGCTCATGTGCGACCTATCAATTTCCAGAGTAATAATATGTCAAATATTCGCCCACGATGCGGTTCGAACCAACAATTTTGAATAGACAAAGAATTGTCCAGAAAGCTGGTATCAACATCCCATTTTCAGTGGTGATTTTTAAAATACTGACCATTTAATTTATGCTAGGAAAAAATAAATCACTGCAGTACAATGGCATGAAAAAAGAAAAAAAAGAGAACTAAAGTTTTATTTCTACCTCCTTCATCTGTTGGTCCGGAGTACTCAAGGGAGATAATAGTGGTATGAGTCCTTAAAGCGGTATAACGATCTTTGCAGTAAAACTGTATATCAAATATCATATATCATGGACATTTTGTTCAAGAACTTATATTGTGTTTTGTCTTTGTAGTGTATTTTTTTTTTTTAATTTTGTTTTACCAAATACTAAATCGTGGCCCGCGATAAAGTCACTAATTGGCCAATATCGGGTTAGGCTAAATCATTGACGAATAAAACGGTATTTGCCGATCTGTATATTAACGAATTTCTCATAAATAAAATAAACTACAAGGTCGGAATCAAACATTATTAAATTTAATAAATGTGACCTCCTTCTTTGTGATTCAATACATTTTTAAGCATTTAATGAACAGAAAGTCATCTCTAAACGCAGTAAAGTGCAGTAAAATTGTACCCATATTACTAAAAGTATTAATTGATTTCATAAAACGCGTAATAATGGTAAAATTGCAAAAAATGTTGAAATGTGTTCTATTGCAAATGACATAATCCTTTCAATAATTTTACTGTGTCGGCTTTTGCCTTTGATATGATGCGGAGCCAATCTGTATTTAATGACAGTATTAAATTTTAAAATAACAGATTTTTATTTTAAATTTCTATTTTGAAATCTTGTTTAGCACTCTTTTATCTTTTTGTGAAATCTCGTTGATACTTAAGCTAATGTAACATACCATAATACTTTTATTAGTTTCGCTTTCACGAGCCTGCTACGCATGACAAATGCTCTTTCATACAAGCGGATGTTTACTGGATTACCATATTTATCACAGAAAAAGCAATTCCGCTTCAGACAAACTGCGTTAGACATGTTAGGTAATGTCTGCATGGAGACAATATTTAGTGTCAGATAATTCTATTTTTATTTTATGTTTATACTGAATAAATCAAGTTACATGATGTTATTTTGCCTTTGTTATTACATATATATATATATACATGATGCAGTAGGCGTTTAAGGCTACGGTAATTTACAAAGCGAAACATGTAAGACCCACGAAGGATCTATAGTTGAACTCCAAAACCGAATGTTATTATTTATGTGTATCCGTTTCAAAGAGTTTAATCTTCGTAAATAATGAAGTAATAAACTAATCTAATTTTGATTGGGTTTAATGCCATTAAAAAGCAATCCAGGTTACATAAAGTATAACCAGTTTTATTGGTGGAGGAAGACCTTAGCATGAATCTGAGTAGAACCACCGTCCTTTCGCAATTAACATGCAAACTTTCTCACATAAAGGAATTTACGACCTTAGCGACGTAGAGATAAAAGATGCTACAAAAGTCTATAAAATGGATAAAAAGCATCTTATTAGCATTTATAAATATAATACGAATAGTTTGGTAAGTCAAGTCCACCAAAATGTTACAAAATTGATATTTAATTTATAAATTGGAATGGTAAATTTAAAATAAAATCCCCACTCTAAAACTAAACAGCATTTGAATACTGCTTGACGATCTTTGCATAGTCTTTTTTCTAAAATGAAACAAGTTATACTATGTGTAACTGATAAAATTGAAATAGAAATAAAATAACGTGAATCGTTTAATGCATCATATATGTTGCACTTTTAAGCGGGAAATCTATTTTAAATAAATATATATGAAGGAATGCTATATTTGAACAAAACGTTTTAAGCTTATTCTTAAATTTCGAAAAACCATGATACATTCCCTTTAAGGACGATTGCTATAGTTTCTCATGCGCATCAGCTCCACGCACAAAAGGAAGCAATTTTGTCGAGACCTACCAGAGTCACTACATCCCGCTTTACTACAACTGACCCTATTTCGGATGTCACAAACATGTTAGGATACGCCTAAAATTGGTCTGTTATATTGTGTTCTATATATGAAATATGCATACTGGTATAAAATAGCTATTTATATCAATTTAAACTGAATATGAAATATAATAGAAATCTTAATATTTATACAAATATGCTCAATTAGTATGAAAACGTTAATTTTGCAACTGCAGTTTATTTAACGATGGCATACTTTAAGAGCTATCTTTCCTCAAATTAAGCGGTAAAGTGTATAGTTTATTTTGATTGTCATTAGAACAGGTATCAGAGAGTATTTTGTGAGGTTTTAAGCAAATTTTATCCATACACTATATCATTATATTAAAAAAACGCTATATTTTTATAACAAAATTTACACTGCCGAAATTATTATGTTTTTAAAAACCCTAAGTAATTAAACTTAAGCTTATAATTATCATTTTTCCATGAAAAGTAATATTATATGCATGCATATATGTAATGATTTTAATTAAATACTAAATGTAAACAAGTATAAAAAGCTTTTTTCACATTGCTTGTTAAATCTCCAACTTTCAAGGACGGGTATGTTTATGAGGAGGTAGTACCAAAAAATCTGTACGGTAACATTTTTTTTTTTTATTTCTCATAAAGCATGAACATACATTAAACTTAAATACTGGGAAGTTTCATAAAATTCTATCCATAGGAAACATGTGACAAAAACTATAGCAATCGTCTTTAAAAGAATTGTAAGTACAGAATTGAGCCAAAACATGAAAATGTCAAACTCGGTTTTATGAATCAGCCCAAGAGACGAAATGGAAAATACAACACCTCTTATCCTCTAGCATCAGTGTAGGCGGTATAACTATTTTGTTTTGAAAATAAGCGAATTTCTAATATTCGACCAACATTGAACAAACTACGCGAATTTAAAGAACCAGACATAGTAATATATATATATTATTTATTTATTAAAGTGAAGGTACCTTGCATGTTAAATTAACAACATTGAAAAAAATGTTAAGAAATACCCAGCCTAATATAGCTTATCAGTCACTTTTTTATCAAAAACGCAAATAAATGTATAAAGAAACACTAACGACACTGTATCAAAGAAGTGTTAGTTGATCACGTTTTATACATGTACATGACGATTAATAATTAAGTTTGCCGGCATATCTGAACATTCTTAAATGCAAGTTCTAGAAACAAATGGTGATCCGGACATTAAATTTCTTTGAATCAAGTAAAATAATAGAAAGGTAGTTTACATGTACCTGTACAGACGTATAAACGTATAAATACATGACAATATATACTAATTTAAAACAAGACCAAGGCGCGAAACTAGGACCCGTTTCTCGAACCTTCTTAATGTAAAATTGAAGTCGAGAAATTCATTCAGTGTGCTGCTTACTTATTTTACGATCTTTTGTAAGCCTGAAACAATTATTCTTTAAAACTTTAAAATTTGCAAGAATGTTCTCAAAATGAAACGTTCTTGGATGTCATAACTTGTTCGTATGACATTCTTAAGACTAACAAAGGTTAGCCTGAAATGGACCCCTGATGCATAGAGTGGGTCTCTGTCGGTATAAGTTCAGTATGCGCTACATTATCACTCTTCATATATCTCGTCTGCCCATATTAATTAGGATGCTAAACAACAATATAAACCAAACAAATTGTGTCGATCAGACATTCTTTAAAAAGGTCCAGATCAAATCACTGTAGTCAATTGTTATAGGTCGTTCTCGTCATAATAACACATTTAGATAACGTCTCGCAATTTATCCCATCTTAATAACAGAAATATATCTATAAAAATTAAGATAAAGTGCCATTAATGTTTTATCTATTTTTATTTCACTTATATTAGTTTTCTATTTCGAAAATAGGCATATACCAGCAAACACATCACTTTGAAATGAAATTTAACAAATTATGTTATTGATTTCAAATAAAATATTTAATTAGAAAGTCAAAAATGTATGTCGAACATTCTTTAAATAGTACTTTTATAATATAATTACAAATATATATAAATAATTGAATGTTGATATAAAGGAACCATCAAACATGCAGAACATGTGGGAAACGCCAATTTGCATAAATCAGGTGCTTACACCTGTTTTACGTGTGTATCAAAGACAAGGATGTAATAAAACATCTTTGCCGTAGTCAGAGAGAGAGAGAGAGAGAGAGAGAGAGAGAGAGAGAGAGAGAGAGAGAGAGGGAGGGAGAGAGAGAGAGAGAGAGAGAGAGAGAGAGAGAGAGAAGCAGGAAAATATAGTTACTGGAGTATAACGAATATAAAAAGAATAGACACATGGTTTCCATCCTTTCAAAATTTTAGAAGAAATTCATTACCATGATATCCCCAATCGTTTTAGTCGTCGCTCATTCAAAGAGACAGGCGTGATATTTACAAAATGATTAATCAACATTTGCAGAATCAAAGGATTTTCCCTTCTTTTCATGACAGTGTGTTCAGTGAATGAAGACTGAAAGTTGACATGACACACGATTCTAAGTTTGTTAACGCCTCACGCGAAACAAATCAAACAACACTGTTATTTATCATATTTTCGAGCAATACTGCATTAACTCCATGGCCCAAACAAATAGATACTGAATCAAAGCACGCTGCGCCTTTTTTAACGGCCGACAGACAGCTTTTAGGACTGATGGTGTGAGAGTCAATACTATCTTTTGAAATAATGCCTTGAAGACCGGAACGAGCTCCCCATTCCCTATAAATAAATCGAAATAAACATATTTGGGATCTGGTTATTCTGCTGTTCCATATACAAAAACGAACCCTTGAAAGCTAAGAATGAAATGAAAAGAGCATGACGTGTTAAACGTATTCTAATTTAGAGCAATACGAAATGATGTCTATTATTCCAAAATAAACACTGACACAGAACATTCTCTAGATGTGCAAAGGAATGAATGGTAAACCAGTTGTGTCAAGACGATTAGCCAAGCACATGAAGTAAAACCTCCATGTATCATAGAGATATTGATGTTCTTGTGTTCAAGTTGACTATAATGCGGTGTGACTGGACTGTTATCCTTCCTCTGATATCATAGAAACTAGAAAAATAGATTGATTTTATAAAACAATCTTGATATTATAGGTATGGAAAACTAGCATATCATCAGAATAGTGACTGAACTTGCTTAAATTAAGCGCTTGATAAAAGCGTCCCATAAGTGCAATAAATAATAAGTGTATATTAATTTAAAACGTACTAGTCAAAATTGGGAAAAGGAGTATTGAAGTTTACAGTTCTACCAAATACATGTGGAATCAGCTATTCAAACAATGATTTTGTAGTACAAAGAAATGCTGAACTTAATGTAATATACAATTCCATTAAAAGGAAATGTCTGAAAAAAACAAAGATTCATTGGAAAAAAGCACAGGGTATTAACAGTTGTTTATTACAAAGCATTAATGCATATCACGCGAGAATATCAAACAGAGCTTATAATTTATGCATGATCCATTAATGAAGAACCGTTTTCTGAGCAAACGACACTAGCATTTAAAGATGGAGATATCGGTTTCAAAGAGATGATTCTCGTTTAATCTCAATAAAATAATTTTGTTAATTTTAGCTTTAAACCCAATCGGAGACTGTACGAGCACTGTCATACTAATGCCGTGGCTCCTGCAAAAACTCGGTTTATAATTTAAACGACTTTACACGCGAGCGTGTTCTGTTCTTTGTTTATTCTATTTTAATTGAATACATGAACATATGGACGCTTTTAAAATAATATATATATTTATTTGGAGCTAGTGGGACTCGAACCTGCTAGCTCCAAATATATATACAAATAAAGTCAATTACTGGGAAGCAATGTAACATGCAATACACAAAGTGTCAAATATTATCGCAGAATGATTGATAGTTTCAGTTTAACATCGATGGCTAATATCTATTTTCTGAACTCTTGGATGGTTAACCAGTTAGTACTCGAGCACATATATCCCCGCCAGTAAATGATAACTTTCCTACTTGAATTCAATTACTGGGAAGCAATGTAACATGCAATATACAAAGTGTCAAATAGTATCGCAGAATTATTAAGTCTCAGTTGAACATCATGCGCTTTTAAAACATTGAGGACTAATAACTATTTTATGAACTCCTGGAAGGTTAACCAGTACTCGAGCACTTATATTCCCGCCAGTAAATGATAACTTTCCCACTTGAATTAGCGGTGAGAGCTGAATGACAATGAGACGCCATGTCGTATATCAACTATCATGAACACTGTGGCAAGGCGGGGATTAGACCTTTGAACTCAAGATTCTTGGATTTATAAATTCATAATCAGATTCGTAAATATGTGTGTGTGTGTGTGTGTGTGTGTGTGTGTGTGACACATGAAGCATCATATCACAAAACAATACAGTATATGCATCAAGAGCAGTCCCCCTTTTCTCCGGATAAATTACATTCCATTTGATATTGGCTTTGTAACATAATGTCTTTTGATGGCTCCATGGGGATTTCTGCAATGAATAAAAATTAAATAAAGGTGTCAATATTTGCTTTTATTGGTACTAACGACGTTCGCAAAATGTCTTCTAAATTATGATTGTAATTTTAGAGACGCCGCCACGCTTGTGCCAAATAAAAAAAGAGGATCTAATAAAGACTGAACTTTTGTATGAAGTTGAGAAAAGTTTAGAATAATTTCCTTAAGGCAACGTCAGCTGTGTGTCATATTGCATTAATTTCTGTAACATCACTTAAATAACAGTCTTGAGTTTTAGAAGCGTTGAATGCGGGTAAAGGTCCTCCGTGACCGATTGGTCTAAGGCGCCGTCTCAAAATCACTTACCTCTCACTCACCTCTAAGGTAGCAGGTTCGAGTCCCACTAGCTCCAAAAACTTTATGTGAGAAAGTTTCCAGTTACTTGCGGGAGGGCGGTGGTTCTACTCAGACTGACGTCTTCTTCCACAGGTAAAACTGGATATGCCATATATAACCTGAAATGTGTTGAAAATGGCGTTAAATCCCATTAAAAAAGAATGAGGGTAAATCGTAGGTTTTCCCAATGCAATATTTTTCGATAGTTTGGGTGCGATTATTGTTAAATATATTACTAGTGAAATACTTAATACGTTTCCATAGGGATTAATGAATGTAGGTGCTGCTCGATTTTTTTGATAAGTTTATTACAGATGTACGTCTCCGTGCAAGTGATAAAGCTTTTAATATTCCCTTAAAACCGTCAATTCAGGCATCCGCTAAGAACGACTCAATTTTTTTTTTCGTCCACAATTCTTTATCAAACATTGCATAACTTGCATTAAATGTAGAAATCAGTCATGGAACATTATCATCGTCGTCAAGTCAAGAAAATAGTACTGTGTAAATAAAAATAGCAAGAACTTCATAGAACAATGATATCACGGTATAAAATGGGCGTTGAAAATAAAAGTAGTTCCAAACTTTCGAATCTAGTTACGCATAAAACTTGGTTTTGATTTGAAAAAACAAAGCAAAGCTTTAATACAAAACATCTCATAGGTAGTTGACCTAAAATCAAATTTCTCATTGCGTTGTGTTCAAGGTCAATACCAGCCATAAAAGAGATAAAATCTGTGTCATTATTGTTTACATTACGGATCATCGCCAACACGTGTTTAGTTTCTTATAACCTCGCTATTATTATTAATGTCGCAGGCACCAACTGTTTGGTTAATAATGAACAAACACACGATAGCGTATATAATACGCCTTTGAGGGTACTTTTGCTTCTTGTTTACTTTCTCGGTTCAAATTGAATGAGTCAGATGTAAATATCACATGTGTATGAATGCGAAATATTGATTTGTATTTAAATATTTCATAAAACACACACACACACACATATATATATAATTTAGTTATATATCTAAAAACATCGACGTGTGTCCTTTTAAAAGTAAGTTTTAGGAATTAATTTATTCATGTGGCAATACGTAATAGGGATAAATCAAGGACTTGTATAGATTCCTTGGATTAATGCTTTGTATGCTTTCTTCTAATGTTAGATTTAAATGAAGCAAATACCACGGCATGCATGACCCATTTTAAGCCATTAGCATGCATTAGAACTTGAATTGTCGTAAATGCCAGGGAATCAAATTGGTTTCAGACAAGCTTGATACGAAACAGTGAAGATACGTTAAATACATGTAATTATAAGTTGCTAAGACAAAACAGTATGCAATCAACGAAACAGATTATTTAACATGAACCTTATAAAAGCAAATGTCAACTTTTTCGCTGTATTTTAATTTAATTTAGCGTGTTTATTCCTATTTTTAAATTTTAAACATTAGCAATTTCTCTGATCATATTTATCAATTTCTTTGATCATACTTATCAATTTCTTTGATAATATTAATCAATTTCTTTGATCATATTAATCACTTTCTTTGATAATATTAATACTAACATGGATTTTAATATTTTTAATTTTCAAATTTCAGCAATTTATTAGATCATATTAATACGTGCATGATGGAATTCAATATTTTTAAATTTCAAATATCAGCATTTTCTATGACAATATTAATTAATTTATTTGATCATATTAAAACTTAAATAGATATAATAGATAACGTGTTAAACATAACATTTATATATTATTATTATCATTATTTTTATATTATTATAATTATTATTATTATTGTGCCTTCAATGAAGTACATGTATTGTATAAAGGAAGTAATTGTATTCGATTTATTAAACATGTACGTCTAATGAAAATGAAATACGAATTGATCTTTTGAATCGCTTTCTATACAAAAATCAATTATTTCAATGAACCCTGACAACAACCAAGTCTCATAACACTCTTTATTCATACACCTGGTGCTAACAGTTAGCTAAAGTCACCAAAACAAACGTTGTAATCCTCTGTGACCGGGTGGTCTAAGATGTCGTCTCAAGGTCACTCTACCTTCCACAGTTGATCTCATCGGAATGAGTCCAGCTTAGTCTAAATATCGTTTTGAAAAAGTCTGACAGTTAATTGTGAAAGGAATGAAAGCATTTGAAACCCCAATTGTACAATTGGCAAAATATATAACTTCTATCAAACTCCCAGATGGTAAGTTTGCCATACAACGTTCCACGGCGGCTGTTGTCACTTTTGTCACGGCAACATTTATAAAATATTTTAACATTTCTTCTAACTGAAATGTGTTGTTGAAGGAATATCATAAAAAACTAATAGTTAAAAGTAACACTAAAACATATATTTCATCATTTTGGGACAAAACACAATAATTGCGTGCCTAAGCTGTTTTAATGTCCTTATCTGTCTTGTGCAAGTGGGCGATTTATAGTCATAGACATATTTGGTAAACTTGAGATTTTTATAAATGACTAATGTCAGTGGCCCAGATTGTTCTCAGACAAGCTTGTTACAAAGTAGTGAAGATACATTAATCTAATTATACGTTGCTTAGACAAAACAGTGTGCAATCAACGAAACAGATTATTTAACATGGACCTTATAAACGCTAATGTCAATTTCCTCGCTATATTTTAATTTTGTTTAAGCATGTTTATTGCCATTTCCTATTTCAATTACAGTCATTATATAAATTGTGCTGCTTTGCATCTGGAAATGTACTTTATATACACTCTGGTGTATTTACGTGCTATTTACCATAGTCAAAGTATATCAGGAATAAATACAATGCATTAAATAATTCTACCGCGAACAATAAACAAGCAATATATCATCAAACTATATCTATAAATTTCATAATATTAACCTAAAAGTATATGCGTTAGCTAAATTACCCTTCTTGTGACAAAATGAGAAATGAAAGTAAATTATTGACACAACTAACAAAAGCTTCAAATGTCAAGATTAAACATTATAAAAAAGAAAATTGTTTTCAAAGACCTAGATAACATACATGGACATCTTTTTTTATTGTTTTTGCTTTCGAATATGATTTTATTCCTCTTTTCATGAACGCCAAACAACCATGATCGTTTTTTCTAATGCAATTGATGCGCTTAAAACACTTTCAGTCAAAACCAGACATATTCAACTTCCTTACGGTTGAGGCTACGTTAGCAAATAATGCGATTTAATTATACGCAACATTACCTTTTACTCCCACATAGCCTAGAGATAAAAGCGGTTAGCCGTAACTTCATTCCAAGGTTCGTCATTTACATTATTGTCCATACCAGTGAGCTGTTTGATACAACTGTGATCAAGGCCAAAGTTGGATTGGAAATAAAAGATAGCGACCCGTATTCTGACGCAACTGAATCGTCTAGAGTCTGGTACACCTGAACACATGTTTGATTTTTCATTTTCATTCTCACCTTGCGTCGTAAGAAGACATGACGCATGACTGTGTAAATTTTAAAATAACTGATCAACCTGGTGGAGGATATTCTGAAGAAATTTTCAAAGACAAAGTCAAATATTTTAGAATTTTATTATATGATTTATTACAAGCATCGACTTATAACTCAAACTTGGCCTGCGATTTTACACCCTTGGTTCGTCGTATGTTACTTGTTGTATCATCAATTTTACCAATGGAAGCATTGCTTTCGTTGAATCAATGATTAAGATTGGTTGGTAAATAGAACTAGACTCAGAATATCAACTCGAAGATTTTTAAAGTTTGAAGCTGGGTCTATTTAGCTGCAATCAAAACTAAAAAAGATCGCTTATTTTTTAAGAGTTATGCCTACCAGGCGTGTATCACTAATTATTATATATGCGTACCACCTGTTCGAACGCATTTTAAATGCATATTCCGTGCACGGAACGTCGTGTTAATGGCTCTTTTAATGCTTATTAAGAATACTATAAGGGGACTAAAAGTTGGTAGAGAGAAGACAATACCAATATCTAAAGAAACAACTTCATTAAGGTTAGAATGGGAGTGCGTACCTTGGTAACTATTGCCGTTCATACCGTTTAATTTTAGCTTGACTGCGAAGGAAGCTTATAGCTCATATGTAGTCTGTCGTACGAACTCAGCTCTCCCGATTAGGTCCGTTAAATAGCAATGTTGGGAAAGCCACATTTGAGCATGTTGATTGGTCAGTTTGAAAGTTTGATGACGTCACAGTTTAGTAAGCGTTTAATAGCTATGAATTGTGGGACAGACATAGAATTCCCTGCTTTTCCATTGGCTGTTAATATACCTGATTCGGGAGATATCAGGTTCTGGGATAGACTAGCTTTTATAAGTCTGATTCCTGAGTAAAACTAATTCTGATTGTTTGCTTTAAGAGATTACGTGTCTAGTAATTCATCGAACCTGCAACCTCTGGATTGTTGGACCTATACCTCTCTCTACTGCACAACTTTCCGCTCTGATTGCCGATGTCTGTTTATTTAATGTGTAACCTAGATATTCTTAGATAAAAAAACATTCGTCTATAAATTATTGTCATACGTCGTCATGGCGGTACCTACAAACATTATTATAACGTTCGCCCACATGTGAAACGTCTTCCATAGCCTCGTTTACAATACCCCTGGTAGACGGGAAATATTTTGCCATACTATTTTGCAGCGTGAAAAACATGGAGCGTATCTTGTAGACAGACTATGTTCCGTAACGATAACAGACACTGCTATAATCGCACCATTATTCCATGAAAATGGGTTGAATGGATGTATACACGTAGGAATCTAGCTATTTGGTTCATTCTGCAACAATAAAAGCACGGGACATAGTTTTAACATCGTACTTAAACTGTTTTATCCTACTTTATCTGTTTGCATACTACAACATAAACGTGAATTCTTGCCTGCAATCTCCAGATGTGTTGAACTGCATTTGACGTCTGTCTAATGTAAACTTTGATCACCATATTGAAACATATAATATCCCCACGTTTGACTTTTGATATAATTTAAGTGCCATTGCTTTGTTGATGTTTTTCTTGTTCGGCGGTGTTTCTTTGTTTAAAAAAGAATCGACTCTAAAGCAGGCTTTGATCTTTCTTTGAAAGCCGAAAATCCATAATTTGTATTTGCTCAGTGGATTGGTGAACCTATAAAATAACCATTAATTAAAAGATGTGTTTGTAAAACTCATTGTCTTATTACGCTATTGATTGTTATATGAACTATTTCGTACATTTCGAAAGTTTGTCAGTAAGTTGCGGGACGTTCAAGTTATCATTTCCTTCTTTTTATGTCTTCTTCTACCAATAAAATTTAACTAGATACCATATATCTATACGGGTACTTTTTTCATAATGACGGTAACACACACGTACGTGAGATTATATGTAACACATGTAAACTAATTGCTACCTAGTCTGTAGAACGCATCCAATTCTCCTGATTAGATCCGTTACACATCAATGAGTTTAGGCACGTTGATTGGTCAGATGCTTCAGGGAAAGTTTGATTGACGTTACAGTTTAGTAAGCGACTAATTGCTATGCATTTTGGGACAGGTATGGAAAATCCCTGCTTTTTGTCTGGGTTAATAGACCTGAATCGGGAGACATCAAGTTCTGGGATAGACAACTTGCTATCGAAAAGTTTCGCGTTAATGTTCTCGTTACATACAAACTCATGTCTCATAAATATTCAACAAATAAAGTTAATGTCTCATAAATATTCAACGAATAAAGTTCATGACTCATAAATATTCAACGAATAAAGTTCATGACTCATAAAAATTCAACGAATAAAGTTCATGTCTCATATTTGTAGTATTAACGTTCTCGATAAACACCATCATATCTTGTTTCTCATCTATCTAGTTCCGAACTGCCATTCAATAAAGTGTTAAAAGTTTAAGGTTGATTGGTAATTGGAACAGCAATAGACATGTCATTTGTACATTGTCGTTGCTTCATGAAAACGTAGAAAACGTTAATAATTATGCCGTCATCACTAATCACCACTCTCGTACAAGGCTGATTTTGTCTAAAAGTATGCCCGAACCTTAAATGTAAAATGTTCGTTCAAGCGGGACGCTAGTAGTGTAGTGGAGACAGTGTTGACCGCTCACACATGAAGTAGAGGGTTCGATCCCATGATCGGCACTCAGTACTGGTTTTATCCCGAAGCGGACTGTATAACGGTTCGTATAAGTTTTGAGCATTCGTCGCATTCGAACTGAAATAAATTAGTTTGGACTTAAATTAAATGTTTGTTCATTGATTTGCTTCCATAGAATGTGATCGAAAAAATCTTTATTTTATTTAAATTGTGAACTATTTATTACAACTTATACAACTCACTCTCGAGTAGTCAGGCCTGGAACCAGTAGAACCAGTACTAATTATATGCGGAATATGTTTCTTGCTGAATGATAACACACATAGCTGTGGCGGACGATCTAACCCACGGCCCTCCGATCATACGTTCGATACTCTGCCACTGGACTTAGCGCGTCACATATAGATTTATTGAAGGAGTTAAGCCACGAATTTGCATATAATATACTCATGCTATTGGTTTTAACCATATTTACAAGTTTTTGAATACCTTTCGACTGTCAAAAGACATTTTTCGCTTGTCGGCGTAATTACCTTATGTAGTTCATGTATTACACCACATGGATGTCTTAAGGCAATTATCAAAGAAAACTTTATATCCGGGAATTCCTTTTGCTATCGTTTATAGAAACTATGTAATAACCGTCATGCCGAGAGAAACAGTTGTGTGTTTTTTACTTAGTCTAATTAAATAGGACATAATATAGTATTGTTCCTTGAGCGTAAAAAGGTTACACATGTGTATGAAATCAGAAGATAATTGATGCGCTTTGTCTTACCTTGGCGCTCTGGGTTTTTTTTCTAGAATTTGTTTTTCATTTTATTTTTGGAGCTCTTAATCATGTTTACTATTCTTTCTTAACTAATATGACTTTCTTTAAGTGTTCTGTAACAGGATTACGTCAACCAATCATTCAAACCATTCAGTCCTAAATTGTCACAAACCATGCTTGTGGTTACACTCAGTCATTAAAGCTTCGTTTAGGTTTAGTACCGCTTTACACCTACACGTTAAGGAAATAGTGACTGATTTAGTTAGCGCAGTTATATAGTGTTTTAAACTAATAAAAACTCCAACAGTAACCATAACGCATGGGTCGCTTGTTTAAGTATATCATACGGGCTTCATATCTATTTTCGCCGTCTCTAATTATGATTTGACGATTGGGCAAGAGCGAGATTGGTTGCGTCGGTAAACCAGATTTAAATGGTCGTTCCTAGGCGGTGATCTCTGTTGTCGCTTCTTCCGTATGTTTGTATTGTACTGCTGGTGGATATTTGTATCTAGTCTGTTGTGTCATTTGAATGATACGTCTTCTTAACATTTAGTACACGGAATTTTTAAATGAACTCTAAATAATCACTGTGTGACGTATATAAGTTTCGACGATTTTTTTTCTTAAATTATCGTATTTCCATAGCTTCTTCTTTCTGCTTTAATTTTTAATTACATTTCTGCGAAACGGTGAATGAAAATGTTACCTGTTGTATAGAACAGAACAGAACATATATATTATTAAGATTTGTACAAAGTAGACCGTCACACGTTAAATAAGATACAATCATAATAAACGTATACACTCAAAACGCAGTCACTTATCAGCAATAATTGAATTATTACATTAACATGACTATTGTATATAATATATAGTTAAGAGTATGTCACAAAATATTTAATAATGGTTAATAGATGAAATGAGGATGAAGATATATTCCTAAATGGTATATTATATACAATATTTCAACGTTTTACAAAATTTGCATGGTGTTTGCAAGGAAAATTGATTTATCACACATCATACCAAAATTAAATTTATGTCTGGAGTACATACTACAACTGAGTAGATGTAAAACATAGTACCGACGGTCGGCATTTAGAACAATGTATGCGAATGTGTTTGTGTTTTTCTAGCATAAATTAACCACAAATCAAATGTCTGAAAAATATACAGACACCATAACGTGTAATAAACAACTATATAATAGTTACATAAGAGATAAAAATGATAAACTATATACTATAAATACATCTTTATAACATAAAAACGCCTACGAATTGATTTACTGTTACAGTAATACTAAATATTCATTAAATGCAAAATCAATATATATATACATATTTTCAAATATAAGCACTGACCTACAACCTTCATTGATCTGATTAACCCAGTGTGCTTAGCGCCTCTCGATACACTTAATAGTGGCTGTAACTCCTCAACTACAGTCCAACCTGTCTTAAGCAGCCAGTCAAGGGAATGAGCAAAAGTGGCCTTATAAGACAGGTTGTTGCTTAATACAAGTTATTAAGCTTTGAAAGAATAGAAATGGGAAATATCAAATGTGGCTACTTTAGACAAGTGACTGCTTTAGACAAATGACTGCTTTAGACAAGTGACTGCTTAATAGACTTGGTGACTGCTTACAGAGGTTCCGCTGTACCTCGGTTGTTGTTTCTTTATTCGATATGGTTTCCTCGTGTCCAATTTTGATTTGTGAACTAATGTATGTCAAAAGTAAGCAAACTAATACCTAGTGTCAGAGTAAGTTAGTGTCATAGTCAAACTTATCCCGAATTGTTGCAGTTTTATAATGTCCTTAATATGTCTCCGTAGACACATAATGTGCTGTATAGCTTGAAATTAATAGAACGGTCTAAGAAAATCAGGCATTCATGCCGCGGGCATCTGTCCTTATTTTATATATTTGCATGGTTCAATATCCACTAGAGAGCTCGAGTCTATCTCTTGGAAATATATATATAGTATTAATTAAATCACTGGTTGAGTGAGGTACCGTGTGTATACTAAATAAAATATTTATTTACATTGATTGGAAAACAGTTTACACAACACACATCAATACTGTGACTGCAATAAACGAGATTCTCGTGAAATCTCACGTTATCTGAATGAGCTAGAACAGTTTTAGACAATGGTGTTAATCTACTTATAGTAGTAAACACTGAGCGTAATTTCTAATTGGTCATCCATATGTTGTTGGCATTATCAAAAATGGAAATAGTAAACATTACAACTAGAAGTTGATCGTGTACCAATTCATTGCTATTGTTGTCATGATAATAACATAATAAATGAAAAAAAAGTTACACCACTTTCAAAGGCACCATCCTCAGTTCGAAAACTCATATTTGTAGGATAAATATGAATCCATGCTATCAATATATGCTTATATTCTAAAAAATCTGATAACGCAATTAGGAAACATGACAAAATGAACGGGTGTGTCCCTGTAAATAATTAGATATTTTATTTTTCAATAATTAAATATGTTTCGTCATTCATTTTCTAAAAATATCTTTCAAATGAGTTTCCATGTGAAAAATGCGTTTTCTATGGAATTTGAATGGTAATTTCAATTTATTGTGATTTACAGTTTCAACTTCATTGTTAAATATATGAGTATTTTACACTTTTCATGATGCCTTTCTTTTAAATGCAATATTCAGAACAATACATTTTATACATTTGTCATGTTTCAAGGAAAGATATTCTAAGAAATCCAGGCGACCAATTCGAAAATTGATTTAATTTTGTGTAACATGAACATGTATTACCAAAATTTGATGTTCTTGGATATTGAGTTTTATAATTGTTTCATGAGCAGTGAATCATACGTTAATTTTATATCATTTGTATATCTATGCTTTCTTACATGTATATTTTTTTTTCGATAAAATACTTTGACATTTAATTCTGACGTTTGCTGTGGGAGAAAGTACAGAGAACATGGGGTTATTTCAAACAGTAATGTTTTAATGATTTTTGATTTTGCACTAAGACAAAACTATTATTAGCATAGAGTTCTACATTATAATTAAGACAGATTCTCAATCTTCAAATAGTTAATACGATTACTCTTTGGTACATGTACTCTTGCTACGACATCGAGTTATTTACGGTCTTTTCATATGACAAAAAGATAACTAAATAAATCGATTACAGTCGGTATAATTACATCATTGCCACACATAAACAAAAATATACATTGTAATGAACCATTTATAGGTCCTATGTTGTATTAAGATCTTCATAATGACAAACATATAGATATTAACTTAATCATTGATGAACACACAGAGCAATAGAATCCATTAAGAACAAGTTGAAGCAGTAAAATGGTCAATGAACGTACTAAGACCAATGCTATGTAAACTCCCATTCAACTTTATTATTGAATATTAACTCATGAAACAGTTCATGGGTACCGTACTAATCAATTTACGATATCTAATTAGTTTATAATTACTTGTATATCCCACCTATATACTGGGCGGAACAGCTAACCTGCCACTTTTGTATTTCCAATTTATTTGTCTGTATATTGCATAGCGTTATTAAAATGTGTATAGACGTCAACAAATATTGCTTTTTTGATTTTATAATGTCTAAATGTTTCTTTCCTATTCAAGTCCAAATTTCAAAGAAATTGCGTTAATACTTTAAGCGAAAATATATAAAATGTCAGGTACATAAAATGTAAGGTTACGAGTTAGCTGTACCTCTCAGATTATATATGATTATATATTATTTGTCTTTTCCCCAGCTAAATAAAAAAAATGGCATTTTTTTCTCTACGTAATCATTTTTGTCTAAAGCTTTTAAAGCTCATGTTCACTAATTACTACCATTTATATTTTTCTATAAAGCTCGTGTATGAGTTTGATTTTGTCAACATAGGGACTATGTGTACAAGAATAAACAATCGAATACAAGATCTCTCAAAAGTGTCTTAGTTGCAAGTATATGCTTTTAATGTGCAAACTAACACTTCTCTGTTTCAATAATACACCAACATTGATAATCAGTCCAGAAATAACATCACATGACAGCAGACTATTCGTATATAGTCTAGTCAGAATGGCCGTTACCAGGAGATAACAACATGAGTTATTGATTAGCGTTTTTTATGCTCATAAACTGCAGTCGTGAATGTGTGTATGTGTCGATTCTGTTGGGCTAAGAAACAAATGTAGTTAATTTGTATAATTTATTGCATTATTGTTAGACTGTTTTGTTTGTGTTCTTTTTTTTTGTGTTTTATTATTATTATTTATATTATTATTATTAGTAGTAGTAGTAGTATTATCATTATTAATATTATTATCATTATTATTATTATTATTATTATTATTAATATTATTATTTTTATCATTAATGCATTTAATTAAAACTGTTATTTGCTTTAATATGTATGTGTGTTCAAACTATTATATATTTAAAACGATAAACTTTTTTTAAATATACGATCTGCCTGTTTCACAATTCATTTTAACGTTTACCAAAACTGTAACGTCATTCAACTTCCACTAAAGCAAATGAACTGACCAATCAGCGTGTTCTTACCTCATACTTATAATTATGATAAAATGTTCTCGTATGAAAGGAAACACTAAAGTAAAATCATTTACGTCTTTGTTGTGAAGATAAGTATGAGATACTTACAGATGCTAACATTAAACTCAAAAAAATATGTTGTACATTGAATGTGTTACTTTGCGGACGTCACCACTTCACATGTTTACATAACAATAACTATTAACATGAAATTGAAAACTGAACACAACATTACGGATTGTTATTCACTCTCATGTTCAGTTCTTTCATACATACGTCACCGATATCGAATATCGCGATAAAATAGTAATAACCGATAAATTGATCGTCTTGCTCGAGTTGATTATGATTAATGACTGTAGTTATTTGAATAATTGCAACATTCCAAAATAATTAGTTTCCTGTAATTTGCTATCGATTAAAGGTACTTTTCTCTATTCAGATAAATAACAGTTACGTTTATGTTGTAGTCTTTGGTAGTAAAACTTCACTTTCTGCAACTTTGAATACGAGAATCACACTGACATTGTCAACTGGTTCCAGTCTATTTTTGAAAAAGTGTTAAGTCTTTTAACCAGCCCATATTCATGTTTTTCTATGGTTTAGCGTATAAGCATTTGCATACGAGCACGCTGAATGGTCAGTCGCTTCAGTGGAAGGTTAACCACGTGACAATTTGGGTGCCATGAATTGTGAGACAAGCAGGAGATTTCTTGCGTTAACAGACCTGAATTTAGAGTTGTAAGTGGTTTCGATCTTCGCATCAAACTTCATATTATTTAGCAGTTAATGAATGTAGTTCAAAATTCTTTAATTTGATGAACTAAATACTAAATCTTGACCCGTGATAAAGTCACTCATTGGCCAGTATCGGGTTATGCTTAAACATTGACGAATAAAACGGAAAAAGCCGTCCTTGGTAGTAACGAATTTCTCATAAATAAGATAAACTACTAGGACTGAATCAACCATAATTTTCGAATGGGACCGTCTTATTTGTAATTCAATAAACTTTTCATCATACTTTAGTGACTCTAATTTTTTTTCTATTTTGCAAAAGGGGGGACTCTTGTAAATGGTTGAAAGACGTCATATCTCAAATCCGTTGTTATATACAAGAAATAGTGCAAATACATTTCATTTGAGCATTTATTTAATCGGCAAGCTAAAAACAAAGGACATATCAATTTGTAATTTTTTATCAACTTTACTAATATTTATAAAATTAGCACAATTCCAGTACATTGTAGTTTTATAAGAAATAATGTTGATATTGTCTTAAATGTCAACTTTCTCATGATCTCTATATGATTATACTTTCTTATATGTCTCACTACACAGTTGTGTTCCTTTTTTGTCACGGTAACATGGTTCTTGCGTTTAAAATAAATCGCATGTAATTTGGTTTGATTTTTTTTAAAATGGTTCATAGTGGTTGTTATTTCTTGCTGCAGATGAAAAGAGCTAAAACTGACATAGCATGTACTGCAATAAAACAACACTGGTGTTCAAATGTGACTTTTATAAGATTTTAACAGATGCATGTATTTATGAGAATTTCATGACTTCTTTTTAAAAGAAATCTAAGAGTGTCACTGAACTGTCTTTTAAAAAAAAGCCGATCAACCTTCCAGTTAGTGTGCATTTTATGTGAGTACATTCCTGCTAGAAGAAAAATATTTTTAAATAGATTCTATGTGGTATATTGTTACCGTGGAAACCCTACACTTATTTTAAATAGAACATAGAATTAAATTCAGTTGTGTAGAGAAATCTATATGGACTTTATTACAAATCACCTTAACTGTGTAAAGTTTGGTACTTAAGCATCGACCATCAGTAATTTATTTGAGATGTTTTGAAAACGCATCGTTAGGAATGTAGTAAACTATATTGTAGAATCAAGTTTTCACTAGTCGTACAATAAGTTCATACACGTACTGATACTGTATCAGTCATTTTACAACGTTAATCTAACGGGTATGGTGTTTATATTGGTTAGAGCATCGTTAAACTATATTGTAGAATCAAGTTTTCACTAGTCGTACAATAAGCTCATACACGTACTGATACTGTATCAGTCATTTTATAACGTAAATCTAACGGGTTTGCTGTATATATTGGCAAGAGCATCGTTAAACTATATTGTAGAATCAAGTTTTCACTAGTCGTACAATAAGTTCATACACGTGCTGATACTGTATCAGTCATTTTATAACGTAAATCTAACGGTTTTGCTGTATATATTGGCTAGAGCATCGTTAAACTATATTGTAGAATCAAGTTTTCACTAGTCGTACAATAAGTTCATACACGTACTGATACTGTATCAGTCATTTTATAACGTTAATCTAACGGGTTTGGTGTTTATATTGGTTAGAGCATCGTTAAACTCTATTGTAGAATCAAGTTTTCACTAGTCGTACAATAAGTTCATACACGTACTGATAAAGTATCAGTCATTTTATAACGTAAATCTAACGGGTTTGCCGTATATATTGGCTAGAGCATCGTTAAACTATATTGTAGAATCAAGTTTTCACTAGTCGTACAATAAGTTAATACACGTACTGATACTGTATCAGTCATTTTATAACGTAAATCTAACGGGTTTGCTGTATATATTGGCTAGAGCATCGTTAAACTATATTGTAGAATCAAGTTTTCACTAGTCGTACAATAAGTTCATACACGTGCTGATACTGTATCAGTCATTTTATAACGTAAATCTAACGGGTTTGCCGTATATATTGGCTAGAGCATCGTTAAACTATATTGTAGAATCAAGTTTTCACTAGTCGTACAATAAGTTCATACACGTACTGATACTGTATCAGTCATTTTATAACGTAAATCTAACGGGTTTGCTGTATATCTTGGCTAGAGCATCGTTAAACTATATTGTAGAATCAAGTTTTCACTAGTCGTACAATAAGTTCATACACGTGCTGATACTGTATCAGTCATTTTATAACGTAAATCTAACGGTTTTGCTGTATATATTGGCTAGAGCATCGTTAAACTATATTGTAGAATCAAGTTTTCACTAGTCGTACAATAAGTTCATACACGTACTGATACTGTATCAGTCATTTTATAACGTTTTCACTAGTCGTACAATAAGTTCATACACGTACTGATAAAGTATCAGTCATTTTATAACGTAAATCTAACGGGTTTGCTGTATATCTTGGCTAGAGCATCGTTAAACTATATTGTAGAATCAAGTTTTCACTAGTCGTACAATAAGTTCATACACGTGCTGATACTGTATCAGTCATTTTATAACGTAAATCTAACGGTTTTGCTGTATATATTGGCTAGAGCATCGTTAAACTATATTGTAGAATCAAGTTTTCACTAGTCGTACAATAAGTTCATACACGTACTGATACTGTATCAGTCATTTTATAACGTTAATCTAACGGGTTTGCTGTTAATATTGGTTAGAGCATCGTTAAACTCTATTGTAGAATCAAGTTTTCACTAGTCGTACAATAAGTTCATACACGTACTGATACTGTATCAGTCATTTTATAACGTAAATCTAACGGGTTTGCCGTATATATTGGCTAGAGCATCGTTAAACTATATTGTAGAATCAAGTTTTCACTAGTCGTACAATAAGTTAATACACGTACTGATACTGTATCAGTCATTTTATAACGTAAATCTAACGGGTTTGCTGTATATATTGGCTAGAGCATCGTTAAACTATATTGTAGAATCAAGTTTTCACTAGTCGTACAATAAGTTCATACACGTGCTGATACTGTATCAGTCATTTTATAACGTAAATCTAACGGGTTTGCCGTATATATTGGCTAGAGCATCGTTAAACTATATTGTAGAATCAAGTTTTCACTAGTCGTACAATAAGTTCATACACGTACTGATACTGTATCAGTCATTTTATAACGTAAATCTAACGGGTTTGCTGTATATCTTGGCTAGAGCATCGTTAAACTATATTGTAGAATCAAGTTTTCACTAGTCGTACAATAAGTTCATACACGTGCTGATACTGTATCAGTCATTTTATAACGTAAATCTAACGGTTTTGCTGTATATATTGGCTAGAGCATCGTTAAACTATATTGTAGAATCAAGTTTTCACTAGTCGTACAATAAGTTCATACACGTACTGATACTGTATCAGTCATTTTATAACGTTTTCACTAGTCGTACAATAAGTTCATACACGTACTGATAAAGTATCAGTCATTTTATAACGTAAATCTAACGGGTTTGCTGTATATCTTGGCTAGAGCATCGTTAAACTATATTGTAGAATCAAGTTTTCACTAGTCGTACAATAAGTTCATACACGTGCTGATACTGTATCAGTCATTTTATAACGTAAATCTAACGGTTTTGCTGTATATATTGGCTAGAGCATCGTTAAACTATATTGTAGAATCAAGTTTTCACTAGTCGTACAATAAGTTCATACACGTACTGATACTGTATCAGTCATTTTATAACGTTTTCACTAGTCGTACAATAAGTTCATACACGTACTGATAAAGTATCAGTGATTTTATAACGTAAATCTAACGGGTTTACTGTATATATTGGCTAGAGCATCGTTAAACTATATTGTAGAATCAAGTTTTCACTAGTCGTACAATAAGTTCATACACGTACTGATACTGTATCAGTCATTTTATAACGTAAATCTAACAGGTTTACTGTATATATTGGCTAGAGCATCGTTAAACTATATTGTAGAATCAAGTTTTCACTAGTCGTACAATAAGTTCATACACGTGCTGATACTGTATCAGTCATTTTATAACGTAAATCTAACGGTTTTGCTGTATATATTTGCTAGAGCATCGTTAAACTATATTGTAAAAATCAAGTTTTCACTAGTCGTACAATAAGTTCATACACGTACTGATACTGTATCAGTCATTTTATAACGTAAATCTAACAGGTTTACTGTATATATTGGCTAGAGCATCGTTAAACTATATTGTAGAATCAAGTTTTCACTAGTCGTACAATAAGTTCATACACGTACTGATACTGTATCAGTCATTTTATAACGTAAATCTAACAGGTTTACTGTATATATTGGCTAGAGCATCGTTAAACTATATTGTAGAATCAAGTTTTCACTAGTCGTACAATAAGCTCATACACGTACTGATACTGTATCAGTCATTTTATAACTTAAATCTAACGTGTTTACTGTATATATTGGCTAGAGCATCGTTAAACTATATTATAGAATCAAGTTTTCACTAGTCGTACAATAAGTTCATACACGTACTTATACTGTATCAGTCATTTTATAACGTAAATCTAACAGTTTTGCTGTATATATTGGCAAGAGCATTGTTAAACTATATTGTAAAATCAATTTTTCACTAGTCGTACAATAAGTTCATACACGTACTGATACTGTATCAGTCATTTTATAACGTTTTCACTAGTCGTACAATAAGTTCAAACACGTACTGATAAAGTATCAGTCATTTTATAACGTAAATCTAACGGGTTTGCTGTATATCTTGGCTAGAGCATCGTTAAACTATATTGTAGAATCAAGTTTTCACTAGTCGTACAATAAGTTCATACACGTGCTGATACTGTATCAGTCATTTTATAACGTAAATCTAACGGTTTTGCTGTATATATTGGCTAGAGCATCGTTAAACTATATTGTAGAATCAAGTTTTCACTAGTCGTACAATAAGTTCATACACGTACTGATACTGTATCAGTCATTTTATAAAGTTTTCACTAGTCGTACAATAAGTTCATACACGTACTGATACTGTATCAGTCATTTTATAACGTAAATCTAACGGGTTTGCTGTATATCTTGGCTAGAGCATCGTTAAACTATATTGTAGAATCAAGTTTTCACTAGTCGTACAATAAGTTCATACACGTGCTGATACTGTATCAGTCATTTTATAACGTAAATCTAACGGTTTTGCTGTATATATTGGCTAGAGCATCGTTAAACTATATTGTAGAATCAAGTTTTCACTAGTCGTACAATAAGTTCATACACGTACTGATACTGTATCAGTCATTTTATAACGTTTTCACTAGTCGTACAATAAGTTCATACACGTACTGATAAAGTATCAGTCATTTTATAACGTAAATCTAACGGGTTTGCTGTATATCTTGGCTAGAGCATCGTTAAACTATATTGTAGAATCAAGTTTTCACTAGTCGTACAATAAGTTCATACACGTGCTGATACTGTATCAGTCATTTTATAACGTAAATCTAACGGTTTTGCTGTATATATTGGCTAGAGCATCGTTAAACTATATTGTAGAATCAAGTTTTCACTAGTCGTACAATAAGTTCATACACGTACTGATACTGTATCAGTCATTTTATAACGTTTTCACTAGTCGTACAATAAGTTCATACACGTACTGATAAAGTATCAGTGATTTTATAACGTAAATCTAACGGGTTTACTGTATATATTGGCTAGAGCATCGTTAAACTATATTGTAGAATCAAGTTTTCACTAGTCGTACAATAAGTTCATACACGTACTGATACTGTATCAGTCATTTTATAACGTAAATCTAACAGGTTTACTGTATATATTGGCTAGAGCATCGTTAAACTATATTGTAGAATCAAGTTTTCACTAGTCGTACAATAAGTTCATACACGTGCTGATACTGTATCAGTCATTTTATAACGTAAATCTAACGGTTTTGCTGTATATATTTGCTAGAGCATCGTTAAACTATATTGTAAAAATCAAGTTTTCACTAGTCGTACAATAAGTTCATACACGTACTGATACTGTATCAGTCATTTTATAACGTAAATCTAACAGGTTTACTGTATATATTGGCTAGAGCATCGTTAAACTATATTGTAGAATCAAGTTTTCACTAGTCGTACAATAAGTTCATACACGTACTGATACTGTATCAGTCATTTTATAACGTAAATCTAACAGGTTTACTGTATATATTGGCTAGAGCATCGTTAAACTATATTGTAGAATCAAGTTTTCACTAGTCGTACAATAAGCTCATACACGTACTGATACTGTATCAGTCATTTTATAACTTAAATCTAACGTGTTTACTGTATATATTGGCTAGAGCATCGTTAAACTATATTATAGAATCAAGTTTTCACTAGTCGTACAATAAGTTCATACACGTACTTATACTGTATCAGTCATTTTATAACGTAAATCTAACAGTTTTGCTGTATATATTGGCAAGAGCATTGTTAAACTATATTGTAAAATCAATTTTTCACTAGTCGTACAATAAGTTCATACACGTACTGATACTGTATCAGTCATTTTATAACGTTTTCACTAGTCGTACAATAAGTTCAAACACGTACTGATAAAGTATCAGTCATTTTATAACGTAAATCTAACGGGTTTGCTGTATATCTTGGCTAGAGCATCGTTAAACTATATTGTAGAATCAAGTTTTCACTAGTCGTACAATAAGTTCATACACGTGCTGATACTGTATCAGTCATTTTATAACGTAAATCTAACGGTTTTGCTGTATATATTGGCTAGAGCATCGTTAAACTATATTGTAGAATCAAGTTTTCACTAGTCGTACAATAAGTTCATACACGTACTGATACTGTATCAGTCATTTTATAAAGTTTTCACTAGTCGTACAATAAGTTCATACACGTACTGATAAAGTATCAGTGATTTTATAACGTAAATCTAACGGGTTTACTGTATATATTGGCTAGAGCATCGTTAAACTATATTGTAGAATCAAGTTTTCACTAGTCGTACAATAAGTTCATACACGTACTGATACTGTATCAGTCATTTTATAACGTAAATCTAACAGGTTTACTGTATATATTGGCTAGAGCATCGTTAAACTATATTGTAGAATCAAGTTTTCACTAGTCGTACAATAAGTTCATACACGTGCTGATACTGTATCAGTCATTTTATAACGTAAATCTAACGGTTTTGCTGTATATATTTGCTAGAGCATCGTTAAACTATATTGTAAAAATCAAGTTTTCACTAGTCGTACAATAAGTTCATACACGTACTGATACTGTATCAGTCATTTTATAACGTAAATCTAACAGGTTTACTGTATATATTGGCTAGAGCATCGTTAAACTATATTGTAGAATCAAGTTTTCACTAGTCGTACAATAAGTTCATACACGTACTGATACTGTATCAGTCATTTTATAACGTAAATCTAACAGGTTTACTGTATATATTGGCTAGAGCATCGTTAAACTATATTGTAGAATCAAGTTTTCACTAGTCGTACAATAAGCTCATACACGTACTGATACTGTATCAGTCATTTTATAACTTAAATCTAACGTGTTTACTGTATATATTGGCAAGAGCATCGTTAAACTATATTATAGAATCAAGTTTTCACTAGCCGTACAATAAGTTCATACACGTACTTATACTGTATCAGTCATTTTATAACGTAAATCTAACAGTTTTGCTGTATATATTGGCAAGAGCATTGTTAAACTATATTGTAAAATCAATTTTTCACTAGTCGTACAATAAGTTCATACACGTACTGATACTGTATCAGTCATTTTATAACGTAAATATAACGGGTTTGCTGTATATATTGGCTAGAGCATCGTTAAACTATATTGTAGAATCAAGTTTTCACTAGTCGTACAATAAGTTCATACATGTACTGATACTGTATCAGTCATTTTATAACGTAAATCTAACGGGTTTGCTGTATATATTGGCTAGAGCATCGTTAAACTATATTGTAGAATCAAGTTTTCACTAGTCGTACAATAAGTTCATTCACGTACTGATACTGTATCAGTCCTTTTACAACGTAAATCTATCGGTTTTGCTGTATATATTTGCTAGAGTGTATCAGTCATTTTATAACGTAAATCTAAAGGGTTTGCTGTATATATTGGCTAGAGCATCGTTAAACTATATTGTAAAATCAAGTTTTCACTAGTCGTACAATAAGTTCATACACGTACTGATACTGTATCAGTCATTTTATAACGTAAATCTGACGAGTTTATTGTATATATTGGCTAGAGCATCGTTAAACTATATTGTAGAATCAAGTTTTCACTAGTCGTACAATAAGTTCATACACGTACTGATACTGTATCAGTCATTTTATAACGAAAATCTAACGTGTTTGTTGTATATATTGGCTAGAGCATCGTTAACTATATTGTAGAATCAAGTTTTCACTAGTCGTACAATAAGCTCATACACGTACTGATACTGTATCAGTCATTTTATAACGTAAATCTAACGGGTTTGCTGTATATATTGGCAAGAGCATCGTTTAACTATATTGTAGAATCAAGTTTTCACTAGTCGTACAATAAGTTCATACACGTACTGATACTGTATCAGTCATTTTATAACGTAAATCTAACGGGTTTGTTGTATATATTTGCTAGAGCATCGTTAAACTATATTGTAAAAACAAGTTTTCACTAGTCGTACAATAAGTTCATACATGTACTGATACTGTATCAGTCATTTTGTAACGTAAATCTAACGGGTTTGCTGTATATATTGGCTAGAGCATCGTTAAACTATATTGTTGAATCAAGTTTTTACTAGTCGTACAATAAGTTCATACACGTACTGATACTGTATCAGTCATTTTATAACGTAAATCTAACGGGTTTGTTGTATATATTGGCTAGAGAATCGTTAAACTATATTGTAGAATTAAGTTTTCACTAGTCGTACAATAAGTTCATACACGTACTGATACTGTATCAGACATTTTATAACGTAAATCTAACGGATTTACTGTATATATTGGCTAGAGCATCGTTAATCTATATTGTAGAATCAAGTTTTCACTAGTCGTACAATAAGTTCATACACGTACTGATACTGTATCAGTCATTTTATAACGTAAATCTAACGGTTTTGCTGTATATATTGGCTAGATTATCGTTAAACTATATTGTAAAAGCAAGTTTTCACTAGTCGTACAATAAGTTCATACACGTACTGATACTGTTTCAGTCATTTTATAACGTAAATCTAACGTGTTTTCTGTATATATTGGCTAGAGCATCGTTAAACTATATTGTAGAATCAAGTTTTCACTAGTCGTACAATAAGTTCATACACGTACTTATACTGTATCAGTCATTTTATAACGTAAATCTAACGGTTTTGCTGTATATATTGGCTAGAGTATCGTTAAAACTTTAGCAGTTTGTATCGTAACATCAAATATATTAAAAACATTATCATTTTCTTTCTTTAAATATATATTCTTCATGCTCGAAGTGGGGGTATCCACCTTCAGGGGCAAAAAGTGGTAAAAAGTGACACTTTTGATCCTATTTATTTAGACATTTTCATTTGAGTCTAGGATAGTACTTTTAATATGATATGACTTTTCAGTCTGCGAACGTTAGAAATAGTGAAAGTTTACTGCAAATCTATGGAAAGCGCAATGGTGGTAGCTGTCCATATGCACACATTATGCAAGTTGATGAAGTACACTGTAAACATTTTGGAGAGGATTTCAAGAAAACAGAACACTCCTTCTTTGCCAAGCAATCTTAACACATCAAATGTAAGCAATTTAGCATAGTGATGACTTAATAAATCGGTTGTTTGTCTTCACCGAAAATGCAAAAAACGTATGCAATAAGACAGTTTACTTTGATGGTAGAGCTGTAGATATATATTGTGAGCTTGTGGTATCGCTAATTCTTTAAATGTTCTCACTGCCACGTGCCCTATCTATGCTTTTATTGTTTACTAGCATTTTGGAAATAAAAAAGCATGCAATACACTATGATTTTGAGCAAAACGAACGTGGTTAATAAGAGAAGTATTGCATGTTTAATGCTGTTAAACCCTACAAGGCAAACCCACAACGCACCGGTTAATATATATATATATATGTATATGCTGACCTTGGGTAGTCCTTTCTAGTTTCTGATATATCCCGAATCAGGTCTATTTACCACCAAAACCAGCGAATTCTATGCCTGTTCCCCAATTCATTGCTATATTTAACGCTTACTAAATTGTGACGTAATACAGCAACTGACCAATCAATGTGCTCAAATCTCATTGTTATGAAACGGATGAAAGTGGGAGAGTTGGGTTCGCTCTACAGATTATATGCTAGCTAAATCTTGTGTCTTATTATTTCACAATAAGAAAAATAACTAAATATGATTTCCATTGTGGTGTAGTATTGACTAACACGAGTTCTCTTATCCTTATAAGCCTAAATTGTGAACACCAAGCTCGGATGCCATTTGTACAATCTACAGTTTCAATGGATTTAATATGGTCTCGTTAAGGATTGCAGTCACAACTTTTTGTGCGTGAAAAGGACCATCTGCAAACGACCTTCAGGTGCTACTTGAATGAACAACATAGATAGCATGCTGTCAACCTTGAGACGTTACTGTATGGGTATCACGTGATGGTTCCTTCTGCATGCTATTTATATGTACAACTTTGTATCTGTGTAATACTTGGTTGTAGCAATACAAAGACACATATAATATAAACTGCATGATATCCAATATATAACATTAGTACAATACTTGTTCGTGATAAAAAAAAACATGTACTTTTATCACATTTTAATGATTCGTAAAAAATTATAATAATTATAAAAAAATATTGAGGAAGTACTTATGTTTGGTTATTAACCTATATCTATAATTCACCTGTTTTAAATAGATGAAATAATAAGAAGCGGATTGAGTTTCTGTATCAAATTGATTTTCTTTCTTTATGTGTCATAGTTTATGTTTAGAAATAACTTTACAAGAGTGTCAACTTGTTATCCTTACTTTGATCAACAGTTTGACCGGAGAAAGCACGTATGGTAACAGGCATATCAAATTGATTTATTTTCACTTTTCATTCTCGTCATTTGAGATCGGTCAGGTGGGAACATTATTCTGTTTAAAATCGGTCAGGAGGGAACGTTAGTCTGTTTAAGTTCGGTCAGGAGGGAACGTTAGTCTGTTTAAGATCGGTCAGAAGGGAACGTTATTCTGTTTAAAATCGGTCAGGAGGGAACGTTAGTCTGTTTAAGTTCGGTCAGGAGGGAACGTAAGTCTGTTTAAGATCGGTCAGAAGGGAACGTTATTCTGTTTAAGCTCGGTCAGGAGGGAACGTTAGTCTGTTTAAGATCGGTCAGGAGGGAACGTTATTCTGTTTAAGCTCGGTCAGGAGGGAACGTTAGTCTGTTTAAGATCGGTCAGGAGGAAACGTTATTCTGTTTAAGCTCGGTCAGGAGGGAACGTTTATCTGTTTAAGATCGGCCTGGTGGGAACGTTAGTCTGTTTAAGATTGGTCAGGAGGGAACGTTACTCTGTTAAAGATCGGTCAGGAGGGAACGTTAGTTTGTTTAAGATCGGTCAGGAGGGAAAGTTAGTCTGTTAAAGATCGGTCAGGTGGGAACGTTATTCTGTTAAAGATCGGTCAGGAAGGAACGTTAGTCTGTTTAAGATCCGTCAGAAGGGAACGTTTTTTTGTTTAAAATCGGTCAGGAGGGAAAGTTAGTCTGTTTAAAATCGGTCAGGTGGGAACGTTAGTCTGTTTAAGATCGGTAAGGAGGGAACGTTAGTCTGTTTAAGATCGGTCAGAAGGGAACGTTAGTCTGTTTAAAATCGGTCAGGAAGGAACGTTATTCTGTTTAAGCTCGGTCAGGAGGGAACGTTATTCTGTTTAAGATCAGTCAGGAGGGAACGTTAGTCTGTTTAAGATCGGTCAGGTGGGAACGTTAGTCTATTTAAAATCGGTCAGGAGGGAACGTTAGTCTGTTTAAGATCGATCAGGTTGGGACGTTAGTCTGTTTAAGATCGGTCAGGTAGGAACGTTAGTCTGTTTAAGATCGGTCAGGTGGGAACGTTAGTCTGTTTAAGATCGGTCAGGAGGGGACGTTATTCTGTTTAAGCTCGATCAGGAGAGAAAGTTAGTCAGTTTAAGATCGGTAAGGTGGGAACGTTAGTCTGTTTAAGATCGGTCAGGTAGGAACGTAAATCTGTTTAAGATCGGTCAGGAGGGAACGTTAGTCTGTTTATATATACTCAAGCAATATTTTCCAAAAATATCAATTCAAAAACGATAAGACACAAAAAATAAGACCCGAAGCCGTGGGATCTAACCTGCTTTTTCTTTAAATCATATATTTGTGTGACAAACACTATTTTGCTTATATTAAATGCAGCGGAGCAGTGATTTAGTGGATAAGGTGTTGGCCGCTCCCGCCAAAGATTGCTGGTTTGATCCTAGGTTTGGCGCGATGACCTCTTAAAAACTCGACAGTAATTCACAAAAGCTCTGTGCTTACTTACCAATCCAGCTGAAATGAATTAGTATTAATCAAATGAGTAATCATTCCAGATGATCATCTAACTTTGGTTTTGTTACATGTCGCATTATTTTATACGACTTACTCGCGGACTCAACGTGTACTGAAATGATGCAGACAAATGCTTTCTTCAAAACGGAACTTTGGTGAATCAGTTACGGAACCGTTTAAATGTTTTGATATAACCGCTGCCATGTGAAAGAAAGAAACATAGTAAAAGTCGATTACAAAACACAAGCAAATTAACATAGAATAATTTAAATTTATTTAAGCAAATATAAATATGCATGGTGTATTTTTGTGTTTCGTTTTTTGGTTGGGGTAGGGTTGGGGTGGGTTCTACACCGTATGGAGAATCGGTGAAATTAAGTTCTAAAATCAGATTCATTCTGAGGTCTCCCTCCTTCAATAAAACTTGATATGCCATATAAAACCTGGCCTGTGGTTCTACTCAGATTCACTCTAAGGTCTCCCTCCATCAATAAAACTTGATATGCCATATATAACCTGGCCTGTGGTTCTACTCAGATCAATCTGAGGTTTCCCTCCACCAATAAAACTGGATATGCCATATATAACCTGGCCTGTGGTTCTACTCAGATCAATCTGAGGTTTCCCTCCACCAATAAAACTGGATATGCCATATATAACCTGGCCTGTGGTTCTACTCAGATCAGTCTGAGGTTTCCCTCCACCAATAAAACTGGATATGCCATATATAAACTGGCCTGTTGTTTTACTCAGATTCACTCTGAGGTCTCCCTCCACCAATAAAACTGGATATGCCATATATAACCTGCCTGTGGTTCTACTCAGATTCATTCTGAGGTCTTCCTCTATCAATAAAACTGGATATGCCATATATAACCTGGCCTGTGGTTCTACTCAGATTCATTCTGAGGTCTTCTTCCACCAATAAATATGGATATGCCATATATAACCTGCCTGTGGTTCTACTCAAATTCATTCTGAGGTCTTCCTCCACCAATAAAACTGGATATGTCATATATAACCTGGCCTGTGGTTCTACTCAAATTCATTCTGAGGTCTTCTTCCACCAATAAATATGGATATGCCATATATAACCTGCCTGTGGTTCTTCTCAGATTCATTCTGAGGTCTTCCTCCATCAATAAAACTGAATATGCCATATATAACCTGGCCTGTGGTTCTACTCAGATTCATTCTGAGGTCTTCCTCCACCAATAAGACTGGATATGTCATATATAACCTGGCCTGTTGTTCTACTCAAATTCATTCTGAGGTCTTCTTCCGCCAATAAAACTGGATATGCCATATATAACCTGGCCTGTGGTTCTACTCAGATTCACTCTGCGGTCTTCCTCCACCAATAAAACTGGATATGTCATATATAACCTGATCTGTGGTTCTACTCAGATTCATTCTGAGGTCTTCCTCCACCAATAAAACTGGATATGCCATATATAACCTGGCCTGTGGTTCTACTCAGATTCATTCTGAGGTCTTCCTCCACCAATAAAACTGGATATGTCATATATAACCTGGCCTGTGGTTCTACTCAAATTCATTCTGAGGTCTTCTTCCACCAATAAAACTGGATATGCCATATATAACCTGATCTGTGGTTCTACTCAGATTCATTCTGAGGTCTTCCTCCACCAATAAAACTGGATATGCCATATATAACCTGGCCTGTGGTTCTACTCAAATTCATTCTGAGGTCTTCTTCCACCAATAAAACTGGATATGTCATATATAACCTGGCCTGTGGTTCTACTCAAATTCATTCTGAGGTCTTCTTCCACCATTAAAACTGGATATGCCATATATAACCTGGCCTGTGGTTCTACTCAGACTCACTCTGAGGTCTTCCTCCACCAATAAAACTGGATATGCCATATATAACCTGGCCTGTGGTTCTACTCAGATCAGTCTGAGGTTTCCCTCCACCAATAAAACTGGATATGCCATATATAACCTGGCCTGTTGTTTTACTCAGATTCACTCTGAGGTCTCCCTCCACCAATAAAACTGGATATGCCATATATAACCTGCCTGTGGTTCTACTCAGATTCATTCTGAGGTCTTCCTCCATCAATAAAACTGGATATGCCATATATAAGCTGGCCTGTGGTTCTACTCAGATTCATTCTGAGGTCTTCTTCCACCAATAAATATGGATATGCCATATATAACCTGCCTGTGGTTCTACTCAGATTCATTCTGAGGTCTTCCTCCACCAATAAAACTGGATATGTCATATATAACCTGGCCTGTGGTTCTACTCAAATTCATTCTGAGGTCTTCTTCCACCAATAAATATGGATATGCCATATATAACCTGGCCTGTTGTTCTACTCAAATTCATTCTGATGTCTTCTTCCACCAATAAAACTGGATATGCCATATATAACCTGGCCTGTGGTTCTACTCAGACTCACTCTGAGGTCTTCCTCCACCAATAAAACTGGATATGCCATATATAACCTGATCTGTGGTTCTACTCAGATTCATTCTGAGGTCTCCCTCCACCAATAAAACTGGATACGCCATATATAACCTGGCCTGTGGTTCTACTCAGACTCACTCTGGGGTCTTCCTCCACCAATAAAACTGGATATGCCATATATAACCTGGCCTGTGGTTCTACTCAAATTCATTCTGAGGTCTTCCTCCAACGAAAAAACTTTATATACAATATATAACCTGAACTGTGTTGAAAATGACGTTAAACCCCATTAAAAAATTGAAAATCAAAGCTCTTAATATTCTATGCTGAGACTCACTAACATCAAGTGGAATTATTTACAGCTTCTTCTTCTTGCTTCTGAGTAGTGAAATAGATGATAAGCCGCCAGGGACTCGAAATGCCGATACACTTTGATTTCATTAAATCTGTGCTACCATTTGGGACAAAATTAATTCACAACTTTTATACTTCGCAGCGAGTTGATGACGTCCTTGAAGGCACTGGGAGACGCGGGTGTCGTATTTGTTATAAATTCTAACTCCATTTAAGACCATTTCGTTGTAAATATTAAGATTTGAAATAAAAGATCTCCTTGAGGATAGGTGTTTCATTTCCACGTGTCAGTACAAGAAGATAGAACAAGATCAAATGATAAACGCTGCGATGATCATAGTAAACAAGAATATGACGGTTTTAGCGAGCAATGCGTAGTTTTTAGCGGCGGTAAGAGAAGTTCCGTAATGCAGATTCAAATATTATTGTTATCTAACTACATTTCTTGTTTAAATAATAGTTTACACACAACTTTACGATATTACAATTATTGAATATGAAATGAAAAAAGAAAGTATCATTATACAATGAACACGAAAAATTATATTACAATCAAACACATTGTTAAAACTATTAATAGTAGCAGTACTAGTACTAGTAGTAGTAGTAGTAGTAGTAGTAGTAGTAATAGTAGTAATAGTAGTAGTAGTAGTAGTAGTAGTAGTAGTAGTAGTAGTAGTAGAAGTAGTAGTAGTGGTAGCAGTAGTGGAAGTGGTGGTGGTGGTGTGGTGGTGGTGGTAGTAGTAGTAGTAGTAGTAGTAGTAGTAGTAGTAGTAGTAGTAGTAGTAGTAGTAGTAGTAGTGGTAGTAGTAGAAGCAGTTGTAGTAGTAGTAGTTGTAGTAGTAGTAGTAGTAGTAGTAGTAGTAGTAGTAGTAGTAGTAGTAGTGGTAGTAGTAGAAGCAGTTGTAGTATCCTATGAAACTGAAATCACTTGTGAAACTTCATCTACGTAAATGTACCGTCCACACGACAACAGCATCATTTACAGTAGTTATCAATGATCCGGTATTATATTCGTTGTGATATACCTAACTGTGTGTTTATCATTCTGCACAAAGGTTATCAAACTTCAAGTAGTTCACATGGACCCGGTAATGAACCATCACGTCATGTTTCTTTCATCACAATATATTAATAGTGATGTATAACTTGTGTTTGCCTTTGTATGATCGTCTGGGAATTAAGAACTTCGATATGATTCCTTCTCTCAGTTTGACAGAATCTGAGAAGAAGATTTATTTATATACCAGTATAGCACTATGTAACGGTAGCAAGGCGTCATATAAACAACAATACGGGAATATTTCTCCCGGAAAGGGTCAGATGTTAGTTTTTTTCGTCATTATTAAAGTGAAGTGTGTAAGTTATAGCCTGGAGATACTTTCCAACCATGTTAAATAATGGTTTTGCTCTCAATAATTCCAAACAGCTTTAGAGATTTCTTTTTATTAGTTCGCCGGGACGAAGTCCAAGGAGAGCTATTGTCATGACCCGGCGTCGTCGGCGTCGTCGTCGTCTGTAGACACACAGGTTAAACTTTTGCGTACAAGTTTCAGATATTTATGCAACCAATTATTGGAGGTCAATGAAACTTTGCATGTGTATTTACCATCATCAATGGAACACACAGAAATAAGAACCATAACTCTGGATTGTATTTTGGCACAGTTATGGCCCTTTTAGGACTTAGCCACCGAGGTTAAACGTTGCATTTAGTTGCGTTTACGTTTAAGATATCTATGCAACCACTCATTGGATGTGAATGAAACTTCACATGTGTATTCACCATCATCTAAGGAACGCACAGAGACATGAACCATAACTCTTGATCGCATTTTGGCACAGTTATGGTCCTTTTTGGACTTAGACACCAAGGTTAAATTTTCCGTTTAGTTGCGTTTAAGTTTAGGATATCTATGCAACCACACATTGGAAGTGAATAAAACTTCACATGTGTGTTCACCATCATCAATGGAACACATAGAGACAAGAACAATAACTTTGGATTGCTTTTTGGCACAGTTATGGCACTTTTTGGACTTAGACACCCAGGTCAAACTTTGCATTTAGTTACGTTTAAGTTTAAGATATCTATGCTACCACTCATTGGATGTGAATGAAACTTCACATGTGTATTCACCATCATCAATGGAATACACACAGATAAGAACCATAACTCTGGGTTGCATTTTGGCACAGTTATGGCCCTTTTTGGACTTAGACACCCAGGTTAAACTTTGAGTTTAGTTGCGTTTAAGTTTAAGATATCTATGCAACCACTCATTGGATGTGACTGAACCTTTACATGTGTGTTCACTATCATCAATGGAACACACAGAGACAAGAACCATAACTCCGGGTTGCATTTTGCCACACTTATGGCCCTTTTCGGACTTAGACACCCAGAGGCGAGCTTTGTTGTCTTCTGACAGCTCTTTTTCCTCTTTTTGTAAGAGTATGGTCACGTGGAAGCTACTTTTATTTTCAGTGTGTGGCATTGTGATACGATGTGTCCACGCTTGGGCGGGTGAGCTGGCACGTTTAAGTGTGTGGCGTTATGATACGATATGACTACGCTTGGGTAGATGAGATAGCATGTGTCAGTGTGTGGCGTTATGATATGATGTGTCCACGCTTGGGTAGGTGAGATAGCACGTGTCAGTGTGTGACGTTATGATATGATGTGTCCATGCTTGGGTAAGTGAGATAGCGCGTTTCAGTGTGTGGCGTTATGATAATATGTGTCTACGCTTGGGTAGGTGAGATAGTGCCTGTCATGTATGGCGTTATGATACGATGTGACCACGCTTGGGCGGGTGAGATAGTGCGTGTCAGTGTATGGCGTTATAATACGATGTGACCACGCTTGGGTAGGTGAGATAGCACGTTTCAGTGTGTGGCTTTATGATATGGTGTGTCCACGCTTGGATGAGTGAGATAGCGCGTGTCAGTGTATGACGTTATGATACGATGTGTCCACGCTTGGGTAGGTGAGATAGCGCGTTTCAGTGTGTGACGTTATGACATGATGTGACCGAGCTTGGGTTGGTGAGATAGCACGTTTCAGTGTGTGGCGTTATGATACGATGTGTCCACGCTTGGGAGAGTGAGATAGCACGTTTCAGTGTGTGGCGTTATGATACGATGTTGCTACGTTTGGGTATGTGAGATAGCACGTTTCAGTGTGTGACGTTATGATATGATGTGTCCACGCTTGGGTGAGTGAGATAGCGCATTTCATTGTGCGGTGTTATGGTACAATGTGCCCACGCTTGGGTAGGTGAGATAGCACGTTTCAGTGTGTGGCGTTATGATACGATGTTGCTACGCTTGGGTAGGTGAGATAGCACGTTTCAGTGTATAACGTTATGATATGATGTGTCCACGCTTGGGTAGGTGAGATAGCGCGTTTCAGTTCGTGGCGTTATGATACGATGTGTCAACGCTTGGGTATGTGAGATAGCGCGTTTCAGTGTGTGGCGTTATGATACGAAGTGTCCACGCTTGGGTTGGTGAGATAGCGCGTTTCAGTGTGTGGCGTTATGGTACGATGTGTCCACGCTTGGGTAGGTGAGATAGCGCGTTTCAGTGTGTGGCGTTATGATACGATGTGTCCACGCTTGGGTAGATGAGATAGCACGTTTCAGTGTGTGGCGTTATGGTACGATGTGTCCACGCATGGGTTGGTGAGATAGCACGTTTCAGTGTGTGGCGTTATGATACGATGTGTCCACGCTTGGGTAGGTGAGATAGCACGTTTCAGTGTGTGGCGTTATGATACGATGTGTCCACGCTTGGGTAGGTGAGATAGCACGTTTCAGTATGTGGCGTTATGATACGATGTGTCCACGCTTGGGTAGGTGAGATAGCGCGTTTCAGTGTGTTACGTTATGGTACGATGTGCCCACGCTTGGGTAGGTGAGATGGCACGTTTCAGTGTGTGGCGTTATGATACGATGTGCCCACGCTTGGGTTGGTGAGATAGCTCGTTTCAGTGTGTGGCGTTATGGTACGATGTGACCGAGATTGGGTTGGTGTGATAGCACGTTTCAGTGTGTTGTGTTATGATACGGTGTGTCAACGCTTGGGTGAGTGACATAGCACGTTTCAGTGCGTGGCGTTATGATACGATGTGACCGAGATTGGGTAGGTGAGATAGCGCGTTTCAGAGTGTGACGTTATGATATGCTGCGCCCACGCTTGGGTTGTTGAGATAGCACGTTTCAGTGTGAGGCGTTATGATACGATGTGACCACACTTGGGTAAGTGAGATATCACGTTTCAGTGTGTGGCGTTATGGTACGATGTGTCCTGGCTTGGGTGAGTGAGATAGTGCGTTTCAGTGTGTGGTGTTATGGTACGATGTGCCCACCCTTGGGTAGAAGAGATAGCACGTTTCAGTGTGTGGCGTTATGATACGATGTGACCGAGATTGGGTTTGTGAGATAGCGCGTTTCAGTGTGTGGCGTTATGATACGATGTGACCGAGATTGGGTATGTGAGATAGCGCGTTTCAGTGTGTGACGTTATGATATGATGTGACCACGCTTGGGTTGGTGAGATAGCACGTTTCAGTGTGTGGCGTTATGATACGATGTGTCAACGCTTGGGTAAGTGAGATATCACGTTTCAGTGTGTGGCGTTATGGTACGATGTGTCCTGGCTTGGGTGAGTGAGATAGTGCGTTTCAGTGTGCTGCGTTATGGTACGATGTGCCCACCCTTGGGTAGAAGAGATAGCACGTTTCAGTGTGTGGCGTTATGATACGATGTGACCGAGATTGGGTTTGTGAGATAGCGCGTTTCAGTGTGTGGCGTTATGATACGATGGCACCGAGATTGGGTAGGTGAGATAGCGCGTTTCAGTGTGTGACGTTATGATATGATGTGCCCACGCTTGGGTTGGTGAGATAGCACGTTTCAGTGTGTGGCGTTATGATACGATGTGTCAACGCTTGGGTAGGTGAGATAGCACGTTTCAGTGTTCGGCGTTATGGTACGATGTGTCCACGCTTGGGTAGGTGAGATAGCGCGTTTCAGTGTGTGGCGTTATGATACGATGTGTCCACGCTTGGGTAGGTGAGATAGCACGTTTCAGTGTGTGGCGTTATGGTACGATGTGTCCACGCTTGGGTAGGTGAGATAGCACGTTTCAGTGTGTGGCGTTATGATATGATGTGTCCACGCTTGGGTATGTGAGATAGCACGTTTCAGTGTGTGGCGTTATGATACGATGTGTCCACGCTTGGGTAGGTGAGATAGCACGTTTCAGTGTGTGGTGTTATGGTACGAGGTGTCCAAGCTTGGGTAGGTGAGATAGCACGTTTCAGTGTGTGGCGTTATGATACGACGTGACCGAGTTGGGTTGGTGAGATAGCACGTTTCAGTGTGTAGTGTTATGATACGTTGTGTCCACGCTTGGGTTGGTGAGATAGGCGTTTCAGTATGTGGCGTTATGATACGATGTGACCGAGATTGGGTTGGTGAGATAGCACGTTTCAGTGTGTGACGTTATGGTACGATATGCCCACGCTTGGGTTGGTGAGATATGCGTTTCTGTATGTGGCGTTATGATACGATGTGACCGAAATTGGTTTGGTGTGATAGCGCGTTTCAGTTTGTGGCTTTATGATATGATGTGACTGAGCTTGGTTAGGTATGAAAGCACGTTTCAGTGTATGACGTTATGATACGATGTGTCCACGCTTGGGTTGGTGAGATAGCACGTTTCAGTGTGTGACGTTATGATATTATGTGTCCACGCTTGGGTTGGTGAGATAGGCGTTTCAGTGTGTGGTGTTATGATACGGTGTGTCCACGCTTGGGTAGGTGAGATAGCACGTTTCAGTGTGTGGCGTTATGATACGATGTGACCGAGATTGGGTTGGTAAGATAGCACGTGTCAGTGTGTGACGTTATGATGTGATGTGTCCACGCTTGTTTAAGTGAAATAGCGCGTTTCAGTGTGCGGCGTTATGATACGATGTGCCCACGCTTGGGTAGATGAGATAGCACGTTTCAGTATGTGACGTTGTGTACAGTTAAACCTGTCTTAAGCAGCCATTCAAAAAATGAGTAAAAGTGGCCTTTTCAGACGGGCTGTTGTTCAATACAGGTTAATTTGCTTTTAAAGCATAAAAATTGGAAAAAGCAAATGTGGCTGCTTAAGGCAAGTGGCTGCTTTATAGAGGTGACCGCTTACCATGGTTTGACTGTAACATGTTTTTGTTCATGTAATAAAATAAGATATAGTAAATTGCTTGGCAAAAAAAAAGAAATGGCAAGACCATCTAAACGTCATTTGCAATATTCATTCCATACATTATACCTATTGATTGCAGAAAGGTAACATACGGCGAGTGAAGGTGCTTCATGTCCATAGAAAATTTTGTGTGTAATATAGGTCGAGGGAATAAAGGTTCTACCACATTGCTTCAGTTCTCTCAAATACCAAGCGTTGAATTCTAAAAGAAAACATCTCTTAAAAATATTTATTTTTGGTTTGGTTCATCAATGATTTAAAAATGCATAGACAATAATCACAACGTTAAAAGTAATTCTGAGTGCCACCGGGGTGTTTTTGTCATCATACAGCATAACAGACCTGTCTCATTCTTTAACCTATACTGATCATTAGACTAAATGTTGTAACGGTCCTCGCTCTCCCCACTATGGGTCGTTACATATCTGTGATATAAGAGCACGCTGATTGGCCAGTTTCCCAGCGGAAGTTGAATGACGTCATAAGTGCTATGAATTGTTTGACAGGCATAAAATTCCCTGCTTTTTCACTGCAGGATAACAAACTTGATGGCAATTAAATGCTTCTAATTTTTTTAAAGAGGTCATTGATATGGTTAAAAGAAATTCAAAAAAAATTGTTTTAAATGGCAGGCTTTTAATATGTCACGTGAGCCGTCTGTATTTGTAACAAAAGATAGCGACACCGTGTAATTATATTGATTATGTAAATTCGTCTTTGACATTTCCTGATTGATGAGGCTTTTATGTTTGTTATGATCCTGTTATGATAACGTTGAATATCCATGAAACGCGTACGTACACCGAAAACATTCGATCACTGGTACCCAGCAACAAGCCGCATAAATACTATGTTGTGCTACAGCTCTGACATATTGGATCGGTGTGGCCATATATCTCCTTACAGACATATTAAAAGGTTTATTTACCGAACACAAGATTATGATATAGGAACTTAACATGCATTCAGTATTTATAATTTAGATAATAGAAGTCAGTCACTCAAGAAGAACATAGTTTACAGCGGTTTATGTTTGACAGCTGTACATCCATTGTGACAATTACAATAACTATTCCTGCCTAAATGATGTAACTCCGATATTTACGTATGTGGAACACTGCCAAATTGATGTTTGTGATATGTGATTACCGAAACACATATGTAAACTGGTATAAAACTGTAGTAAAATTGCATAAAGTTCTACTTTCAAACTTTAAAATTTACGTAATTACATTGTAAATTTGAGTAAAATACAAACAAAATAACCATTGGCTGTCATTTTATATTCTAAACTATATCCCTTTTGGCAAAGGAAAATAAATATGTCAAACATATATTCTTCCAACTTGTTTCTTGTTCAGATGTATATACATGTGTATCCAGAAATGTCAATGTTCGATTGATAATACATAAGTTTATACCCAGTAGGTACAATGCGTCTTGGTTTATGCCCAGTAGGAGCAATGCGTCTGGTTTATGCCAAGGAGGCGCAATGCGTCTTGGTTAATGCCCAGTTGGTGCAATGCGTCTTGGTTTATATCCAGTAGGCGCAATGCGTCTTGGTTTATACCCAGCAGGCGCAATGCGTCTTGATTTATGCCCAGCAGGTGCAATGCGTCTTGGTTTATACCCAGCAGGTGCAATACGTCATGGTTTATGCCCAGTAGGCGCAATGCGTCTTGGTTTATGCCCAGTAGGTGCAATGTGTCTTGGTTTATACTCAGTAGGCGCAATGCGTCTTGGTTTATGCCCAGTAAGCGCAAAGTAGGCGCAATGCGTCTTGGTTTATGCCCAGTAAGTGCAATGCGTCATTGTTTTTGCCCAGTAGGTGCAATGCGTCTTGGTTTATGACCAGTAGGCGCAATGCGTCTTGGTTTATGCCAAGTAGGTGCAATGCCTCTTGGTTTAATGCGTCTTGGTTTATACCCAGTAGACGCAATGCGTCTTGGTTTATGCCCAGTAGGTGCAATGCGTCTTGGTTTATGCCCAGTAGGTGCAATGCGTCTTGGTTTATATCCAGTAGGCGCAATGCGTCTTGGTTTATGCCCAGTAGGTGCAATGCGTCTTGGTTTATGCCCAGAAGATGTAATGCGTCTTGGTTTATATGCGTCTTGGTTTATACCCAGTAGGTGCAATGCGTCTTGGTTTATATCCAGTAGGCGCAATGCGTCTTGGTTTATACCCAGTAGGTGCAATGCGTCTTGGTTTATACCCAGTAGGTACAGTTCGTCTTGGTTTATACCCAGTAGGTGCAATGCGTCTTGGTTTATACCCAGTAGGTACAGTTCGTCTTGGTTTATACCCAGTAGGTGCAATGCGTCTTTGTTTATTCCTATCTGTGATTATATCTGGAAATTGAGATTTGTCTGAAATATTATTTTCTTGCTCGTGTAACTAGCATGCCATTTGAAATTAATATGTCTGGTCGATACCTGCTGCTGACTGGCGGTTCTCAAAACAGCTGTAACATTTTACGTGTTTTATTCTTTTATAGCATTTTTTAAGCTTTTATTTTACCGCGATTGTGAAACAAGTTTTTACAACTTAGACAAATCATGCTCGAAGTGTTTCTAGGTAGAACCAGTACCAAGGATGATCATGTATGCGGATAAAATGTTTTGCTCAAGGACAACACACATATCCGTCGCGGAGAATCGAACCCACGACCATACGACCCTACGACCCTGGGTCCGATTTGCCATCACTGGACCACGCGATTACTTACCAATAAACTGCTTTGTTTCTTGTAAATCATTTTTTAATTTACAACATCAAAATTTACAACAGCAAGATAACTGTTTGTGCAAACGTCAGATTGTGCCAACAGTTCTATTCGATATTGTTGCTTGTTGAATTGTTGCTATTTGCGTTTTTCCAACGGTAGTTCAGTTATTTAAAGAGGCCGTAGTACGTTATCATTGTTCCTAGGATTCGCTAGGTGGTGAACATGTACTAGATGTACCAGGGTCACAAACTACTTTCCCACAGGTTCATAAGTTGGATACTCGTGACCGTAGAAAAAATATATAAAAACTGTGTCTAGTCGTGTATTCCGAATCACGAGTTTTGGATTGACAGTCAGAGCCAGCCAATATTTAACTATTTTTATATATCATGTGTAACTGAGGCAGAATAAATGAAATCTGTATATGTTCTTTATTATAAAAGAAGCAGTTATATGTTCACACTGTGTGCGCTCGTTTCATTTAACCGTGTGTTGTTGGTTTTTTTTTTCATTTCATTTTTAAATTCAACCAAATGCTTTCATTTAAATTGTTAAGTCATGTGTTCCCTGTTTCTAATGGAAGTAAGACAAGAAGATTAAAAAGAATGGTTATATAATGCATGAACAATCACTGTCCCGAGGAGGAAGAGGAGTTACTGTGTCTAGTGAGGCTGGGAGTAAATTGAATAACTTTATATATTTCTGAATAAACTAAAGATACTTGGTATTTTAAACAAATCCGATATGATACCGCGGGACAGTCGGGACGCGGGTTAAACATATGTTAATTGTCATATGTGCATTATACAATACGATAGTAGAGCCATTCCATGAAAAAAAATTGTGCCATTTTTGAGAAAAGCATCAAACTTGGCACATATATAGAACAAGGTTAACTGATTATTTCGACACCCACTTTTAAAATGTCGGAAAAATCAAGATGGCCACCAAAACGGCCGCCAAATTCTCTCAGTAAACTTCGTCATATTGCCTCACTACAATATACAGAGAGGGCAAAAAGGTTTCGGTAAGCGTCAAAATTAATGCAAACAGCGATAAACACTTCTTACACTGTCCATATACAATAAATTTAATCAACTGAACATTGGCAGAAAAAGCAGTGAATAGAACTAAAGCTGCCTATGTTGCATGTAATGTTTATAATTCCGGATGGACAGCGGCACTTTCGCCTTTACACAAATTACTTTTTACCCCTGATTTCCTACAGAAGGATGGTTGTTCTACTCAGATTCGTATGTCTTCTTTCACAAATAAAACTGGATTGCAATATTTTACCTGTCATGTGATGAAAATGGCTTTAAATCCTATTTTAAAAACATATATAAAAATGTAATTTCAGTACGGTATGATCGCCATTTAGACCTCGTCAGTTTGCTAAACAACTTGAATAGTAAAATCAATTCATGTAAAAAGTGTTAGCTAGTGAATCTGTCTGGTAAAATATTATATATTTTGACAAATCAAATACATTTATTATGAAGTGTATTTCATAGTTGCTGTAATTTAAGAATCGTAAAACAATCAATTTTAGAGTCAGTCAGTTTATGACTGTCAAAGAAAACACAAACCCAGACAGACGAATGTTTCTAACAATTCTTAATTTTTTGTTTACAATTTGACATTTTGAAACGATACATAAAACTTTACAAATGCAAGGAACAGGAAATAAGCAGCGTCTTATTTTAATGATGTGTTGACTGGAAAAGAGCGAGGCTGGGTCTACACGTAAACCTGGGCTGCGTCTGCTAACATAGTTTAACTTAATTTCCTGAACAATGGTTCAACCTCAATTTAGCACTCATTACACAATTATGTTTGGGAACCAGGCAGCAAACAAATGTACAGTCAAACCTGTGTTAAGCAACCACTCAAGGTAAAGAGTAAAACTGACCCCTTAATGCAGGTGGCTGCTTAATATACATATTGATTACAAGTAATATTTTAAAAATGGTCAATAGAAAATGTGGCTGTTTAAGACAAGTAGTTACTAAATAGAGGTGATCACTAATACAGGTTTGACTGTAATTAATGTAAACTGGTAAGTTCTCGAATTGCGGTTATGTCAGCGATAAACTATGTTGTCTTTTCTTGTGACCCATATCATCTCAATTTGAGTATATTAATCATATTCTAGCTTAATCATTTTCAATAAACACCTGTTAATCATTACGTAGATACATACGTCACACTACAAAGGTACGCCTCCCTTTTCCGCGGTAACATGATTCTAGCGCTTAAAAGTCATATGTAATTTAGTTTGAAATATTTTCAAAATGGCTCATAGTGGCTGTGATTTCTTGCTGCAGATGAGTAGGGTAAAAACTGATATTGCGTATACTGCAATAAGACATCACTTATGTTAAAAAGGCGACTTATATCAGATTTTAACATAAGCATGACAGTATTTATGAGCATTTGAGGACTTCTTTTTTTATAAAACTCTTAGGGTGTCATTTCACTGTCAACCTGGTCAACCTACAAGTTATTGTGCAGTTTTATGTGGCATAAAAAATACTTCAAACAAAAGTCTATATCGAACTTTTTAATGGGAAAATCCTTCACCTTATTTTTATAGAACAAAGAACAAAAGTCAACTGTGTATTGAGATCTAAATATATACACGCTTTAAATGTTAACTGCAATTCAAAACAGTGTTGATAAAAGAGTTAAATATCGAAATTAGGGAATACTCAAGTTTAGAAAAAAACTCAAATTTTATAAATAATATTAAAGTGTGTAGTTAGTTCGACATTTTGTTTCAGAAACATTCTAGTTTGTCTTGGTGCACAGCGTATACCCATTTCTTACTCAGAATAGAAAAAAAATGTAATCGAATCAATAAAGAGAAGTTTGAAACAGAAAACCGGTATGGTTTGCGTGACAGGGTTGATGTGCAGGATCAGATGTGTGCAGTTTCAACAGAGAAAAATAGACATTTTCATTACTCAAGTCACGCGAGATATCAAGTATACATCAAACTGCCACGATTTATCTAGCGTGTGGCTTATTTTTAAGAGTGTGTCTTAAGTAATACTGATATGCTATACAAGCGTATATTTTGTTTAAATTGACATTTAAAATAGATCTATATATTCTTTAAATCAATAAATCTTTATGGAAACAACACTATGATATGTGTTATTACATTTCTGACATGTGGTTTGATGCTTGGTAAAATGAACACTTTGGAAGCACCAAGGAATTATATAGAGAATAAAGCAACGGATTGAGATTGTGTGAACGCTCGCGTATTCACGAAAAATCTCGCAATATCTCGTTTTTAATTATCATAACTTCCATTCATCTCAGGAACACAACTCAAAATTCTTACACTGCAGAATGAATTTGTTATCAAATACAAGTCATTGGAAGCACTAGTGTTGTTTCCGATCAATCGATTATTCGCCAAATGTTTAAGATAAAATGGCCACTGGCACGGTCATGATTCTTTTGATATTGATGATTATAATGACAAAATCTTTAATGAAATACTTTCATATACATATTCTAAAACTGTTGATATTTATGCATACAATAGTTGGATAATTTGGCTCTGATATTAACCCGCCGTTTCTTTATCCTTTCAGTATACGAACAACTTTTACTTCTTTGTAAGGAATAAATTTTGTCCGTTTAATAAGTTTAAATTTATCTATTTTACTTCGATTGTGAAACAAGTTCTTACAACTTAGACAAATCACGCTCGAAGTCTTCCTGGGTAGAACCAGTACAAAGCATATGCAGAAAAAGTGTCTTGCTCAAGGACACCACACATAGCCGTAGCGGAAGATCGAACCCACGACCCTCCGATCATGGATTCGGTGCTCTACCACTGTCCGTTTAATAGCAAAGTTGGGAGAGCCACTTTTGAGCACGTTGATTGGTCAGTTGTTTCAATTGAAAGTTTAGATGACATCACAGTTTAGTTGTGTCAAATTGCTATGAAATGTGGGACAGGCATAGAATTCCCTGCTTTTTCATTGGTGGTTAAATACCTGATTCGGGAGATCACATGGACTGGGAAAGACTAAAGGAACAAAGTAATAACTAATTAGCTTCGCATCGATACAGCAGACGAATTTTATTATCATGTTCATATGTTTGTGTTTCTTACTTTTGTTTATAACAAGCACGAATGCGCTGGTAACAAGCGTATTGTATTGATCAAAGATACAATAAAACTATCATTTCTATACATTAGAAGAATTTTAGTACCACAGACGTTTTAGCAAGAGCAAACTATTTCCTCAATGTGCTAGTAAAAAAAACAAAAACAGTTTTATTGTCACATCCTATAAGACAGTTTCTCGTCAAGACAAACCGAATTAACGCTGAAAACTCAAAGATAAATAAATTAAAAATGTTAATTAAACCCAACGCACCTTTTCCTATATCAATATAGGTACGACGTAAATATTCTCTACACAACCGGAAAAGCAGCCGTGAGTGCAACTAAAGACTGCATTACAGAATATTTAAAGGGAGTGTATTGGCATTTAATTCTCAACATTACAAATACAAAGATGTGCATACAACTTATATCTTAATGAATGCATGGTACATGCATATAATTATATATTGCCACTTTGTTATATGTGTCGGTTTTCAGAAGCTAAATCATTTGATTTGTTTACTTTCCATTTTGGAATAACTACCTTCGGTATTCCGATCCTAATTGTGTACAGATGTATAGTTTAAGACTCACCAGGTGTTTGCTCAGGTATTTTCGGAAATGCGAACTGTAATCTGAATGTTTGAGATAACTGCAAATATTGCCAGTACTTTTTCGCCTCCCAAAATAAAGAATTATCAATATCATGTTGTAGTGGCGATTTAATAACTTTTAGATGTGCATAAGATATAGAGAAAGTCTCCATTTGCAGCTTAACTGTGTAGTTTGCCAATATACTCCATTTAATATGATAATTTTTAACAATACATCAAAGGTTAAATCACTATCAAAATAACCTGAAATATATAAAAAGATAGGGAAAACGCGTTCCACCATCATTTGACATAAATGTTTTTTACGGTTCCTTTTAGAACTTCAAATCCCATAAGAAATTCAAATAAATTCAATTGTTTTCAAACATCAATACAACAACCGCCCAAACAGTCGTGTGTTTCAATGATTTATACATCATTATACAGTTACCAGAACTCTACTGTAACAATGATGTTATGCATGTCTTTTCCCCCTGTCAGACACTCCCCGTTATTTACCATTTATACGTATATTTTATTTATATATGCCAAACTAAGTTGGCTGGCTTATCGTGTATACTTTATGAAGACAGATTCGATCTCTGATAAAAAAAGGGTGGCAGTACTATAAATCTCCCCAACTCGTAATTATCTAATCTCGACGCGTTAGGTGTCACAAAATACGACAATACATTAATAATTTACACAAGGCTTTGTCTAATAAATTGTTCTTACTGCGATTATCGGTCTTTCAATATGTTTATCTGAGAAAGCAGACAAAGCTTTCCATATTTAAGCACTGGGATGTAATAAAGGAAATCAAAGTTATGATGCTCTGCACAATGGAACTAAAAACATAAATTCCATCTTGACGATTTACTAATCTGCTGAAATTTCCTTTTATGTTTTGCTTTAAGGTGGTAATGAAAATTTGCTTTTTAAAACAGGGGTTGTTTCAAAAGTTCATTGATCTGATTTAAAAGATTATCAAATTGGATCTGATACCAATCACCAGTTTTTAGTTATGCAAAAGGTAAACAGGAAATAAAGTGGGTTTTTTTTTCTCAAATCACCAGGATATATAAAACGAAATTTCTTTCTGTTGACAGATTAAGCAACTTAATTTCTCTTTTTAACTTTTAAAAATTAAAGTGGTAAAGAAAAAAGGTCATTTTTTTAAATAGGGGTTGTTTCAAACGTTATTATCTTCGATTTAAAAGTATATTTTTATTTTTAGAACCTGGCAGCATCTGTGTTAGATTTATGTCACATACTAAAGTTAAAAAGCAAACACTGAATGTACTGTTTTCCGGAATCCTTATCACAAGTTACTGTCGATTTACGTTATTAAAAACAATTACAAATGTGACTGGTTGAGCAGTCGAGTATTTGGTACAATGGGGAGTCTAAAACCGCCAACAATCAAGCGCGCGCGTGTGTGTGCGTGCGTGCGTGCGTTTTGAAAACCATTTAGTTTCAACTTATTTATTTTACTTCAATTGTGCAATAAGTACAAGTAAAGATTACAACTAAAAAATCTTCCTTGTAATTGGTAGAAGCAAGATTAAGCATACACGGAAAGAGTGTAGTGCTCAAGGACACCACAAGACTCTTTTTGTTATGACAACTAATCAATAATTAGATAATGTTCATAAACAATATGACACTTAAATGGAAATCAGATTTTTTGTTTATATTATATGTACAAAGAAAAGAGTTGTAGTATAATGTCTTCGATATATGATACAACGTCAGTATAATATGAGCTCGGACTTAATGAAAAAGTTTATTTTACTGAAGTGATTGGTTAAACAAATGAAACTTGCTGCAAGAAAGGCATAATTAATAAATGTCCAATAGACCAATAATAACTAACTGTTTATTATATTTTATGATTATATTTCTCTGCATTCAAACATTCTTAGTATTCAAAAATTTCGAGTAAAACTAATAATAATGTTATAATAATCACGTCAACCAGTTATATTTATTTTTCCAAGTTGGCATTTATATGATATGCGTAATAAGTTATAAGTCCAAATGAGAGAAAATAAATTTTAGTTGTATATTTAGCGCGGTTGCTGTACCTCTTAAACAGCCCTCGTTTCACGAAGAAAAATACGATAACAAAACCTTAGTTTATTTTGACACGTCCATACCAGAAACAATAAAATGGTGCATATAAAATAATGTCGATAAACTTGAAAGATTCAGTGTTGGTTTCGATAATTATGAACGTAGTAATTATTTATGGTGTGTATGTTGTTGTATTTGTAGAAATATAGTGACTATCTTGTTAGACTATTTCTATTGCAACTGTCCCGTTTAATGAAGCATGCTAATTATGAGTTACTGTTGTATGGTAATACTAGTAAGCGTCGATTTCAACAATTGTTCAGTCATACCGCCACGGTATCTACTTGAAACAGTATTCTAAGCTCTGCCACACTGGATTTCCATGCCGCAGACACATGGTATGCTACCCCACTCAGTCACATTATACTGACACCGGGTCGAACAGACTATCACTAAATACCAAGCGCAAAGCGAGCAAGCTTCTAGTTCCATTTTTCATGTCTTTGGTATGCCTCGACCAGGGAAAGATCCCACAACATTCAGCATGCGAGACGGACGCCCTACCTTTAGACCATCGCTGCAGTATGAGATTATGAGATAGTTACTCGACATCCAAGTTTGTCCAGTGACGAGTTTGCTACTGACCGTTTAAATGCAGTTACAATATACCCAGATTTTAGCTCCATCTGTAGGATTGCATTTTATTTAAATTTAGATTAAAGTTATTCCATGTAGTGATCATGTTTGTGCTTAAGTGGTTGCTGTTTCTTTTGAGAGATACACTTTCAGCCGGACATATCTGTTCTAATTTTTGAAACACTTGCATGAACAATATGCAAAACTATTAAAAGAAATGTAGAGAAACATGTGTCCAGTAGGAAATATAAGTCGCATAATGCCAATACATCATGACGAAATCTATTAATATCGCTCCTGTTATGATTAGTATGTGCACCTCTCCACCGGTGTCCTCCGTGACCGAGTCATCTCAAGATCATTTACCTCTCATCGCTAAATAACCTGAAAGTTATTGAGAATTACGGTTGACCACATTCAAGAACGCCAAATAACAACTACATTTTACAGTTGTAATTCAAACCTGCTCAAGAATATAGTTCGTGTCTGTTCATTTGCTTCGCATTACTATTAAATGACGTCAAGGACGAATTTGAAAAAACAAATTCAAATATTTCATTGAGTCACAAAATGTTATTTTGTACTGTGACGTCATTCCTGATTTCCTAACACATGCTAAATGCAAATTTCTATTATCAAAGTTGAAATACCACAGTTCTGCCTTTTAAAAATTGATGTTTATTACTTGCCAAAGGCCGCCGTTGTTAAATTAAACAATTCACTCACCTCGTAAAGATCAAATCAACTTAAAGCACTTATTAAACTTCATTTGATATCATCTTTTATATAAAGCATATAAAACATTTTTTTTTTAAAAAATTGCTTTGTTACAAATAATGCAAACACACAGAAGTACAAATTGGAGAATTCCATTTAATATGTATTTTGTTAATTTTGATTGAAAAAAAAAGTCTTACTGAAATATTTCTTACGAGTTTAGTTCTACATATTACTTTAAAAATTATAAATCAAAATTCAGTACATTACAGATGATTATAGAGGGATATCACGAGATGATTGTAGAGGGGTATCACCAGATAATTATAGAGGGATATCACGAGATAATTATAGAGGGATATCACGAGATGATTGAAGAGGGGTATCACGGGATGATTATAGAGGGGTATCACGAGATGATTATAGAGGGGTATCACGATATGATTATAGAGGGGTATCACGAGATGATTGTAGAGGGATATCACGAGATGACTGTAGAGGGATATCACGAGATAATTATAGAGGGATATCACGAGATAATTATAGAGGGGTATCACGAGATGATTATAGAGAGGTATCACGAGATGGCTGTAGAGGGGTATCAGAAGATGATTATAGAGGGGTATCACGAGATAATTATAGAGGGATATCACGAGATGATTATAGAGGGATATCATGAGATGATTGTAGAGGGATATCACGAGATGATCGAGAGGGGTATCACGAGATGGTTATAGAGGGATATCATGAGATGATTATAGAGGGGTATTACGAGATAATTATAGTGGGATATCACAAGATAATTATAGAGGGATATCACGAGATAATTATAGAGGGATATCACGAGATGACTGTAGAGGGGTATCACGAGATGATTATAGAGGGGTATCACGAGATGATTATAGAGAGGTATCACGAGATGACTGTAGAGGGGTATCACGAGATGATTATAGAGGGGTATCACGAGATGATTATAGAGAGGTATCACGAGATAATTATAAAGGGGTATCACGAAATAATTATAGAGGGATATCACGAGATAATTATAGAGGGATATCACGAGATAATTATAGAGGGGTATCACGAGATGATTATAGAGAAGTATCACGAGATGACTGTAGAGCGGTATCACGAGATGATTATAGAGGGGTATTACGAGATGACTGTAGAGGGGTATCACGAAATGATTATAGAGGGGTATCACGAGATGATTATAGAGGGATATCACGAGATGATTGTAGAGGGGTATCACGAGATGATTATAGAGGGGTATCACGAGATGATTATAGAGGGGTATCACTAGATGACTATACAGGGGTATCACGAGATGATTGTAGAGGGATATTACGAGATGATTATAGAGGGATATCACGAGATGACTGTAGAGGGATATCACGAGGTGGTTGTAGAGGGGTATCACGTGATCATTATAGAGGGGTATCACGAGATGACTGTAGAGGGGTATCACGAGATAATTATAGAGGGGTATCACGAGATGATTGTAGAGGGGTATCATGAGATGATTATAGAGGGGTATCACGAGATGATTATAGAGGGGTATCACGAGATGATTATAGAGGGATATCACGAGATGACTATAGAGGGGTATCACGAGATGATTGTAGAGGAGTATCACGAGATGATTGTAGAGGGGTATCACGAGATAATTATAGAGGGGTATCACGAGATGGTTATAGAGGGGTATCACGAGATGAATGTAGAGGGGTATCACGAGATGATTATAGAGGGATATCACGAGATGATTGTAGAGGGATATCACGAGATGATTGTAGAGGGGTATCACGAACTGATTATAGAGCGGTATCACGAGATGATTATAGAGGGATATCACGAGATGATTATAGAGGGATATCACGAGATGATTATAGATGGGTATCACGAGATGATTATAGATGGGTATCACGAGATGATTATAGAGGGGTATCACGAGATGATTATAGAGGGGTATCACGATATGATTGTAGAGGGATATCACGAGATGACTGTAGAGGGGTATCACGAGATAATTATAGAGGGATATCACGAGATAATTATAGAGGGGTATCACGAGATGATTATAGAGAGGTATCACGAGATGGCTGTAGAGGGGTATCACGAGATGATTATAGAGGGGTATCTCGAGATAATTATAGAGGGGTATCACGAGATGATTATAGAGGGATATCACGAGATGATTGTAGAAGGATATCACGAGATGACTGTAGAAGGGTATCACAAGATGGTTATAGAGGGATATCACGAGATGATTATAGAGGGGTATCACGAGATAATTATAGAGGGATATCACGATATAATTATAGAGGGATATCACGAGATAATTATAGAGGGATATCATGAGATGATTAAAGAGGGGTATCACGAGATGATTATAGAGAGGTATCACGAGATGGCTGTAGAGGGGTATCACGAGATCATTATACAGGGGTATCACGAGATCATTATAGAGGGGTATCACAAGATGATTATAGAGGGGTATCACGAGATGACTATAGAGGGATATCACGAGATGATTATAGAGGGGTATCACGAGATAATTATAGAAGGGTATCACGAGATGATTATAGAGGGGTATCACGATATGATTGTAGAGGGTATCACGAGATGATTATAGAGAGGTATCACGAGATAATTATACAGGGGTATCACGAGATAATTATAGACGGATATCACGAGATAATTATAGAGGGATATCAGGAGATAATTATAGAGGGGTATCACGAAATGATTATAGAGAGGTATCACGAGATGACAGTAGAGGGGTATCACGAGACGATTATCAATGGGTATCACGAGATGACTGTAGAGGGGTATCACGGATAATTATAGAGGGGTATCACGAGATGATTGTAGAGGGATATCACGAGTTGATTGTAGAGGGGTATCACGAGATGATTATAGAGGGGTATCACGAGATGACTATAGAGGGGTATCACGAGATGATTGTAGAGGGATATCACGAGATGATTATAGAGGGATATCACGAGATGACTGTAGAGGGATATCACGAGATGATTGTAGAGGGGTATCACGAGATCATTATAGAGGGGTATCACGAGATGACTGTAGAGGTGTATCACGAGATAATTATAGAGGGGTATTACGAGATGATTATAGAGGGATATCACGAGATGATTGTAGAGGGGTATCACGAGATGATTAAAGAGGGGTATCACGAGATGATTAAAGAGGGGTATCACGAGATGATTATAGAGGGATATCACGAGATGATTGTAGACGGGTATCACGAAACTATTATAGAGGGGTATCACGAGATCATTGTAGAGGGGTATCATGAGATGATTATAGAGGGGTATCACGAGATTATTATAGAGGGGTATCACGAGATGATTATAGAGGGGTATCACGAGATGATTATAGAGGGGTATCACGAGATGATTGTAGAGGGGTATTACGAGATGATTGTAGAGGGTATCACGAGATGATTATAGAGGGGTATCACGAGATGATTGTAGAGGGGTATCACGAGATGATTATAGAGGGGTATCACGACCTGATTATAGAGGGGTATCACGAGATGATTATAGAGGGGTTTCACGAGATGATTATAGAGGGGTATCACGAGATGACTATAGAGGGGTATCACGAGATGATTGTAGAGGGATATCACGAGATGATTATAGAGGGATACCACGAGATGACTGTAGAGGGATATCACGAGATGATAGTAGACGGGTATCACGAGATCATTATAGAGGAGTATCACGAGATGACTGTAGAGGGGTATCACGAGATAATTATAGAGGGGTATCACGAGATGACTATAGAGGGATATCACGAGATGATTGTAGAGGGGTATCACGAAATGATTATAGAGGGATATCACGAGATGATTATAGAGGTATATCACGAGATGATTATAGAGGGATATCACGAGATGATTGTAGAGGGGTATCACGAGATGATTGTAGAGGGGTATCACGAGATGATTATAGAGGGGTATCACGAGATTATTATAGAGGGGTATCACGAGATGATTATAGAGGGGTATCACGAGATGATTGTAGAGGGGTTTCACGAGATGATTGTAGAGGGGTATCACGAGATGATTGTAGAGGGGTATCACGAGATGATTATAGTGGGATATCACGAGATGATTGTAGAGGGGTATCACGAGATGATTGTGGAGGGGTATCACGAGATGATTATAGAGGGGTATCACGAGATGATTATAGAGGGGAATCACGAGATGATGATAGAGGGGTATCACGAGATGAATATTGAGGGATATCACGAGATGACTGTAGAGGGATATCACAAGATGACTGTAGAGGGGTATCACGAGATGACTGTAGAGGGGTATCACGAGATGACTGTAGAGGGGTATCACGAGATGTTTGTAGAGGGGTATCACGAGATGATTGTAGAGGGGTATCACGAGATGGCTGTAGAGGGGTATCACGAGATGGCTGTAGAGGGGTATCACGAGATGATTGTAGAGGGGTATCACGTGATGACTGTAGAGGGGTATCACGAGATGATTGTAGAGGGGTATCACGAGATGATGTAGAGGGATATCACGAGATGATTGTAGAGGGTATCACCTAAGATTGTAGAGGGGTATCACGAGATAATTATAGAGGGGTATCACGAGATGATTGTAGAGGGGTATCACGAGATGACTGTAGAGGGATATCACGAGATGAATGTAGAGGGATATAACGAGATGATTGTAGAGGGGTATCACGAGATGACTGTAGAGGGATATCACGAGATGATTATAGAGGGGTATTACCAGATGACTGTAGAGGGTATCACGAGATGATTGTAGAGGGGTATCACGAGATGACAGTAGAGGTATATCACGAGATGACTGTAGAGGGTATCACGTAAGATTGTAGAGGGGTATCACGAGATAATTATAGAGGGGTATCACGAGATGATTGTAGAGCGGTATCACGAGATGACTGTAGAGGGATATCACGAGATGAATGTAGAGGGATATAACAAGATGATTGTAGAGGTGTATTACGAGATGATTATAAAGAGGTATCACGAGATGGCTGTAGAGAGGTATCACAAGATGACTATAGAGGGGTATCACGGGATGACTGTAGAGGGATATCACGAGATGATTGTAGTGGGGTATCACGAGATGACTGTAGGGGGATATCACGAGATGACTGTAGAGGGATACAACAAGATGTTTGTAGAGGGGTATCACGAGATGATTATAGAGAGATATCACGAGATGGCTGTAGAGGGGTATCACGAGATGACTATAGAGGGGTATCACGAGATGACTGTAGAGGGATATCACGAGATGATTGTTGAGGGGTATCACGAGATGACTGTAGAGGGATATCACGAGATGATTGTAGAAGGGTATCACGAGATGATTATAGAGGGGTATTACGAGATGATTTTAGAGGGATATCACGAGATGACTGCAGAGGGATATCACGAGATGATTATAGAGGGGTATCACGAGATGACTATAGAGGGGTATCACGAGATGATTGTAGAGGGGTATCACGAGATGAATGTAGAGGGGTATCACGAGATGATTGTAGAGGGATATCACGAGATGATTATAGAGGGTTAAGGGGTATCACGAGATGATTGTAGAGGGATATCACGAGATGATTATAGAGGGGTTATCACGAGATGATTATAGAGGGATATCACGAGATGGCTGTAGAGAGGTATCACGAGATGAGTGTAGAGGGGCATCACGAGATGAATGTAGAGGGGTATCACGAGATGATTGTAGAGGGGTATCACGAGATGATTATAGAGGGGTATCACGAGATGATTGTAGAGGGGTATCACGAGATGATTGTAGAGGAGTATCACGAAACTATTATAGAGGGATATCACGAGATGACTGTAGAGGGGTATCACGAAACTATTATAGATGGATATCACGAGATGATTGTAGAGGGGTATCACGAGATGATTGTAGAGGGGTATCACGAAACTATTATAGAGGGGTGTCACGAGATGGTTATAGAGAGATATCAAGAGAACACAAATTGGTTTGAAGTAACATATCTCAACTACGCCAGTCTTGATATTCTTAGATGGAATGTTAATTGTATCTAGCAAGTTTGCATTTTGTAATTAAGGTTCAAGAAAGATACACTATAACTCTCCTGGAGATTTTATCTATAATCTATCATTGCTTTTGTTTGATCAAGATTGATGACACATGCAATACTGTAATGATTCAGTTTTGTTTATATGCTAGTATTAGAAATAAGTTATCTTTGAGTTTTTGCTTGGCGATGGTCTATCAAAATCTTCTTCTTTTTTTTGCGACACTTATATAAATTATGTTAAAATAATCAACGAAATCCTCATGATAGCAAGTGACATATGCAACCGCCGCTCAGGTTGGGAGTTCAAGCCAAACACAATACAAAGACTTTTTGTGAGGCAGTTTACACGTCACTGCGGAAGAACTGTATATCCATCAATAAGGCTGGATACCGTGTATAATATAACACCTCCACCAGTAACGCTGTATACCGTGTATAACATAACACCTCAATCAGTAACGCTGGATACCGTGTATAACATAACACCTCCACCAGTAACGCTGTATACCGTGTATAACATAACACCTCCACCAGTAACGCTGTATACCGTGTATAACATAACACCTCCATCGGTAACATAACACCTCCGTCGGTAACGCTGGATACCGTGTATAACATAACACCTCAATCAGTAACGCTGTATACCGTGTATAACATAACACCTCCACCAGTAATGCTGGACACCGTGTATAACATAACACCTCCATCGGTAACATAACACCTCCATCGGTAACGCTGGATACCGTGTATAACAAAACACCTCAATCAGTAACGCTGTATACCGTGTATAACATAACGCCTCCACCAGTAACGCTGGATACCGTGTATAACATAACACCTCAATCGGTAACGCTGGATACCGTGTATAACATAACACCTCCATCGGTAACGCTGGATACCGTGTATAACAAAACACCTCAATCAGTAACGCTGTATACCGTGTATAACATAACGCCTCCACCAGTAACGCTGGATACCGTGTATAACATAACACCTCAATCGGTAACGCTGGATACCGTGTATAACATAACACCTCCATCGGTAACGCTGGATACCGTGTATAACATAACACCTCCACCAGTAACGCTGGATACCGTGTATAACATTACACCTCAATCAGTAACGCTGGATACCGTGTATAACATAACACCTCAATCAGTAACGCTGGATACCGTGTATAACATAACACCTCCACCAGTAACGCTGGATACCGTGTATAACATAACACCTCAATCAGTAACGCTGGATACCGTGTATAACATAACACCTCCACCAGTAACGCTGGATACCGTGTATAACATAACACCTCCACCAATAACGTTGGATACCGTATATAACATAACACCTTAACCGGTAACGCTGGATACCGTGTATAACATAACACCTCAATCGGTAACGCTGGATACCGTGTATAACATAAAACCTCAATCGGTAACGCTGGATACCGTGTATAACATAACACCTCCATCAGTAACGCTGGATACCGTGTATAACATAACAACTCCATCAGTAACGCTGGATACCGTGTATAACATAACACCTCTACCAGTAACGCTGGATACCGTGTATAACGTACAACCTCCACCAGTAACGCTGGATACCGTGTATAACATAACACCTCCACCAGTAACGCTGGATACCGTGTATAACATAAAACCTCAATCGGTAACGCTGGATACCGTGTATAACATAACACCTCAATCGGTAACGCTGGATACCGTGTATAACATAACACCTCCACCAGTAACGCTGTATACCGTGTATAACATAACACCTCAATCAGTAACGCTGGATACCGTGTATAACATAACACCTCCACCAGTAACGCTGGATACCGTGTATAACATAACACCTCAATCAGTAACGCTGAATACCGTGTATAACATAACACCTCCACCAGTAACGCTGTATACCGTGTATAACATAACACCTCCACCAGTAACGCTGGATACTGTGTATAACATAACACCTCCACCAGTAACGCTGGATACCGTGTATAACATAACAATTCCACCAGTAACGCTGGATACCGTGTATAACATAACAACTCCATCAGTAACGCTGGATACCGTGTATAACATAACACCTCCACCAGTAACGCTGTATACCGTGTATAACATACAACTTCCACCAGTAACGCTGGATACCGTGTATAACATAACACCTCCAGCAGTAACGCTGGATACCGTGTATAACATAAAACCTCAATCGGTAACGCTGGATACCGTGTATAACATAACACCTCCATCGGTAACGCTGGATACCGTGTATAACATAACACCTCCACCAGTAACGCTGTATACCGTGTATAACATAACACCTCCATCAGTAACGCTGGATACCGTGTATAACATAACACCTCCACCAGTAACGCTGGATACCGTGTATAACATAACACCTCAATCAGTAACGCTGAATACCGTGTATAACATAACACCTCCACCAGTAACGCTGTATACCGTGTATAACATAACACCTCCACCAGTAACGCTGGATACCGTGTATAACATAACACCTCCACCAGTAACGCTGGATACTGTGTATAACATAACACCTCCACCAGTAACGATGGATACCGTGTATAACATAACACCTCAATCAGTAACGCTGGATACCGTGTATAACATAACACCTCAATCAGTAACGCTGGATACCTTGTATAACATTACACCTCAACCAGTAACGCTGGATACCGTGTATAACATAACACCTCCACCAGTAACGCTAGATACCGTGTTTAACATAACACCTCCATCGGCAACGCTGGATACTCACTCCATGGAACGATACGTCACTGTTGACCATATTTATATATAACTGTTTTTTATTTATATTAATGAATAGCACGTAATGTATATGATCGTGTTGAACGTAACACACAACAATTAATTTTATAGTTTTACATCAAGAGACATGCACTTCTGGAGCACTGGATACATTACCAATGGTTCTAAAATTGCCTTGTTCCCATAGATAGTACGTAGCACGTGTGATATTTCAAAACAACTGTAATATGTCAATGGTCTTATTTGGCATTTGGAATAATAGCGTCCATTAGCAACATATTTGATCACCATGTACTGTGTCTTTGAGCAAGACATTTTATCTGCCTGTCTTTTTCTTGTCACTCGCAATACTTATACGCACTGGCAACAATTTCAATCTCCGAATACAATATCATGCTGTTTTATGTTCTCGTAAAGCTAAATTTGTTTTTGTAAGTGACTTGATTGTTCTCAGAAAAAAATACATTACAAAACATGTTGTGTTTAAACAATCGACATAGTAGGGAGTAGCGTGTATAATAGATGAACGGTTTTATATCACTGGGTGAGTGTTAATTGCTCAATAATACTATACTCGTTTGTTGGAATTAGGGGAGAAGGAGGACACGAAATTGTATTCACCAACTATTTTTGAGAATATTCTATGACTGAAGCTTGATAATCCAAATTTCAACGTTAGATACCCAGTTTACCCTGACAGATAGAATAATTTTGAGATTTTATTTGACTATATATTAGATGTCCCTTTATGCTTGCAAATTTTTGCCTCAACAAATGGTATCCAAGTGCGTTTTTCAAAATTAATTTTTTACTTCAAATCTAAAAATATTCTAAAGAATGGTTGGTGAATACCACCCGATATTATTCTTAATTTAATCTTTATTCAAAGTCAAATTTTACCTACTTTTTCATATCAAGTGCATTGGTTTCATTATATTTTCTTTTAAAATATTACGCACATGTTAAAATATTTAGAAACATCTGAATATTTATATATATGAATGAAAATATAAGTTTAATAATTCATAACAAATTATTTTAAAATGAGAAAATTAAAGAACCATTTTAAATTCGGAGTTATGTGAATATTTCTACTTGTGTTGCCTTACAATTATACTGAACGTAACATTTAACCCGCCGCCTGATATTTTATGTATTTTCTCAAAAACCATCAAAGCACGTGCAAAATAATTATTTCGTGTCAAACAGATGCGCACGAGAATTTTTTTATAATTTCGCAAGCGGCCTATGTAAACTCAATACATAATTGTCTGTTAATATCTTATAAAAAGAATTAACTTTACGCAATAGTTTGATGAAACACAAAAGTGTCAGGTTAACTGTTCCGTAAGTAAATATTTAATTATAGTGACATGTGCATGGCATACTTGACAAAGAAACATGAGGCAAAAAAAATATATTTAAATAGCACCCAGCCCAATGGGCCTATAAGTCAACTACAATTAAAAAGTAGTTGTAACGCATCAAAGTGTAATACAATTTACACATGAATAGGTTGAGTGGTAATAGTTATATAGCTTGTGGCTACAGCTGACTTCATGAAATCATTCTTATATCTTTTTTATAGTTGTGTAAGAATAAAATCGATTTAAAAGTTAATTGAGCAATTAGCACGAAGAGTAATGTATCAATGTCATATATCAATATTCATAAATAAATAATATTTCGTTTAATATTATAAGCGTTGAACATATATTTTGCAACTTTTCTTGGATATATGTGCATCAAATATGACATTTTTCATGAGTTTGAAGTTTTTTATAAGTGTTGTCATCAAAGATATAACCAAATGTATTTTCTCTTAAATGCATATACAGTTCACAGTATAATAAAACGTGTGTTTCATCCTCAACAGACTGCATTTAGCAGACCCTACAGTGTCTTTGTTCCTGTTTTTCTCCGGCGTATCCGCCCGTCTCAATTCTGAACGGGTGAATACCGCATCTGATCTGACTCAATATTGACCTTTATGTATACAAACTGTGTACGGCTGACGTACCTTGGTGTGCCGGTATGCTTCATTAGAGACTATAAACTACTACTAATTAACTAATTTAATTGGTTGCATTTCTTTTTTTAAAATAGATGGATCATATTTAGAGTATAAGAGTACATTTAGAATTACTTTAGCAAGACATCACACTATCAGATGCTTATAATTATGTATGATATGGCGGAAAGGAAATAAACTTGACAAAGTATTTGGCGTCATCTAGCATGGTGGCCCTGTCAAAAAGTTTCTCACAATATTTTTTTTTATTATAATTTCTTGTATATGTCAATAAATCGCTATCAAGTCTTGAGAAAAGCATATGAAATACATAAACAGTTTGACGTCTGTAATGAATATGTATCAAACTTTATATTGCATTGCAATTTCAATATCAATGTTTATTTCCATCCTATGAGACGATATGGTAACATTTCAAACATCACATTGTCAACCAATATCACCATATGTAACTTCTTTAGCATCTTTAGCATAACCATCATCATCAGCAACAGCCATAGCAGCAGTAATGATTATTTCTTTTTTAAGTTTTACAGTATTGCAGTTATAACCAAGACTAGAAAAACGTGTACTTGTTGTAAAACGTAGTTTTATATTAATAGACCTATATTGCGACAAATATTCTCTTATTTTATATTAATAGCAATACTGTATTTGTAATATTACACTTTGACGGTTTTATTCTATTTTAATAGTTTTGGTTTGATAATCAGTTTATAATAAATGTCAGCGTACAAATGTCTTCTACACGCAATGCGATTCTGTAACGATATTCAGTCCCGAATACACTACCTCTGTGTTATGTAGGTGACAACAATTTTAAATAGTTGTTGTTAATATTTGCTCAAACCGTTTATAAAACAACACATTTTTGGGGAAACTACCGTTAGTTAGGTTAGGGGCGCGTGATCGCGCGCAGTTGTAGTGTATTTAAAATTAGTTAATTTAGGTAACTTTCTCAGTCTGTCAGCACAGGCGACAGTATCGGTGTTTGGATTACCCCCTTTCCCGATAAAGAAAAAAAAATTACTCGCCTTTAAAAAAATTGCCAAAAAGCAAAAAAAAATGTTGTTTTTTTTTAAACCTCATCCCCATAAAAAAAATTATAGCCCTAACACTAACCCTAACCCATAAAGCTAAAAAAAGCAAAAAAATAAAAAAATAAATTTTGGGTTGGATTTAGGTATATAGACAAGGTTACCAAATTCATACTGGGCCATGGTTACACCAACTGCATTTAATCAACTATTTCACCGATCAAATTTAGAGATTTATTCATGAACCAGAGCTGGTTAACACTATAAATGGTTGTAGTTTCCGAAACCGAAAACAAAAATCAATTGCCTTTGACCGTTTTTCCTTGACAAGTTGAAATGCAGGTCGGAAAAAATGTGGAACACAGAAAATGCCAATATAACTGCGATTTATCAATAATTCTCCAAGAGTGACTGTATCCACACGTTGCAAACAAAACTTAAATGTAAATGGAACTTACTCAACATGTTTACCTGTCTCAAATTGCTGTATTCGAAGATCTATATTAGTTTTTCACGTTTTTATTCAAAATATGGAAACGGAACTCACTTTTCTCTCCATCAACCTGACACCGAATGAACTATGAAAGCAGCAATCTGATTGGTCGGTGGAACTTCAAAAAAAAAGTTTTTCCTTTTTTTTTTTAGCTTTATGGGTAAGGGTTAGGGTAAGGGCTATATATAAAAAAATATGGGGGTGGGTTTCAAAAAAATATTTTTTTTGCGTTTTGGCATTTTTTTAAAGGGGTGTAATGTTTTTTCTTTATTGATAAATGGGGTAATCCAAACACCGATACTGCCCCCTGTGTCTGTCAGCAGTATCGTCAGTCAGTAATATCATTATTGTTTCGATAGGAATTTGTTTGTTTTTTAGTTGTAGTTTGATTAAGGCGCATAATACTGTCACTGGGCTGACAAAACCTGGATCTATTCTCTAGGTGCTTAGCGCCAAGCGAGGAAACGCCTAATACCATTTTTCAAGTGTTTGGTTTGACACGACCGGGGATCGAACCCACGAAAAATACAAGCTTTAGATTCACCATCTTCTTCGGTCTTATACATGTTATGTTATTGCTCATGTGCTCGATATTGCACGACACTCCTGGAGTAAATAAAAAATAATGTAATATATACATTTTTAAAGGCGCACGTGCTAGTTGTACTTTATAACATATTGGTAATATGTACTTATTCCTAGTTACATTTAAATGTTTACAAGTGGAGCAGTAGTGTAGTGGTAAAGTACTGGTCGCGCCCACCCAAATCCCCAATCAACTCCATGCCTCTGAAAAGCTACACTCAGTCCTGGTCCTACCGAGGAAGCGGACTCGAGAGATGTTCAAATAAACTTTACGTTTTCTTCGCAACTGAGCTAAAATAAATTAATATAAACTAAAGGCCTCAAAGATACATTTCTTAAAATCAGTTTCATTTATAAATGTTACAAATTACTAAAGATTTAGCATATGTGACCCTTCCCGCGTACGTGCCACTTAATTTGTTCTTCTTGTGACCTGTATCATTAATAACACATGATTACCACATACCATTTCAAATGAATTATCAGCAAATTAATGGTGCGAATTTACTACGGCTGTGTCGAAGAAAATACTTCAATGTTATTATGATAGCAATTTGTGATGCGTTCCATTTAGCGATATCTGCCAACAAATTACTTAGCTAATCCATTAACCATATTTTTCTCTTCGTCTTTAACAAGTGAAATTATTCAACGCTTCATGAGTTCAAGCCGTAATTGTAGAGCGATTTTCTCAGAAACTGACATCGCCTGCTTTATATCAATTTATCCAGGACTATTACATAAGTTTCTGCGTTATCATACTGTCAGTAATTCTTGAATGGATGGAATAGTTTAACACTATGGCATTTTAATAGCATAAGCATATTTCAATTTCCATTTGTGACATGTACGTATTATAGTTGTCCTATTAATAAAAACGTAATATTACAACACAAAAAAAAATGGAAACTAATGGGGGGTTGTAAATCTGGCAGAAATTATAATACTTTTGCATGTGTTTTAACTGCTGTTAGAAGTTTTTGGGAAATGTATCCATATAATACAAAAATAAATAAAGGAGTTGTGGTTAACGTCACGCAATGACATAAAACGAATTTAATAACCAAAACTGATTCTAAATGGTTAAAATGAATACAAATTAAGTGTTGCCAAAACCTCCATTATCTTGATATTTTGCAATAACTTCTGACTGGCGTGAAATGTTGTGATAATTGTGATGAAACTTAGCATATTTAATCATAGACATTTGGCATATATTCAAGCGCGTTCGAACATACATTTCTAAAAGAAAAAAGATCAATTACAATTTTTGCATTGATGTCTGCAAACCAGTGCATTCTTTATGATAAAAAGCTCCATACATTGACTGGCTGCTGAAGACAGGTTGTTGCTTAATACATGTTACTTTACTCTAAAAGCATTGCAAATATGTGTGTATATTAAACAATGGTGAAGCTTTCGTAACCTTCCTTAACCATAGGAATGAGTTTCCATGACACATGGTGTTGAAAAAGAACACTGGACATTGTTATTATTTCTTGTGACACAGACAATGTTTCTAAAAAAAAACACAATGTTTATTATAAATAGTACCGTATATTTCTGTTTTCATTTCAGGACACAGAAGAATATTGTTGGACACTGCTGTACAAACGATGTGGAGGTGGAGGAACAGTGCCAGGTGAGTTATACATGCACCTTAAAGTTATAATTATAAGTGATATTTAAACAAAGTATTGTTTGAAAGTTATAAGGAAAGTCCATGTAACTTCTAACCGGCTTAGATGTAGGTCTACTTTCTCGTGCCACGGGCAATTTCATTGGCTGAGGAAGAACACCAACATCCACTGACGGTCATGGCATTCCATGTGAAATGGAATGTTCTATTTTTGAAAAATCTGAGCGATTTCATTGGCTGAGGAAGAAGACAAACATCCACTGACGGTCATGGCATTCCATGTAAAATGGGTTGTTCTATTTTTGAAAAATCTAAGCAATTCCATTGGCTGAGAAAGTAGGCCAATATCTTTTCTATGATAGCAACAGGACCCAGTTGATATATGTAGACAAATATCAACCAAATGCATACTTGCATTTATGTTTCTGTTTCAATATAATACTTTAGCTCCGTTTACACTGTTGCTTTTTTTATAGAAATCAGAAGAGATAAAAAAATGTGTATGAAGAATCCGGATTCACATAAATACTTCAACCCTATCATACGTTTTGAAACGTCAAAGTACAATGAGAAGAATCAAAAGCAGTATGTGTGATGCTTTATTGAGAAGTATAGATATTAATTCAACGTAAAGTTTATAACATGCAAACATAAGTTATGTTTTATTCAAATTCAAATACATAATTTGATAGAGAGATACGTAACTTTTTAGTATAAACAACTGAAGTCACTCACGTCACTCCATTATTCTCAATGGTTTATACATCGTAGCGATGTAACAGTTTTAAAATAAAGTAATCGTTGAAAAAATACGCTAAATGAGGTCAGGGGTGATGTTGAATAAAACACGCTAAATGAGGTCAGGGGTGATGTTGAATAAAACACGCTAAATGAGGTCAGGGGTGATGTTGAATAAAACACGCTAAATGAGGTCAGGGGTGATGTTCACCAACCATTCCTTAGAATATTCTTATACATCAGCTTGAAAATCTACATTTCAACCATAGACATCTAGTTCACGATGACTGGTAGAATAGTTTATGAGATTATATATTGGGTGTCCCTATCTGCAAATATTGGTTTCAAAAAATAGTTTCTAAGTGTGCGTTTTCAAAGTTCATTCTTAAACTCCTGACTTATCATATCCTTAAAAATGGTTGGTGAATACCACCCAGGGTGTTACAAAAACAAAGACACATTAAGTGTGTATAAGTGTGTTTCGTAAAAGGGTCAAACATAATGATACTTAAATAGTTAACTTGCATTTCGTTTCCGTAAAATAGCTGTTTGTTAAGGAACTGAATTAGATACACCTTGTTTAACTTTTTACTTATTGTTCCAATGTATTGCTGTTTGATAAAAATAATCGATTTAGTTGTTTTCTGAAGTATACGTTTGTAACCGATGTCGTCAGTATGGTAGAAAACAATGCTTATCGTTTATACTTTGTAATATTGAAAGTATATGCTTATACTACTCGCTTACACTATTTGTGAAATTAAGTATTAAAATTAATAAATAAAGTTGGATAGTTTGAAAATCAAACAATTTCATCGTATACTTTTAAATATATGTGTTTGTGACGACAAATTCCATATCAAACACATAATAATAATTGCCTATTGAAACTGAACTATCAACTCAGCCGCAATCATGTATTGGCGGTATCTCGTGTATTCGACGGCCGCAAACGTTCGCCTATCAGCCAATCAGAATGAGGGAAACTTATAACGTGCATTAAAACATTTTTAATTTTTTTTTAAAAACTTTTAATCGAATATCTACGGAGCCTAGGATTACACGGAATAAAAACTGACGAGCGGCAACAATATTTCTGCGATAATATTAATATTCATAATCGGTATGATTATTTACGGTGTGAACTAATTTGCACGGGTCATTATGCATTAACAACGACTTCCCTTTAATATCCGGGAAAGCATGTGCAGAGCTGACATAAATCTTTTTCCATGCCTTAAATGACAATATTAAAACGGGGAAACTCAAACATAATTTTAAGTGTGGAGAATAATGATCCGATTGGAACGACAGAGGACAGTGAAATTTCAACAGTGATGAGACGGAACATGTGCGAGCAGATTCCAAATTTGATTAGAACTCTGATACGATCTCATTTAAAATTTATGATTAATCATAGGTATTGATTTAGTTGCTTGGGTTTTATATTAAGCATTGTTTTAGAATAATCGCTAATTCGTAATTACCTCTATCCACATTACTGAGTTATCGTGAGCAGTGTTACGCAATAAAAAATGTCGAAACGACCACGAGTGGCAGAACTGTGGAAATTAAACAGCAATGAAATTTCCCATAACAGGCAACGACACCATTAATGAACACAATAAACGATTTGTATAAATCAAAGTCTCGCAGTAACGTGGTCTTCTGCGATTTTGACGAACGTTATTGACAGTGACCTCAGTTTAGCTTGTCATCTTAGGTAATTTTTGGATAGCAGTTCAAGATAAAATATCACACTTTACAGCTGTGACACTAAACAGCGTGGTTATTGTTTAAAAGTAGTTACTGTAACACCCGTTGTGTAGGCGCTCTATTAAGACAATAGAAGTCTGGCATTCCGTTCACTTTTGCTTTTTCTTTTAACTTTTTTTATTTTACATCGACAAGTTCATAGACTTAGACAATTGATGCTAGAAGTTTGTCTTCCTGGGTTGAATCAGTACTATGCATATGCGAATAGGGTCTTACTCAATGACACTACACATAGCCGCGGCGGACGATTGACCCTACGACCCCCCCCCCCCCCCCCCCCCACCACCACCCCATACACACACACACACACACACACACACACACACACCGATCACTGGTCTAATGCTCTACCACTGGACCAAACATTGCGTCCGACGTCATATGACACGTATATTCTAAGCATATTTATAAATCGTGGATATTACTAAGTCTTTCTTGTTTTGTTTAATGGAGAAAGGAAATTGCCTTTAATAAAACTTGTAGTAATAAATTATCAATATTTGTGTGGAACTTCCAGGTGCAGCCAATCTAACTTTTAATGAATTTCAAAGAAACAAAATGCAATTTTGGTCAGTTTTCAATTACATCTAAACTTAGAAAACGTGCAATGTGTAGAGACCCTTAATTTCGTTTCTAATTTGAAAAGTAGCGTTAAGGATTGAAAGACATTGTATTCGACATACTGGAAATGCTCCATTTAGTAAAATCACTAGACTGTTTCACTTTGTACATACTTTTGATACGGCAGTCTGTGTTATTCCACAGGGAACCGGCACATTTGCATATAAATGCTTTATATTGTAATATATTTCGAACTGAGTCGAACAGCTGACTCGAACAGTGGTGCGAGCTTACTCTCGGCCATAGAGGAACTTTTTAATGTACATATACGATGTGTATATGCATGTTGTAAGTTAAGACATTAAGCACATAACCTACACCAGAACTTTTGCGCCAATAATAGATTGGTGTTTACCTTTCTGCATGTGGTATCACAGAAGGTCATAAACACCTGCAAGCAAAATAAATTGCATATACCTATTTTCATGTCGATTGAAATATACTGTTGGTTTTGTTTTTATTTTGTTAATTTGGGAGTGTTTTTTTTTTTTCAAAATTAAAAATATCGATCTTTTCAAGAACCAAGAACCAAATGCATGTGTTTTTGATAACTTTGATGAACAAGTACAAGACAAAATAAAACATTTCGTATCATTTTTATTAGGTGTACCGGGTCAGGGGCCCCCGGGTCCACCAGGTCCCCCGGGAAAGAAAGGAGAAGTAGGTCATCAGGGAGCCATGGGTCACATGGGACCACCAGGAGTAAATGGTAACATTATCAGTTATAAATCTAATATTACAAAGTATTTCATCATTAAATTATGCATGAAGTGTTATCTCTTAAATTTATGAAAACTTTGATTAGTGAAAATGAAACAATGATTGAAAGAATGGCATGTTTGGTTCAACAAAATATAAACATTGTTATATTCGTACATATAATACCTTTTTATGAAACATATACTGTACACATATTAATAGTTGACATTGTTTAAAGAAACGTGTATATATATACGTGTAATCATTCAGGGCTGAAGGGTCAGAAAGGAGACCAGGGATCAACTGGGAGGGTCGGAGAGCCGGGGTCAGACGGACCACGGGGGCCCCCGGGTAAGTAGTGATATCTGTGAACGTTATAAAGTAATAAATCCCGAATATCTTATATTTCTGAAATTTCAAAACCATTACTCTGTCTTATGTGCTTAAATGTTTCAACGACTAAACTGAATGTTGGTAAAACTTTAAATAAAGATTTAAGACAGGCACTACATTGAGAAGCCACTGTTTCAACGACCATTTTAAAAGCAACAAATCTAAACCCAAAACATTACCTCACCTGACATTGTTCCTCCACAGCAGTCGCCAATACTTTCCTTCTGTGCCAACAGATGAAAACAGAAATATTCTTCAATATTCTTAATAAACATTGTTTGTGTTTTTGAACATTATTTGTGTCACAAGTAACAATGCCCAGTGTATTTTTTTTTGTTGAAAATATAATAAAATAGGTTATAAATGCTTCGCCATTGTTGTATATACACGGAGTGTTTTATGATATAAAAACATTCTGATATACAGCAGCATAGCAGTTTATCACTCGTATAATTCAAATGCTTGCTTGTTAATAAAGAACCTAGCAACGTTTCTATGCAAATAAAATGAGAAAATATATACTAGTAACCGGGAGGTGATACGGCATTTAAAGAGCATTATCACCAAAGCAATATGAGCACAACTACTACATATAGAACAATCATATTATGTACTTCACATACATGTATACACATGCACATATTCCCATTATGGAAATGTCATACATTATTTTAAACATATTGAAAATATTGACAGAACCATAGCAATGCCAAACGATAAAATTGAACAACATAACTGCAAAAGGGTCAGCTGATTTAAAACTACAGCTGAATTAATGACCTCATTTTGCTGAGTGGAGACCTGTGTTATGAACAATGTGTTGCTATTTTCATGTATGTATAGTACGGTGTTCCATTTAGACCATCGAGTTTTTTTTGTTTCTGAACCCCATTCCACGAAAGTCGAAAGTCGAAACTGCGATGGTGAAAGTCGAAATAACGACGGTGAAAATACGATACTACGATGATGAAAACACGAAATCACGAAACTACGATGGTGGAAACGCGATGTAATTTCGCGGTTTCACCATCATGGTTTCGACTTTTACAACCGTAGTTTCGACTTTCGACTTTCACCATCGTGGTTTCGACTTTCACCATCGTACTTTTGACTTTCATCGTCGTACTTTCGACTTTCACCATCGTACTTTCGACTTTCATCATCGTAGTTTCGTAGTTTCAACTTTTCACCATCGTGGTTTTTACTTTCGAGTCCCGCTGTCTCCAAAATGTTTATGTCAGAAAGTTTGTCTGTTACGTTGGTTCAACTCAGATTCATTCTGAAGTCTTCTTCCGTCAATAAATCTGGATATGCCATATATAACCTGAAATATGTTGAAAATGGCGTACCCCATTTAAACGTATTGCCTCGGGAATGTAGATATACATGTAAAATGTATATAAAAGTAGAAACTACACAATTATATATTGCATCCAGATACATTTTTCAGCTCGTTGGGACGAATGTCCAAGGAGAGCTATTGTCATGACCTTGGTGTCGTCGGCGTCGTCGAGGCCGTCTGTAGACACCCAGGTTAAACTTTTGCATTTAGTTTTAACCACTTATTGGATATGAATGAAACTTCACATGTGTGTTCACCATCATCAATGGAACACACAGAGATAAGAACCATAACACGGTGTTGCATTTTGGCAAAGTTATGGCACTTTTGGACTTAAGTTTTCGTCTGTAGACACCCATGTTATACTTGTGCGTTGAGTTGCGTTTAAGTTTTGGTGTTTACCTCCAATTTCAATCTTTGCATGGGTGGTGAGTTTTATCCCATCGGCGAGCTTTGTTCTCTTTTGGCAACTCTTGTTAAAGAATTTTATCTGTTTTCGATTTCATAATTGTATGTGATAAAGATTGATACAACGTACTCTCCCATGGACATTGTACTTATCAGGAGTAAAGATTATGCATCGAATAACTCGCCTCGACCATTATACTATATCTAATCATATATTCAAAGTGTATTAAATCTCTTTGTCAGATGGATATCAAATACATTTCGAAAAAAATCACGTTTTATTCAAGGCGATTATTTTATTACATTATTTTTTTTATCTTTAAAATTATGAAACCTGTTTTTTTCTGTTGGTGGGATATTTTGACATACGCCTTACATTGAAAATGTTATGTTTATATTTAGGTTTATTGCTATTAAAATATAGGCTGAGACAGTATCATCTCAATGTTTGATGATTTCCCAACACTTTATTGAAGGTCACCCTGGTATAAATGGGATTCGAGGTGCCGATGGAAGACGGGGAAAGAGAGGTGCATCTGGGAAGCCGGGAATGCGTGGAGAAAGAGGCCTCCGTGGTTTACCTGGTTACAAGGGTCAGAAAGGTGAACCAGGTGATCAAGTAACCTCCATGTCGGCGATTGCGGCAGAAAACTGCACGTGTAAGTATTATGCATAACAACAGAGCCTACTAACATAATTCAACGTGCAACTATAAAGATGAAGCATTATTCTAGAATGTTAGCTGAAACTGTAAATTACTTGCATGGTATGTAATTAACAACACATTAATACTTGGGAGGACTAACCAACCTGTAAGTGCATGAACGCATTGGTCTAGTTCACCTGTAAGTTGAAAATACCTACATTAATACACATACAACTCAGGTAAACAAACATTTAAAGATATAAAAAATGAAAATCGCATTTCAAAATTATGTTACCATACATACTGTTACATGCTGCAAGGTAGAACTATTAAAGGAGCGAAGGGAGAGCGGGGTCTCATAGGTTTCTATGGATACAAAGGAAGAAAAGGTATTTACAAAAATGCTTCTGACTAAAATGTTATCCACATGTATGTTAGCTTAGTTCAGTTTAATAGTGTAGTCACGTGGTCACGTATAGCTAGTGGGATTATCATATCTCAGTCGCAAATTCGTATTCAAGTTTTTTTTTTATATTCTATTTGAAATAAACTATAGTAAAACGCCGTTAGGTTTGTCCACGGTACGTTAACGTTATTAATGAACACATTCTTTAAAAACTCACATAAACAATGCACAGTCCTTGTTATTATGCTAAAATGAGAAAGTATATTACACGCACATGTAGGTTCTTGGATAATTCATCTCGGCTACAAATTGGCATTTCTCTGTTTTCCATTTGATATAAAAAAAAAACTAATACACTCTAATAACTAATCTGTTTCCATTTTCTTGTTATCTTTGCTTATTTACCGACCAAGATAAATCTATAAATAATACATGCGAAATATTGATCGTTTTAATACAAACAATAGCAACAATCATGTTATCTTTGATTGGCTAAACAGACAACGCGACGTTAGAAATTATTGTTTCCACTTCCTCCAGTGCACATGTACTAGTCCGTCGTAACTCGGTAAGTTTCGGCCAGGTTAGATAACTTGTCAAGGAGGTTAGGTTATGTGTATACATATACATGTATATCAGTATAAAGCTATCATTCATATTACGTAATCGGTCCCTCCAGTCCAGGTGTGTTGCATGTAAAACCATAGTATTTAAGTATTGACTGGCACCAATTATATTGGGTTGGTAGATGCCATGATCTTTTGACATTGGTTTGCATTGTAACAGTCTTCGTGATGATTAATATACGACATTGCGTCTCATTATCATTCGTCTCTCACCGCTGATTTAAGTGGGAAAGTTATCAGTTACTAGCGGAGATGGGGTGTGCTCGAGTACTGGTCAACCTTTTAAGATCCCAGGAAACAGTGTTTAGGTTAACTGATCGTCTGTAAGCCCTGGTGGCATAAGATTAACGCTAAATATCTAATCAATCAATTAACATAACTAGACGCATCCGTCACCGTCTGGTTTATAGATTTATTTCTGGTTGTTCACAAATACTTATCTCCAAACATATCTGACATTGTGAACGTGCATCTGAAAAATATCCCAAATATAGGAAATACCGTTGTTGTGATTTCAATTATCTCCCTTTATATATTGTATATACATATACTTACCTTTGAATAAGAGTTGTAAATGAAAAATACAATAGCAGCCTATGAACCATGTATGCGTGAATTCTGATTACTTTTCTGGATTCCACACATGCAGACACAATGTTCAATTATTTATTAATAGTGTTCTAGTCTGAACCAAGCGGCATAGTACAACAATGTTCATATAAGTCACGTGATTTCTTTCTGGTACCTTGCTGTGATAAAGAAGACGACAAATGCACACAACGACCTTCAGACAGCAAATGTAGGGGGGAAACAACGTACAATGCACATTTGTCGTTTGGTTAATTACACGTGGTATCTTCGGCTACTATTTTAGTCTGTTTTCTGCACGATAACGTATCATTGTTATTCACCTGTCACACAAGCGACTAGCACTTGTTGTGGCGTCTTAGTATATAATTGGTAAATCTTTTCATGAAATATCGAGTTCACAGACATTAACCATTAAGCGCGTGTACACTGATAACCAGGTTTGCCATTCAAATCTCTGATCTGATTGCTAAAAGTGTACGCAATATGCAAGTTACAAAAATTAGAAAGACAAAACCATACAGCAATTTAACATGGATTTTCCTTTATGAAATAACTTCCTTAAAGGTCAATAAAATGGTAACGGTCAACGTTTATGGTCACGTGACGTTTCCAATGCAGTGTTCCTTTCATCTTTAAACAACACCATACATACAGTTAACATGAATACCTTGTATACTGTCGTAACCGATAACCAGTCAGGCTACCTACCAGTACAATTCCATCTACAGTACAGTGTTACAAATCTGAACACTTCCCAAGGTTTAGACTGGTCAAAACGCTTTACGAGAGAAAGTTTGCCATCATCTTTTTGAAAGACGGCGTTTCCACTCGGATTCATTCTGAGAGTTTCCTTCATAAATGAAACTGGAAACCATATTTAAACGACCAAGTGTTGACAGTAGCGAAACGACCAAGTGTTGACAGTAACGCTTAACTTCCTCCGTCTTCCGGCAAAGACCAAGCTCTTCTCCACATGTTACTTTAAAGGCTCACCTATCAATACCTCCAATCCTACCCCCTTAGTGACAGAGTAAGGAAATAGATCTGTGTAAAACGGTTGGGCATTATTTTTAAAACGGTCATATTTCTTTGTACATATAAGAACATCGAAACATTTCCATGACTTCTGGATGACATTGGGTACTGTTGGTTGAAGATATGACAGTTTAAAGATGTGTAGTGATACAACGCGACAAGTTGGTAGAATTGTCAAAAATGAAAGGGTGTCATCAACACATCAAAATTGTGAAAAACCGATCTGGTCAACCGTATGTTATTCCTGCATATTTGGACCAACAGAGGGCAATCTACAACACTCTTTTAGAACCACTGGCAATGTGTTCAGTGTCCCAGAAGTACATGTACCTCTATATATAGAATCTTGTGTACGAGCCATTAATAAAACTGTTTCATCATCCTACATACAGCATACTAACGATATTCTAAGTTACACACGATGGCGAATCCATGTGACCTAATGGTATTGAATGTTGTTAAAAGAGCTGGAGGAAACGTTGCTCGTTTCAGGTAGCATTTTTGCAGATAACTTTCTAAATAGCTTATGAATGTTCACTAAACAAAGACAAACATCGTCTCTATGTGGAGATTAACTATCAGAGACGGCGCCTGTTGTTTTTTTTTTGTTTCATTAATTTACATAAACTATTAAGACAGTTACCTGTTACATGTACAAGTGTTACCTGAAGCGGGTACTTTTCCTCCGCTATTTTTACACCACTCCATACCATTAAGTCACGTGGGTTCGCCATCGTGTTGAATAAACAACGCAGCCTTCATATTTTGCATACGTACATGTATCATTTCCTTCATTATCTTCTCAAATGTTAGATTGTATTAACCGTCATGGTTTTCCCCGCCAGAGACAGATATATCGAACTAACATACGGGCGTGCCGATTGGTCAGTTACTTCAACGGAAGTTGAATTACGTCACAGTTTGTCAAATGCATTAGATTGTTTTGAGCTGTAAAACAGGCAGAGCATTCCAGATGTTTACATTAAGATGTATCAGACCATGGGATAGACTAATGGAGTGTTTAGTCAACAGGATAGCTCATCTGAACATTTACAAAAGTATTACTCAAAAGTGTTTATCAAGCATTAATATAAAGAGTGCTTGTATTTGAAAAATAACAATAAGTATATTTTCAAGTGATATAACTACGTGTAAACACTACATGAACAATATAACATATAAATGTCTATTATCCCACTGGTTTGTGTTATGTTGATTATTTACTACAAGTATAGTTCAGTGTACGAACACAGCTTGACACTATATATATACATGTAATGAATGTAGATATCAAGTACTGTTTGCACGATTGCATGTATGACATCACTCTTTTCTGTTTGCATGTTCCTCGTGTAGGTAATGGAATAAAGGGAGAAAAGGGACAAAGGGGGCTAATCGGATTTACCGGATATAAGGGTGGAAAAGGTATGCACAAAACGTTATACACGTGTAAGTAATTTAACTAATATAAAGCCGTATATATACCAAAACAAAAAAAAGGAAAATGTTGCAAATGTTATACATTACATGTAACTTATTCTAATTTTTTCATCCATTGATCCTTGGTTTAAAGAATGAATACGTCGTGAAGCATAGTTATGTAATATCTCTCCTTGACTACTTCCTACTGTCAAAATTCGATTACTAAATAAACTTGGTGGTACATGAGCACGAACACGCCACTTACAAACAATAGTCAATAATATTTTTATTTGAAGAATAAGGTTAAATACCTATTTAATGCCCACCCCCCCCCCCCCACCCCCTCCCCCACATTGTCCATGTGGGGTGAGGCATCTCCTCACGAACCCATCGCTTAATGTCACCAATGATTTGAGTCCAGTTCGGTCCAAACACTTTATAATTTATGAGGATGTATGACTATTATTTTTGCTGGCCATACTTAATACCGCGAGTCGAAAAAAAATTCAACCATGTAAAGAATGGCATCAATAATAAACAGTAATACGGTTACTTAAGTGTGCTGAGTAAAAAACCAGTTGCCGATACGAAATGCAAACAAATGCCGACGCTAACGGAAGTTGCAGCTATTCGCGGTAATAGGTATATCGCGGTATTAAGTATACGAGGGATACCTTTCAATGATATTTTAACCAGCTGTTAAAATTAGGCAAGCTGATACGAAGTTGAAATAATAAATTGATTTATTATAAAAAGTAGTAAATAAATCTAAAAGATTCGAAATGCCACGTCTGTATGTTACAATTGCACTCATTACAACTGCATTTTAACAAACTCCGCACCAAAACTTTTTTTAATTTTCGACCTGCTTAAAAGAATAATTAATGTCACTTACAATACGTGAAACGCAATCAGACGGTTTCTTCTATCTTAGTTATATGTATGACGTAAGAATCGCAGAGCGTTATATGAGCAAGCAAGAACAACAGACAAGAATTTCTCTACATTGTTAATTTTAACTATTTTGATAATATTTGATGAGTCAGTTTTGTCTCAGGTACTAAATGTATCACATCGATTAACCGCCATCTTCCTTGCGGAAAACAAAAGGAAACAGCCATGTTGTCGTGCAATACAGATGTTGCTTTATACGTGTCAACAATTAATAATGTTCTGAATTAGTATGTTCATGTTAGCATGCACAGTTATCCATCTATCGTTACTATATTGTCCCCACCCCAAAATATGTGATGTTAGATGTACGACATAACGGCAATACTATTAAACATAATGTCACCATTCTATTACATTTATTGAGAACGTATTTAGAAATAAGTTTGATACATTGTAAACTTTCATACACGCTATTCGTGAATACTATTTGTAAAAAAAAGACGGACCCGATTAGCTCAGTCGGTTACGCGTCTGAATGTATTGTTTTGTTGTCATAACAAGCAGCTATAAACGGACACATTGTCATCGTAATATGTATATATATTTATATAAATATTACGATGACATGTGTCATCTTATATATATAAGACGATTCTGATTGATTGACATCTGATTATTTACAAGGCTAGATTCCTCTAAAAGCAGTGTAAGTGAGTCATCGATAACATTGATTGTGACAGTGGTTTTTATATACCAGCCTAGTCAACTTCACAATCATCAATTTTACGTCCACAAAATGACCTATTTTGTATCATTCATTCCTTTTTATTCAGTTTTTCATTCATGCAATCATTCGTTCATTTATTAATTCATTTTTATTTCCCCCTCCAAAACTTTTTGGGTGACATATAGTAATCGCAGTGTCCGTCCGTCCGGCCTGTAACTTTGTCATGCATAGATGAATTTTATAAATATGTGCTACAAATAATCAAAATAACATGACGACGTGTTGCGCATAACACCCAGACTCCCACTTCAAGGTCAAGGTCACAATTTAACTTTGTTTGACGACACTTTCAGTCTATTTGAGATTTTGTGTTCGGTCTGTAACTTTGTCACCTATGGATAAATTTCAAAAACGGTTGGCTCAAATCATCAGCATGACATGATGGCGTATCGCGCGTAAAACTTACACCCGTACTTTAAAGGTCAATGTCAGACGTTGGATATTATAAATACTTGCTACAAATGACCAACATAACATCACGACATGTCGTGCGTAACACCCAGACTCCCACTTCAAAGGTCAAGGTCATACTTTGAGTTTTGTGTGAGATTTCGTGTCCTGCCTCTTACTTTGTCATGCATAGATGGATTTTATAAATATTTGCTACAAATGATCAACATAACATGACGACATGTCGCGCGTAATTTCATTCATTCATTCATTCATTCATTCATTCATTCATTCATTCAGCACGCATTTTCATGCACTCATTCACTCAGTTCACTTTGTAATTTTCTCCCTTTAAATGATTATGGAAATTGAAACACTGTTATTACACGATTGTTAATCTTTTTCCATCGTGATGGTTCTTTATGTAGAATAAAATAGAGACTACCAAAACTGTCTAACGTTTGTATGTAGATATGCACGAAGACACACACCTTTAACACTTTACCGTTTTATTTTGCATGCTGCTATTAAAGGAGAGGCGGGTCAAAAGGGAGAAAAAGGTAGGTGTGATTTATAACCATGGTGACATCTGATTCGTCACACAAACACCGACAGGGTCATAGCAAGCATTGAATTAGCGGCTGCACGTAATAATAGATGCAAGAACTGGAATTTTAAAGTATTAGAAATGTTCAAAGAATATAATGTAGAAAGATATGTTAAAGTTAATGTAAATGCAAATAAATTTGTACTTTTAAACGAAATAATACCAATGATTGTGAATGACGTTGTCACAAAGTGGCACGAAGATGTAAACAGAGAAGTTTCACAAAGAGGTAACGGGGGAAATAAACTTAGACTTTGAATATAATGTGGAACCATACTGTAAATTAGTATACAATAGACGCCATAGAGGTGCTTTAGCAAAATTTAGAAGTGGCACTGCTCCAATAGCCATTGAAACTTGAAGATATAGACAGTTGAGTGTAAATGATCGAGTGTGCTTTCATTGTAAAGATGAAGTTGAAAATGAGATGCATGTGTTATAAATTGCCCTTTGTATGATACCATTCGATTATAGTTATTGACAGAAATTGTAAGTGTTTTTAAGGAATTTAATTCGTGTAGCGATAATGATAAACTATGCTATATACTATCGAACCAAAGTGTTGTGAAACTAAGTGCCAAAACCTGTTTTATGATTTTAAAGAGAAAAAGAAATATTTTATATAGTTGTATATAAATAATGTAATAGATGATTTAGACATATGAAGCATTTTAACATTGTAGTGAGAAGTCGGTGCTAATCATTTCATTCTAGATCCGATATTTTTTAAGCTTTAAGTAGCAGATGCGTTAGCATTTCCTTTCCTCCTCACATCATAATCTTATATAATTTTAATAATATTTTAGACAATATGTCAAGATTAGCACCGGCCTCTCCTTTTTTATGGTGTATATATATATGTTAAAACGTGGTATGTTATATGTGCTATTCTGCAAGTATGTTTGCTAGTCTGTAAGGTTATCAGTAAATATATAAACAACAAGTATTATTGCTTGTGATAAATTGGTTTAAAATATGTATTGATTTGTTTTACATGTAATATAGTCTTTTATAATTCTTTATAGCGGCATGACTAACTGTTAAATATAATAAAAATTAAATTCAAATGTTAACGGAATGGATCTAACCACAGCAGCTATATAACGTGAATACTTAATTAAGCAACAGGATTCACAATTATTGTCATGCTACATTGCCGACAGGAACATGGAAAGGCAATCAATCATAATACTTTTAAAACCAAAGCGAGACAACTGTCGTTTTATTATCCATACTGAATAGACAGAGTTGTCTTTCTCAATATTGCAGCCAGAAAGAGTTATATACTATAGTACTAGTTGAAGCTTTACATGCATGTTTGAATTTATGTTTATTTCTTTATCAAATATAATAAACAGATGATAAAAGCAGATACAATTTTTTCCACATATAGGCTTTGGTGTCCAGGGATGGAAAGGACAAATCGGTCCGCCGGGACCAAAAGGGGAAAGAGGAGATAGAGGATATTGTTCGGGTAATTATCACAGTAACAATCATCAAATGCACGTTTTCCTCCAAGCTCAATACAAAATTCTTATGAAACCCCCATAAGACCAACTGCATGTTTTACAATTGTGTAAAACGCACTAGTACTTAGTGAAGTTGTTTTACAGATTGTTTTTTTTTTACAATTCCATCGAGCTGACCCTTTGCGCGAATTGCCATAGATATACTTATCATTAGGCTATCATTGAACTCTGTCTTGCTCAGTACCTTTAGGCGATATGTCTTTAAAACTGATGGGACAACAATCGATTGCTTCCCTTTAGCAAATCCTATCTTAGTTACTTCCCTTAGTTATTTAGAGGCCTGTACGCGTAATTTGTCTGTTTCGTTGAACAAATTTTAATCTTGATGTTCGAATGATCTAATATATATTATATACCGCCCAGTTGCACTTGTTATACGACGTGTTGATGTGTCGCCTCGTATCTAACATATCTTACCGATAACCAATTAGGACGAGGTTGTTAACACATTGTATTATTTTTACAGCCTCAAAGTGTGGTGATAAACACGTGAGAGATACAGAGACGAAAACAGAGTTGTATACTGTACCAAAAGGTAAGTTTAGTTTGATTATAAACATCCCAACGCACATATGACAGTTTATTGAATATGTAGTGTATTGAAACATCAATAATTGTCATTTTTAATGAATTGGCGCTGTACCACATTTGTTTCCTACTACGTTGTTGCTAACTTTCGGAAGAAGTCCTGAGCTTTTTATTGAACAGTCTACATCAAAAGATTTTTCGTTGTCAAAAATTGTGCATAAATATATATTTCAAATGCGTTAATAAACACCAACAGAAATTTTCACTTTCCTTTAATGCACCATGCACCCGGCCTACTTACATAGAGAATATGAGAATACCCATACTTGCATCAACTTTTCACCCTTTCAGGTACTTAATTAATTCAAATTAGTCTAAAATAATTTACAAACATTTTTATAGAATGTTCGCGTCATCGAAATTTACGTGATTTCCATTTGGAATTTAAAGTTTTTAAAATTACTTTATCCGTTTTATAAGTAACTATGTACTGCCGACAAGGTGCTTGTACATTTATGTAATTTTCAAATTCAAAATATCACCCTTACGGTATATTGTATACACTCATTAATGTACATGCAATAGTGACAACGACGCCGTCAACGACGACAACGACCGCCATACCTACAACAACAACTGTACCAACAACAACTCCGACCATCCCGCCAAGTCTGGCCCCACGGACTAAGGGTAAAATGTGTTTTCGCATGCGTAGACATGGAAGGAATAACACTATTAACATTGCCATGCATGTGTTTTAACAACATCCTGACAAGGAAGTAACCATCAAACAATACAGTATCTAGATGTACAATCATTTTCAGTCTGTAGTACGGACCCAGCTCTCCCGATTGGGTATTTTAAATAGCAATGTTGGGAAAGCCACACTTGAGCACGTTGATTGGTCAGTTGCTTCAACTGAAAGTTTGAGTTACGTATAAGATAAGTAAGCGTTCATTGCTATGAGTTGTGGGACAGGCACAGAATTCTATGCTTTTTAATTGGCGGTTAATAGACCTGATTTGGTTATTACATTGTATTACGTTCTAGGATAGACTAACACTCATTAGACTTGTATGCTAGTACTGCTTTAAAACAGGGTTCATGTAAACATATGGCATTCATGCGATACATGTATTTCCTGGTTCTAAACCGGTTCTAATTAATGACTTATTACATGCACATGCATACTAACCGTTTAAATCAAAATATCTAACAAATTATTTAATACCATTGACACATACTAGACTAATGATTCTATACTAAATTACAAATCGTGTGTTCCAATCGTTACGTTACGTAAAATAACTTACTTTTTATGGTTAATTTCCTTATTCTGAAATTACGCCACACACACGTCATGCTAGGATCAACTTTCTGGTATCCTATTTGGAAACTGTCTATTTTGGAATATTTCCTAGTAAAATAGATCAAGGGATTTTAATTCCTTAATTAGATATATAAATGTGCGCTGGTCCATTAGCATACGATCGGGTGTTGTTGTTTCGAAGCTCCATCACGGATATGTGAAGTGTCCTTGGGCAACACTCTGTGTGTACATAAACAGCTACTAAGTACTGGTTCTACACAGCAACACTTCGAACATGATTTGTCTAAGTTGTAAGAACTTGCCTCACAGTCAACGGAAAATTAAAAAAAAATCAAAAATAAAAATAAATTTATCTTATTTACTTGCTTAGAGATATTTCATCTAAATAGACTATTCAACACCCTTTACCTTTCAACAGTTCCGGACAGATATGGGAACGAAAACTGGTTTTGTTATGTAACTTTTACCCCCAATCTACGCCGATCCTGGACACTTCAGGTCACTCCTCGTGGAGTAACCCGACACTTCTTTACCAAATATGACACTGTAAATAGTTTTAAAATTTATCATTTGAAACACTGTGCGCAACCACCACGCCGAGTCTCATTGGACTACATACGTTCTATTAAGAGTCCAGCTCAGAATATGGAAGAAGAAGAAGAATCTCAGCAAGAAGAAGTAAGTGACCTTAAAATTAGGCCACGAAGGACCCCTGACGTTTTGAAGGAGATAGACGAGTTGTCACCTAGCAAAATTGTTCTTAGGAGTTCTACAAGTTCTCGCATGTATACCATAACAGATAAGAATACTAATAAGATGGTTTATTACTTATGTTGGTTTATTGCAGGTGCCTCGCCTATTAGAAACGCTGCTGGTGTAATACACGTGTCGATCTCAGTGTCGGTTCTAACTGTAGCACAGTTACTAACAACGACTAACCTTCTAACCTTATGTTTGTACGTATTGGTGTAGCAGCACGTTAAAGAGGTCCCACCTGTGTTTTTTGTAATGATTTTTGATTTATCAAAAAATGAAATAGTGTATCAAACTAAAACATAATGGTTGACATTGTGGTTTATCTTATATTTGTCAAAAATCATGAATAACCGGGTCACCATTTTTCCTAATTTTTTGTCATAACATAAAACACTGGTTGACAATTTATCCCAAGTCGTAAACTATTATTTAATCAATGTATTCGCAAGTCTACATAACAAAGACGTAATACAATATACAGTCAAATCTGTATTAAGCAGCCAGTCAAGAGAATAAGCGAAAGTGGCCTTTTAAGACAGGCGGTTGCTTAATACAGGTTTATTTTGCTGTGAAAGCATAGGAATGTGAAATATCCAATGCGGCTACTTAAGACAAGGAGCTGCTAAATAGAGGTGTCCGCTTACACAGGTTTGACTGTATATCAGTATATGTTTTTGTAAATATTACTAACATGTATGTAAAAAAACTAAAAAGAAATATGTAAGATATAGGTGAGGCCCCTTAACGGTTTCTAACATTAGACTCCGGGTAAGGTATAAGTATTTGTGTTTTGAAACTTCTTATTCATATGGATCAACATTAGTAAGACTGATGAAAATACAAATGTTATCGTTATGTATGTATATTTTCCATATGTACGAGTATGTTGTATTCAAACAAAGTATTTACGGTGTGTTTATCATGGACCTTTCTCAAAATATAGCTATCTCTCTCTATCCTTTAGGAAATAGCATTCGCCTACAAAATTTAATATTCGTAACCAGTTCGTCTCTCTCAGTATACTGCATTTGACCAATTCGCTCTTAACAGATTTAAACGTGTCTTTTTGCCGTCGTCCCTCGGTAGATGCAATATTATTAGTGTATAATACTTTAAGACAGCAAAGGTGGCCAAAACAGCAATTTCTTTTATACTGACTTTTTACACATGGCAATGCTGAAATATATTTTAACCAGAGAAAAATATTTATTAACTTGCTATGTCATGAAACTTCATGTTAAAACTACGTATTTATTTGGATGTTAAAGTAGTTGCAGTTTACATAGCAATAGTGGTATCACGATAGTATTGAAAATATAGATAAAATTACAGGTAGGTGGCTGTGAAAGCAACCTGCTTACACGATGCTTTGATTGGTAGAATGGTTTCCATTGCAATATTATTTTTAATCATGATATGAGGCGGGGCCGGTTGATAGTAAAACCAGCTGTTTACACGATGCTTTGACTGGTAGAAACTTTTCCATTGCCTAACCATGTGCAATCATGATGGCAGGCGAGGCTTTGTTCTATATGATCTATTAGCACAAAATAATCAGAACATAATCTTCATTTTTTTTTAATTGAAAGAATGTCGTGAAACATGAAACTCTTACTCGATAAATAAGACGTAGTACATAATTATACAGTCATGAACCTTACACACGTGCGCTCTTTAGTTATAGTAAATGGCAGGTTTTCTAAGTGTACTATGTAACGTGTAACGTGTGATTCATTCTAGCGTAGATACGGGTACATGCGAGTGGTAAACAATAATAGTGTGATTTATGTTACATAAATTAGATAAGTATGGTGTATCATAAATGTCTTCATGTGTCTAGTTTAGTAGCATTCTCTAAATAGTCACAAGCTTTTGTTTTACTTTACGACAACAAATAATGTAAATATATGTTGATGAAGTGAAAAATGTATTATCAACATAGGCACTATGGAAAGAAACACGAAACTGTAAACTGTGCTATTTCATGCATTGGCGATATTTGGCAAACACATACGAAAATAAACTAGATTTAGCGATGGATATTCGGTATACCACAAAGCACCATGTGATAATCTTGTTTTGTTATTTCCCTTACAGTCTGTAGAATAAAAGCGGTAGGAAAACCAACTCTAATAAAAAGATTTCAATCTGCTTTTGGGACGTGGCTGATAGATCCTTTATATCCTGATAAAATCTGGATAACACGTGGTTTCCATGGAAACATTTTGGAAGAATACGGTAGTGAAGACAAACTAAAACGGGGTATAATAGACAGAACTCATAAATTGCGCCTTGACCGTTACTATGGTACCCAACACGCTATGTATAATAGATCGCTGTACTACCAGTTCAAAGACAAACCTCACATCGTGCGTTATGATCTTGTACAACAAGGGGTATCACAGGCCAAAGTGGATATTGACAGTCACTTTAATGACGAAACATTTTTGTATAAGTCAAGTAAAATATATTTCGACATAACAGCTGATGAGAACGGTTTGTGGGTAATTTTTGGTAGGGAAAAGCGAGATGGGTCATGGGTGCATATCATGAAACTTGATTTGGTCTCCATGGATACGCTGCGAGTTTGGAAACTTCCGATAAAAACAGGTGTTTATTCAAACGGATTTATTGCTTGTGGTATTGTTTACTTCGTGGAAGCCATAAACGAACAAGTATCAAAGATCGCCGGTTGGTATGATCTATATAGCACAAATGAACGTTTTGTAAAAGCAGAAAAGGGAAGACCGTTACAGCTACACACTCCGTTTAAAAAGAATACAATGATGACATTCTACACAAACATGCGTGACAGAAGGAGCAGCATGCTTCTGGGCTGGGATAACGGATTTATGACGAAATATCGTCTGCTCTTCTAGTAAAAATATCGTCTGTATCGCTGCTATTATATGTATAATCTAGAATCGTTTCCATAGATACTATTAACCAATCATTTCGATAGATCAAAATTAGCGATTATTTGTTTGCTCTTTATTCTACCTATAAAATAACTACTCAGAATATAAAACTTTTTTCAGATTCTGGAGACACCTTTTCATGTTTATATACCATCAAGAGTTATATGTGCATGTATGTGTATGACATCTGTTTATTTTATTATATGAAATATAACTGTTTTGATATTGAAAATAAACCCAATTTTAACAAATAGATTCGGGATAGAGCAAACAAACATATTTTAATGTCAACCATTTATATGAGTCGGTGCTCTTCTGATATTTGCAAAGTAAATACATAGGAGTTGTTATAATTATCCTTGACTGAAATCCACGCTACTACTTAACAAGCTTCGTCGTTCGTTAACGTCTCACACCACTATTACATTTCCCATAGGGCTCCATTGTAACATTTATATCCAAAAACACAGTGAAATAAACAAAATCTGCAGATATGTCTGAGCTCAAATTGTTCACTGGTTCAAGATCTGCAATTATAAAGAAAATACCATTCCTTGACCAGTTTAAATTCAATGGTTTTGTGATACCCATCAATTTCCAGGGTATTGATATGTCAACTATTTGCCAAGAATGCGGTCCGAACCATCTCATTTAAAATGAGACAGAATTGCCAAGAAATGTGATATCAGCATCACATTTCCATGGTGATTGTTAAGATATTGACCTTTTTACACATGGTAGATAAGAATAAATCACTGCAGTACAGATCCCTGAAAAAGGAAGAAAACGATAACTAAAGTTTTACTTCTACCTCCTTAATCTGGAGTATTAAAGGGAGATAACAGTAGTGTGAGTCCTAAGTACATAGGAAAATAATTCATCTGTGAACGTGCATAATAAACGCGTAAAATATTTTTTAAGATTAACCGCAAGTTTCTCGCACATGATTTTGCTTGTCACTACATTAACAAATATTTGATTTAAATTTGGTTTTTTTGTGAAATTTCCTAACCGATTCGAAGCTTTTTACCGCCTTTTTGTGGGGGAAGATGAGGTGTATTATCATCACGTGGTATTAACCACCGATATTAGAATAATGAGGCCATTGCTCCTTCTTCTCATATCGGGTATATCAGATTGATATTGGTAAAACTTATTTTGATTAAAGTCCCCGATACTTAATTATAGACTATGTATATATTAATTAAATATACTGTAACTATGTTATTGATAGTCTCTTTTTACATAACATATATATACATTGATAATGTTTGATGTGCTTCTAATACCCTACATTCATTTAGTCTGTAGAACGAACCAAGCTCTCTCGAATAAAATCATTTGATAACAATTGTTACGAGTACGTTGATTGGTCAGTTGCTTCAGGGAAAGTCTGAATTACGTCATAGTTTAGTAAGCCTTCAATTGCTATGAATTGTGGGACAGGCATAGAACTCCCTGCTTTTTATATTGGTGGTTAAATTAATAGACCTGATTCGGGAGATATAGGTTTTGGGATAGACTAAAATTCATTGGCCAAGAATGGTTAGGACGCTAAAATTAAATTCCCGAAAAATGCGGGCTCCGTCATTGTTCAAGAATGTTTGTATTGTGAATTCAATTTAAACTGCTATGATGTTAATAATAAGTATACCATGATGTTGTATATATGTTAGTAATTGTTAAAATTTATTTTAAAGGCAATTACAGCGATATTGAACTTATTTTGTTATCAGTCAATGAAGGATGTTACAGTTATAGATATGTAACTGCAGTTGTAACCGGACAATTCCAATTGGAAACTTTAATTCTGTATAATATAGCTTTTCTTTTATAAATTCCTCAGTCATATCACAACTGTGTGTACTTCAGACAATGTTAGAGGTCCTCCAGAGTAGACTAGTCTGCTACAAAAATATGTTTAATGTACATATAAGATGTCCTTATCCAATGATATTATCTTTAGATAAAACTGACGGCTGTAAGAACTGCTTGTAAGCTATTTTGAAGTAAAACAGATCTATATATTGAAGAAAAACAAAAGCATTTCTATCCTATGAAATAATGTCTGTTCTGTCTGCCTGTGAGTGTTAGATCTATATAGATCAGGATGAGGTAGCGTTTAGTGAAAATTAAAACATCATGGTTGCGTTCAGTTCGGTTAAACGTTAGCTGACATAGTTTCCTGGATACTGGCTCAACCTCATGTTAGCACGCAGTACGCGATAATTTTATGGAACCAGGCATTAAAAGCGTGTTTGCTGTTTAACTGTTCTGAACGCAGCTCTCGTTTAAATAAAATGAAAAACTGAGAGATGTAATACACACAAAATAAGAACACATACGTTCAGTAGCCACAGTACTTATCCATCACAATGTAACAGAGCATCTATTGAATAAGCGTAGTCCCTGTTGTGAAAACATACAGAAGAAAAGTGAACGTGTTACGCGAGATTGACACAAGTTTGGTGCAGCATTAAACATGATCTAGCTGTTTTCCAAACGTTTCGCAAAGCTAAGTGAATAGAGATTTGTTTGTACTGAATCTACTACCGCCTTATTCTTGCTGGCATAAAAGATACAAGAAATTCATATACAATAAGAACACATGTTCAACTTGATATCGAACATTCAAAGGATACAGAGACGCCGTCTGAAGAAGTAGTAAAACATTTTTATGGACAGCTGATTGTTTATGACGGATCGATTATATTTCTTAAATTCATGTGTGGTTGAGAAAAAATATTTAATGTTAAAGTTCATAGCTTGCAAAAAAGTAATTATTTTGTCATCATATGCAAACATAACGTTGTTTAATGTAATTTGCTTTAGAATTAGAATTTGTAATAAAATCAGCTTTTGTTTAAAATGTGATTTAATTATTTGTTTTCAAATCGTCGTTTGTTTTTATTACGTCTGTATATTATATATGTGTACATTGTATATACATTGCTGCAAATATGGTTGTAGGAATTACAGAAATAAAGTATTTTGTAAAGAAACAATGACGTATTAATTATTTATATCACCACTTTATTTGAAATTGTCACGTGATTTGTATGACGTTAAGTGTCGATTTAAGCAACATTTTTATTTAATCGCCATTTCGCTGGATTTCTACCTTGTCAAAATTAGACCATTTGCACGTTTAGTAATTGACTGTAATAAATTACAGATATGGCTAATTCTTTTGAGCCGGGTCCGGCTAGCTCCTGCTGAAGGTGTTATATAACTTTAATTTTGTGTGATGGTACGTCATGCATTCATTATTTGTTTCTATGATAACACTAGTTTACGTGCTAATACATTTAAAGAATAACAAGTTAAAACAGTTTTGAGTAATGTATATCTTAATGACTTTTGTTATTTTGGTAAATTAATAGAAAGTTTAATACATGTAATATATTGTTTTTAATTACATTTCATCTCAGACATATAACAAGTCATATAATTTACAAGTGAAAATAGTAAATAAATATTGTATATATACGTCATATTGTCATAGTTTCACATGAAGCAACACAATCATCTTCACTAGTATCACAGAATGTAAAAATGGAAGGCATTAAACTAACTGTAGTCCATTAATATACTCCATATTACACAGCACATAACTATATACGTGTACGTGAACTTTAATGGGTATCACTGTGATCTTGTTAATCACATTAGCTTAATTTCCTATTTTTACCACAACAATGTTTCAATACAAGGGATATTTGAGTCGTGTTATTATGTTCATCAAATAAGACGATTATTAAGTCCCTATATGTCGACTTATTAGGAAAATATATTCATATTATATTGCGTAAATTCAATTTTTGTTAAAGCGACAAAATGTCAACTATCGTTCTAAGTGACGTTAGGTGACATGTGACATGCATGACGTTCCGACTCGTTAGTTTATATTTTAGATTACTGTCAACGCTAGTTAACAGTTAAACAGAGCACATTTGAGCAAGTTGATTGGTAAGTTAATTCAGAGAAAGTTTGAATGACGTCGTAGCAACTATTAAATAGCGTTCAGTTGCTATGAATTGTGGGACAGGTATACAATTCCCTGCTTTTTTCACTGGGGGTAAATAGACCCGATTCAGGATATACCAGGTGTTATATAAAGACTATGTCAACGCTGTGCATTCATTCGGAAGTGTTTTGTACATAAAGGACTCATAAAACATTCATATTGTTGCAAAAACGATATATATAATAACGTATCTTACATTATTTTGAATGTATCTAAATGTAAAGTTACTCTTAGAACTATCATAGAAGTCACTCTACAGCAATACTTGTCTTTTAACGCGTTATCAACTTGATTTCATATTTCAAATTCAGATATTTCTGATAAGTGACAAATCGAGCAATGATCATAAATATTTCACACCTATGTTTATGTAAGCATCGAATCACCTAATAACTAGTAAAATGATGACACAACTCCGCTTACCTGGACATCAACAGCTTGTCGAGGTTTGACATCAATCAATATGAACACTTCATATACTGATATATTTAAGTAAACTTTGATACAAGTTGGCTAGTATTCTAGGTTTATGAAATAATGATTAACCACATTCTGTGTATAATAACTTATAAAATAGTCTGCGTATAATAATTTATAACACAATGTGTGTATAACAACTTATACCATATTTTGTGTATAATAACTGATACCATATTCTGTGAATGATAACTTATATTTGCATATGTGAATACCATTCACGGATACAGTAGTTGCTTTGTAAATAAGTTATACTTCAATATTCGTCCTAGGCTTGGCGATGGCATAAGCCAATCCATACAAACAAAACGGTAATACAAGTCCGAAAACAAAAAACGCCCATTCCAAAGCCACACCCACCTCGAGCAGCGTAAAAACAATCACACACATAGCTTCGGAATCTGTGTATCCGTCTCCAAGACGCACCAGCATAATAACGGTACCTGCAAATAGACATGTGTATTTTATTAATAAATATGCCCAACATCCAGAACCGTCTGTAAAATATAAAAAAATCAGGGGACACAATTCAATTACGGGACAAATTTATTGTAACTACAGAGTTACACGCCTTTGCTGGAATCCAGAGCAATCCTTTGCTCTCGTTATCCGTCTTCATACCACACAACCAGGGAGGTTACTGTTCATACAGATATCATACCACAAAACCAGGCGGGTTACTGTTCATAAAGATATCATACCACACAACCAGATGGGTTACTGTTCATAAAGATATCATACCACAAAACCAGGTGGGTTACTTTTCATACAGATATCATACCACAAAACCAGGTGGGTTGCTGTTCATAAAGATATCATACTACAAAACCAGGTGGGTTGCTGTTCATATAGATATCATACCACACAATTAGGTGGGTTGCTGTTCATAAAGATATCATACTACAAAACCAGGTGGGTTGCTGTTCATACAGATATCATACCATAAAATCAGATGGGTTGCTGTTCATACAGATATCATACCACACAACCAGGTGTGTTACTGTTCATACAGATATCATACCACAAAACCAGGTGGATTACTGTTCATAAAGATATCATACCGCACAACCAGATGGGTTACTGTTCATAAAGATATCATACCGCACAACCAGGTGGGTTACTGTTCATAAAGATATCATACCTGAAAACTAGGTGGGTTACTGTTCATTAAGATATCATTTTTAGTTTAGCGTGTTTTGCAATCGCATATCTAATGGATGATTGTAATTATAAATTATGAGCAAAAATATTTAAAAAAAAAATTTTTTTTGCTCATGCCGGTAAAAACTAACTCAGTAAATGTATATTTTACATTTTTGTCATAGATGAATATAAATGTATGAAAAAGTAGGCCTTTCAACCATTTCCAACAGTTATTTTTTTATAAGGATGTCGCTTTTCAAAAGATTAGAATTGTTTAATGTTTATATGGAGTGCGTCGTCCACTGGTAGAGCACCGAATCCATGATCGGAGGGTCGTTGGTTCGGTCCTCCTCTACGGCTATGTGCGGTGTTCTTGAGTTAGACAGATTTTCGCATATTCTTAGTACTAATTCTACCCAGGAAGACTTCGAGAGTGATGTGTATGAGTTGTGATAACTTGTTTCGAAATCGAAGTTAAATATGTAAGTTTAAATTAAAATATTAGAAATAAAAAGTTCTATAACCATACTGGATTATTTCGAATAAAGTATTGCATATTTATATAATACATATATATCAGAAATTCATCAAAATTGCCTATGTCCTTTTAAAAACGTAAATGTTTTTATGACAATATATAACACCTTTAAAAATATAACGTGGCAAGATATATCAATATGTATTATATAATCACCATGTACACTGTCGCTTCGGAACATTCTATTGACAAATAAACGAATCCTATATGAAATATTAAACAGGTCACCTCGCCAAATATTTAATACTGTTTACCTGTAGTTACGGCGGCAAATCTACAAATAGTGACGAAATAGAAAAATATGCCCCTTCCCAACTTTTCGTCGTCTTGTATACAACCGCCGACTCTTTTCGTCCACTCCATAATGGTGACCGGAAATACGAAAATGGACAAGACCCCGTCACATATAAGGTAATAGTTGATGAGCAGTTCCACGTGGCAGTGAAGAAGGCCCAATACCCCTAATAAATAGATAGTAAATATGTGGCATGTATTATATAATATTTTGTTTGGTAAAGGAGCATAACTCCTACTAGAATGCCTAACAGAATTACTGCGCTTTGTATATCGCCGCGTTTTTTAAAATGTTAATTTTAGTCTGTGTGTTTTTGTGTTTGTGTACTTGACACTTCTGTTCTTAAAATATCCTACCTACATGTAGCAACTGATAATGCCTTGTCAATGAAAACAGGGCATCAAACAAAACGTTTTGTACGCTGTCGCACGCCATTGGTTGTCCTTCTTATTTCTATAATCAATAAAACATTTTTAAAATGCTTATCATGCATAGAAAAACCCAAACGAAAGAAGGGAATCTTACATTGAATTGTATGTTGACATTTGCTGTACTAAAAAAGCAATAGAAAAGTAAGGTTCATGTTTCATCCAAGATAGTTGATCTTACAATTGAGTTCAGAAACAATGTATTCACACCCCGAATTTCCAAGAATCAATTGTTATTCTGAATTCACAATTCAAACATGACATTGCTTTCAAAATGAACCAAATACATCAATAACGCCATTCAAATCGCAAAATGAGCATGTAAATAAGGAGAATGCATTTTGAAATCAGTAGAAACAAGGGTTATTTATCGCCGCCATTATGCCCCACTGAAACACTTCCTGTTTCAAATGGTAACGTTATACCTGTAACCAAATAACTTCTTAATAAGTCTAGTTCTTAATCAGACAGTTTCCAATTAAATGCCAGTAGCGATACTATATGTATATAAAATTATAATATTTCCGCTAATCTGAACCGGCTAATATGTAAAAGCAAATGCAATAATGGGACAATCGCATGCTCCGTGTATTTAAACTTTATGTTGCTTTGATATCGAAGCTGTTTGGTCAAACGTAAAGTTGATATTCTCTAACTGTGCAGAACTTGTTTTACCAAAGAAGCGGACTCGAAAGCGGTACAAATACGCTCTGAGCTTTCTTCACAATCGAGCTAAAATTAAAAAAAAATAGCAGTATAAACTAACGTGTATCTGACAATATAAGTACCATACCTGCACAAATGTACGTCATACCCAACAAACAGTATAGAAACAAAAATATGACGTCATCACATCGGCAATCTGGAAGAGACATGAAAATATAGATCACGGTGAATAACCTTAACGGACCCTTGCTGCTGGAAACAGCGTTGCCAAACCCTGACTGTTCACGAAACGGTGCAAGAAGTATGATATTCCATGATTCGAACACCGTTTGGAAATGTGTTTGTATGCCAAACTCAGGCATTCCGTAATATTGACCCGCATAGCTCTTCTAAATCCGTCATTTAGGTCATATATTTCCAACCAGGATCAGTCGCTTGAACAACAAGGATTAGACAACGACGTTTACAGCAGCAAGGATCCGCTTGTATGACTATCCATCGTAACGTTTATAAATACCACATCGTATAGTTTAAGTCGTTATTGATTAAGATTCACGTGTATATGAATATTTCTATTAAATGAATTTAAAACAAGCATTCGAAAGTACCTTGTAGTATTACTACATTTTAAAGATGGTGGTTATATAGCAAATATATGTACAAATATAGGATTCAAATGGCATGGACTGTTTTTTAAATCTATTTTTAATATCTGAAACAAATTATGTGCATATATATCTAGCTATACCCCCTTATCAGTTTTACATCTAGCTCGTTTTCCCGCTCTTTTTTCCCTCGCTAGATTTCTTAACCGCTTCTTTTCGCCCCTCTCTCTCTCTCTCTCTCTCTCTCTCTCTCTCTCTCTCTCAGTTTTTTCTCGCTTTTTATATTTTCTCTCTCTCTCTCTTTCTCTCTCTCTCTCTCTCTCTCTCTCTCTCTCTCTCTCTGTTTGTATATATATTATATATATCCACATTTTCGTACATGAGCAATACTTATGGTTGATGTCGTTAGCCACCCTTCGTCTGAAGCCGCTATAACCGCCAGAGTTCTGCCAGTGCTTCGTCAACATTTGCATAAACGTTTGTTCCATGACGTTGTCTCCTCGCGACAACCTGGTTGTGGTGTCGTCCTGTGATGAAGCTTGTTGCCATTGAGTAGCGACGTACGACTGCGGGCTGCTCAGTGGCGTGAGTGTTAGACCGGGATCACAGTCGAAAGACGCTATACCCTCATCGATGCTGCCTGGAAAATTAAGTTTCAGGAAAACAATGGTTAGTAATTGAAAGAATTATTTCTAAAAGGGCATGATGGTGATATTTATGTTTATCGCCGCCACCGGTTTCCCGCATGGGTCCAGACTTAACCCTATCTTTGTCAAAGAGAGACAACTTAATTAACATTATATTTGTTTGGCGCTGTACGAGTTGTCTTTCTTATTAAATCATGCGTGCGCACTGTAGAGTTATTCCCCTTGGGGAAACTCTTTAGTTTTTTTGGATAACAAATAAAAGTTTTGTCTTTTTCACGTTTATACGTCAATCATCAATAATGTTGTTGCATAGCATATCTGATACATGTGTATATATACAAGTTGATATTATTACATAGTGGATAATTGAAACGACGGACATTCGTCTGATTACATACTTGCTGCACTAGCAACATTTTGTGCGGCCGATAGGCTACCGGGAAGTACACCAGGTAGACAAACTATGCAAGAAACTTTTGTAATTTAACAATTTGGCTATAGTCGAGAGGCCATTAAAAATTCTCAGGTTAAACGCACGAGGATCCAGAGAAATTTCTTAATTACTTTGAGTCGTATTTGCGGCTAGCAAACATTGACTTATTGTAAAATTTAAGTTTTGTGACGATTCTGTGGATCTTATATCTGGCTTGTGCGCGTATAACAGATCGTGAAGACCATCCTTTGTTAGCCTGATTTATTGTGCGGATGGACAACTGTTTTTGTTTTTTTTGATATCCGAACTACTGTCCATAACAGTTTACAATTTATTTTTATTTCTCGTAGTTACCCAACACACTAAGAATACAAACTAGTCAATAAAGAAAGACAACTCATGCAAACCAAACAAATATAATAATTTATCGAGTTGTCTCCCTTTGACAACACACAAACCAATACAGATTTATTAACAGTGGCTCAGCATGTGCTAGCTTACAAACGATTAGTGCAACATATTGCAGTCTCTGGGTATCCTTTTAAATATTTTTTGTATAATTTTGCGTCTCCCCGAGTTAATTCTTGGCGGGGGGGGGGGGGGGGGGGGGGGGGTCTTAGTTGTTGGATAATGAAAAGAAATAAAAAATAAAACAATTTTGTGATGGAAGTTTCTTTTTTCGTTAATAAGTTTTATCATAACGATATTTCACAATAGACCTGATACATTTGTGTATATTACATGATTCTAGTATTTTCCGCCATTTTGGACATTAGCAGTCAGATAGACAGATGCATTTCGGCATTAGCGTATGCGTCTATTATCTGTTTACACATAATTATTGTATGTTTATGCCATTATTTAAATTGTCAAAGGTAATAATTGTGTATTGTCGTTATGCCAATAAAATTGAAACTGAAATTGGTATATCATAGATATAAGTGTTAATTTTTTATTAATTTTAATGAGGTTTAAACGCGGCCATTTTCAATACATTTCAGGTTATATATGGGGGAAGACCTGTGATCAGAATCACTGTTCTTCCGCAAGTTACTGGAAAACTTTCTCACATAACATTTTTGGAGCGAACGCACTACAGGTGTGTTAAGATCACTTTGAATAATTAAGGATAAATACATTCATGAGATATAAGCCGTATCTTGCACCTCAATACCAAGTATTACATAAAAATAGAAAATTGAAATTTATTCATGTAATAAAAAATTATGTGAAAGAAGCATAATTATGAAATAAAAAAAAACTCTTCAATGCATCTCGGCGTTCAGACAGAATGCCGGGCTCGGCATTCAGTTCCTATGTTGAGCTGAAAATGAGCCTTCATAAAGAAGAGTATAATGTGTTATTACCTAATCTGTGCTGTTGCTGATTTAGGAAAAATTTGTCGAAATCTGGCTGATGATAGCTTGTAGCCGGTGAAACAGATTTCATGCGAGTGTGTTTGGTTTGTGTTTGCCCAGGGTCGGGTGATTGCCTGCCGGGGTCGGGTGTTCGTATGCGGCTTGATACATCTGCAGATACATCGTCAGTGTTGAAGCTTACAGACGACGTGACTGTTGACTGCGTTACCACACCACTGTCTGAAGATGTAAATAACAATACATTACAAACTTGATTTCCCAACCGTGTTACACATAATCTCGTTATTAAAGGGGCACGCAGCAATGTTACACATGTCATCATTTCTTTACACACATGAACATATAACCATAGAAAGACACTAATGTCTGGAGCTTCATCATTTAAGAAATAGCTGAACATTTCAAAGTTTAGCAGAAGAGTGGTGTCGCGGTAGCTTTAAAATAAAAAATGA